>OY979710.1:52163033-52763033 GCA_963855925.1 Inga laurina
CAAAAGGAAAAACTGTCATGTCCTCAATTATAATTATTTCTCCATAAGAAAAATGGCTTAGTAGATGATGAAACAATTATGAGCATAATAATTTTCTTTATTTTGATAATAAATAAATTCTATTTCATAATTTTATAGCTTTTCAAGAAAACTCTTTTATTTTATATTTTGTGACAACTTATACTGATTTAGTTAGCATCGCATCAATCATAATTAACAGATTAAGAGCATAAAATCTAATAATTGAGAAAACTGTATGGACCTAACAAAAAAAACTACTGAAACCTTATTAAAAATTAAATAAAACTATAAGAATCTTGAATTAATTTTTTGTTCAAAAATAGAAACAAAACCTCCATATTGAAGGTAAGAAAAAACTAAGATCCAAGCAATGTGATAAATTGTATATAAGGAAATTAGAGAACAGAGCAAAATATGCAAACAAAATAAGATGAACAACATTCTCGTGGAGCAAAATATGCATCTTAATTTTGTGTATCACGATGTGAAACATGAGCAATTTTGTGCCAATCTGCCCGTTTCCTTCTTACATCTCTTCGCTGACTCCAGACAGCCGCGAATTTTCAAAGATTTCAAATTTATAAGGCTCTGAGTGCTCATCGGAAGTGACATCAACTTGGGGCATTTAGATATTTCTAATGACTTGAGTGACTTATTAAAGTTCCCTAACCAGTCAGGCAAGGACACGATAATTGGGAGATCATTTAAATATAACCATTGAAGGGTCACAATATTCTGTAAAGCATCATGCAATTCTTCCACCTCCGGGCATGATTGAATACGTAGACATTCAAGGGAAACGAGGTGTCGAAAACCCGCGGACAAATTGAATTTAGGATGCTCCCAAATATAGAATCTTTTGAGAGAACATAAGCCTTGCAACACTTCCTCTGTTACAATCTCAAGATTGTTGCACCTTGAGATTGTCAATTCTTCAAGTGCCTTTAAGTTGGAGAGTCCAGTTGGGGGGAGTGCTTCAAGTTTGGAAAGCCAGTCAAGATCGAGTGTTTTAACGCACTTAAGGCCTCCTAACAGCTCATCTGGAAAGGAAGTCACGTTTTCATCTCCAGAGATAAGAAGCCTTTCAAGATTGGGCAGATTTTGAATTGAAAGTAGTAACTCCGTGCAGAAAAGATTTATACAAGCGTTGAGTTCCAAGCAATATAAATCTTTTAGCGTAGGATTGGCCATCCATTGTGGAAGTCTAGCACCAAGATATCTACTTATACGCAAAGTTTTAAGTTGCGTATGAGGTTGAAGAGCTTCAAGAATTTTCTCCTCATCCAGCAAGTGAGCTGCATCTCGAAGCTTGCGCAGCCATTCCTTGAGAGCTTTGTCTGTGAGTTGCTTCTCCTCTGCATCTTCAAGCACCGCCTTGATTGTAGTGAGTACGCTTGAAAGCCTTCTCATTTCTCCATCAACACCCAGAAACGAAAAGAGCTCATTCTGAATGAGTGAGCTCAAAGTCTCAAGTGCAACTTCAATGATAGTCTCCGTCATCGTCTGAATGATGATATCCAAGGCAGTGATGAGGTGTGTTTGTTTTGTGAGAAATTGAGTAGCGAGGCTGAAAGCTTGGGAATGTAGTAATGAATGAAGAGGATGAGCAGAGACTTTTCGAGTCAATAATGAAGCAAAACCGCGGGATGCAATAATGTAGTACTGCTTGATTCAATGCTGTAGAAAGTTCATGGAAGCCCGGTCATCGTGAAATAATTAAGAAACAAGTCGATAATAAAAAATAAGATTATTATTATTGCTATTTCTAATTTTCTTTAATTAAGATTGATTTTGATGCAGATCCTTTTGGGTGAATAAAAAAAGAGCAGAGTGGATTATTAAGGTGGGTGTGGAGCTGGAAAGTTAAAGGAAAAAAAAGGATGGATGCATTTTCTAAAACGAAGTGAGAAAAGTAATAAAGCCAAAGGTAACAGCAGGCAGGCCCAAAGCATGATCGTAAGATTGGAAAAGTTTGATTTATTTTAATTTAAATGATTCCTTGCATAACAGTGATTATAACATGACAATAATAATAATAACACCTCAATCAAAATACTTTTAACAAGAGAAGCAACTAGGAAATGCGGTGAATTTATTGCAATAGGATAGGCTCAGAATATAACAATATGTCAAGGGAATAACAATATTATTATTGTAACCAATTTCTATTGCATTTGTTATTCTTTCAGTTGTAAGATTATTCACTTAACAACTAGATCATAATGATTGAGTTTATTCATTTTATATATATAGATCCATTTATCAATAATAAAGAATTAGTTCATTTCCTCCAAATTACTTTTGTATCATGGTATCTAGAGGCCAGAGCCTTCTAATTTTTTTTTTGCCAACACATTCTCTCTCTTTCTTGTCGTCTCTTTCCTTTGTTCCCCTTTTTGAACCCTCATCTCTTTTTCTCATGGCCACCGATAGCGTCACTGACCAGAGCAGTCCCTATTACATTCATCCGAGTGAGAATCCGGCTTTGATTCTCATTGCCCCTCCTCTCAACGGATCGAATTACTCTACCTGGGCTCGGGCGATGAAGGTGGCTCTTCTCTCCAAAAATAAGTTTAAATTCGTCGATGGTTCTATTACTCCACCACCGTTCGAAGATCCATTGTTTCCGGCGTGGGAGCAGTGCAACAACTTAGTTCAGGGATGGCTTACCAAATCCCTCTCTCCTAGCATCGCCAAGAGCATTCTGTGGTTCGATCGTGCCTCTGAGATATGGACCGATCTTCGATCTCGATTCTCTCAGGTTGATCTCTTTTGCATTACAATCTCAAACAAGGCAGCCTTAGTGTAAGTGATTACTACACTCAACTGAAAATTTTATGGGATGAGCTTTCGAATATACGACCTCTTAAGGCTTGTGTCTGCGGATCTACCACTGTTGCTCTTCACCATAGGGATGAAGATTCTGTTATACATTTTTTAAAGGGTTTAAGTGAGCAATATACATCTGTTAAGTCGCAAATCATGCTTATCGAACCCTTACCACCAATTCATAAGGTTTTTTCTTTGGTTCTTCAACAAGAACATGAACTGGCTACTTCACCTGATGCTAAGATCCTTTTGGCGGCTAAATCCTTTCGTCCTGCTTCTTCTGGCTCCCGTAATCAGAAGCTCTGCACCTACTGTGGTAAACCTCGTCATACCGAGGATACTTGCTATCGCAAGCATGGTTTTCCACCTGGTTTTCATTTTCGGTCATCTACTGCATCCTCTGGTCAAGCACCTGTGGTGAATTCTGTGATTGCTCAAGATTCTGCCCTTGTTCAAGTTGCATCCTCTGTCATGGTCTCTCCTTCAAATTCATCGTCTTTCGTTCTTCCTCAACTGTCTGCCGACCAATATTCTCGGCTATTAACCATTCTCAATTCTCCTGCTCCTTCCGCTGTTCATTCATCTCCATCCACTTTAGTTTCAGCGTCTGTTGTCAATCATGTGTCCACTTCTGCTTCTCTCACAGGTATTTGCAATTCTTTTTCCTCACCATATTCTACCTGGATCATTGACTCTGGCCCCACTGATCATGTTTGCTCTTCCCTTCCTCTATTTTCTTCTTATCGTTCTATTGAGCCAATTTCTGTTAGTCTTCCTACTGGTACTAATGCTATTGCTACTCTTTCAGGAACAATCATTCTTGCACCTTCATTAGTTTTACACAATGTTCTCTACATTCCGTCTTTTTCTTTCAATATCATTTCAGTTTCTCGGCTCACTTCCTCTTTTCATTATTCACTCACTTTTTCCTCTTCATCTTGTCAGATTCACTCACTTCAACCTTCGCTGATGATTGGTACAGCTAAGCTCCTTGGAGGGTTATACATTTACACTGCAAATATACAAGGTTTGTCTACCACTTCCCAACCTTATCTGGCTAGCATTTCCATTGATTCAACCTTTTTTCTCTGGCATCATCATTTTGGCCACATTTCAGATTCTTTTTTTTCTTTGTTACAGAACCAAATCCCTGATATTACTTATACTCCCCGCTCCCTTCCCTATGATACTTGTCATTTTGCTAGGCAAAAACGAATTTCATTTCCTGTAAGCACATCTTCTAGTAATAAAATCTTTGATCTTATTCATGCTGACATTTGGGGTCCCTTTTCTGTATCTTCTGTTCAAGGTTATCGATATTTTTTAACCATTGTTGATGATTTTTCTTGTTACACTTGGATTTATTTTCTCAAAACTAAATCTGATGCTCAACTTCAGCTTCAAACTTTCATTGCCTTAATTGAAAATCAGTTTTCTACTTCTCTTAAGGTTTTACACACTGATAATGGCCCAGAATTTTCTATGCCTGCTTTTTTTGCTTCTAAGGGTATCATTCATCAAACATCTTGTGTTGCAACTCCTCAACAAAACGGTTTGGTTGAAAGGAAACATCAACATCTTCTTAATGTTGCACGAGCTTTACTTTTTCAATTACACATCCCTCTTGTTTATTGGTCTTTTGCCAATATGCATGCTGCTCATATCATTAACGGTCTCCCCACTCCGCTGCTCCTCAATTCCACTCCATTTGAAAAATACATACTTTTCTACCTTCTTATTCCAATATCAAAGTTTTTGGTTCCTTGTGTTTTGCATCTTCTTTGGCTCATAATCGTTCCAAGTTTGCTCCTCGTGCTAGAAAATGTGTTTTCTTAGGGATACCCTCTAGTTCTAAAGCTTACACTTTACTTGATTTAACTTCTCATCCACTTTTTTTGTCTAGTGATGTTGTTTTTCATGAATTAGTTTTTCCTTTTCTTAATGACAATGTCACAGTTCCTTCTTCTATACCTCCTCTTCCTTCTATTCAATCTTTTCCTACTTTTTTGGATGATGAAGTTCCCCTGTCTTCCCCTATTACTTCTGTTGTTTCACCTCCGTCTCTCCCTCTTCCCTCTTGTCCTATCACCTCCTCTTCCACTCCTGTTTTGCCTAATTCACCTTCTCTTCACCGTTCAACTTGCCTCCACCATCACCCTTCATATTTACAGGATTATCATTGCACCCTCTCTTCAGCTTGTGTCCAATCATCAGCTCAAGGTACTTCTAGATATCCTTTGTCTTCAGTTTTATCCTATTCTTCCCTTTCCCCTGATTATAAACGTTTTTTCTCTCTGTTTATGCTATTCCTGATCCAACCACCTATAAACAAGCTATTAAAAATTTTGTTTGGAGAGATGCCATGACTAAAGAAATCAATGCTCTTGAACATAATCAGACTTGGGCCCTCACTCCTTTACCACCGGGTAAACAAAACATTGGTTGCAAGTGGGTTTATCGAACTAAGTTTAAATCTAATGGTGAGGTTGAACATCATAAAACTCACTTAGTTGCGAAAGGTTACACTCAAACTGAGGGTGTTGACTACTTTGATACTTTTTCCCCTGTTGCAAAAATGACAACTCTTTGCTTACTTCTTTCTATTGCTGCTGCAAAAGGCTGGTTTTTACATCAATTAGATGTTAATAATGTATTTTTGCATGGTGATTTGGATGAAGAAGTCTATATGGACCTTCCTCCAGGTTTTACACCACTTGCACCGAATCTGGTTTGTAAGTTGCAGAAGTCCATTTATGGTTTGAAACATGCTAGTAGGCAATGGTATGCTAAGCTTTTTACAGCTTTACTTTCTTATGGTTATTCCCAATCTGCCTCTGATCATTCCTTATTTTTTAAGGCCTCTTTTACTTCATTTACTGTTATCTTGGTCTATGTTGATGATGTTGTCTTAGCTGGGAATGATATTTCTGAGATTAAACTTGTTAAGCAGCAATTAGATCAAGCTTTTACCATTAAAGACCTTGGTGAATTACGTTATTTTCTTGGTCTTGAGCTTGCACGATCTAATGATGGTCTCTTTCTATCCCAAAGAAAGTCTGCTCTTGAACTTCTTGAAGATTCAGGTTGTTTGGCATGTAAACCAGCTGCCACTCCCATGGATCCTCATTTGAAACTTTCTCAACATAGTGGCACCCTTTTAAGTGATCCTCAGGCTTACCGTCGTCTTGTTGGTCGCTTACAATACTTGACCACTACTAGACCTGATTTGAGTTTTGCAACCCAACAACTCAGTCAATTCATGCTTGCTCCTCGGGACATCCACCTTCAGGCTGCTCATCGGGTTTTACGGTATCTTAAGTCCTCACTAGGTGCTGGTTTATTTCTGTCTTCTTCCTCTGATTTACAGTTGCGTTGTTTTAGCGATTCTAACTGGGCTGGCTGTGTTGATTCTCAGCATTCTGTTATTGGCTTTGCAATATTTCTGGGTTCTTCTCTTATTTCCTGGAAAGCCAAGAAGCAAGCTACTGTGTCTAAGTCTTCCTCTGAGGCCGAATATCGTGCTCTCAGTACTACTACCTGTGAAGCTCAGTGGCTTCTTTATCTCCTAACTGATTTTCATATTTCTCACATAGATCCAGCTCTCATTTATTGTGACAACAAACCTGCCATTCAGATTGCAGCAAACCCCACCTTTCATGAATGGACTAAACACATTGAATTGGATTGCCACCTTGTCCGTGAGAAGCTTCAGGCCAAAGTCATTCATCTCCTCCCTGTTCGATCCTCAGATCAGCTAGTTGATGTGTTTACTAAACCATTGCATCCAACTCGGTTTCATGAACTTATCTCCAAACTGGGCCTGACCAACATCCATGCTCCAGTTTGCGAGGGGTGTCAAGGGAATAACAATATTATTATTGTAACCAATTTCTGTTGCATTTGTTATTCTTTCAATTGTAAGATTATTCATTGAACAACTAGATCACAATGATTGAGTTTATTCATTTTATATATATAGACCCATTTATCAATAATAAAGAATAAGTTCATTTCCTCCAAATTACTTTTGTATCACAATACATATTAATACTGAGATATCACAGTAAGCATGGACTTTGGCTGAAAAAGAATGGAAGATGCAACCTTCAATAAATGTAAAATGCTTCTTCAATTTTATATTGGGTTAAGGTCTAATTTTGTCCTAAAAGTTTTTATTAGAGAGCAATGGGCACCTGGTGGAAGTTTTTTTTTTTTTTTGGCTTAGTTTTGCCTCAAAAATTTCAAAATGATAGTAAATTTGCTCTGGCCATTATGTAAGGTCAAGTTTGACTATTAAGTTATTTATTTAACTAAATGAAACAAGTGGCAGGTTCACACTGGAATTCAATTTGCCAGCTTATCATCCAGGTGGCCAAGAAAAAGGCAAAACCCCCCCTTCTCCCTTCTTCCTTCTTCTCCTCCGTAGTAAATGTTGATAATGTGATTATGAGTAATTTTAAAGATAGAAATATCTGATCTAAGCACGATGGTTGGAAAAATAACATTAAGGAACGAGCATTATGAAAGGAAACACTCTAAAACACGCTTTGTTCTTACAAAAATATACTTTTAGATTCTTAAAATTGAACAAATTATGAAGCGGTGGGACATGAAATTTAGGGAGCGGGCTTCTCTACTTTTTTCTCCCGTCCGTTTCCATCCTTTACTTTTTTTTATAACTATTGGATTAAGATCTAATAGTCCACATTTAATATTTTATAAACATATTATTACGATAGAAAGAATGATGAGAAAGAAATATTAAGTGTGAACCATTAGATCTTGATCCAATGATCATTAATGAGTAAAAGATGGGAGTGGACAGGAAAAGAAAATGAGATAAGCCAGATCTGCAAATTTGCTACCTTAAGAATAGCTTCAAGACCTCTTGTGTAGTAAATACCCCCTCTCCTTACAAAAATGTTGGTGACAAAATAGAAACCCCCTTCCTAGAAGAACAGACCTTAAAAGGAACAGAATTGAAAAGCCCTGCTTGCACTAAAGCCTGTATGTTCATCTAAGTGAATACGTAAAATGTGAGCAATCTTGTTCCAATCCTCCCCTATTGTACCTAAATTTCAAGGTCTCTTTTTATATTTTTTAAAATTGCTCTATGGACTTCTGTATTTTTAGAGAGGTGGGTAAAAAGGCTACTTAATCTAAAATGCTCATGTTTGTGAAGTAATATTAGCAGAAAAGTAGATAGAGAGCTCGAAATAACAAACACAAATTGCAGTATGCAAAGAACTATGCGTGATTAAATGCTGTTGAAATTTCATGGAATATAGAGGGGATGTTAATTTTGCCCTTGGCCTTTCCTCAACAAATTACGTTTGAGTGATAAGTAAAGCTTAATTTGTAATATTCGGTTTCGGTCCCCCCACAAAAATTGTCACATTAAGATATATAAATAATTTTTATTTTTAAGTAAACAAATAGTAAAATAATAGTGTTAATTTTTTTATCCTATGTTCTTTTTATTTTTCTGATAAACCTGTATATATAAATGAAATGAATTAAATATTTTTTCCAACAAATGAATTAAATATTATTAAAATGTACGAGTGCACAAAAATATGTTAATGTTAAGAAAATAAAATGCTTTAGTATTTTATAGCAACCAGAAAATATTTTTTTGCAAATAACAAACTTAACTATGAATGAGTTAATATCCTTTTACATTTAGGTGGAGAGGGTAATGATGATGAAGAGGAGCGTAGAGTTGGCAAAAATTAAAAGCGAAAATCTAAATGCAGAGTCACGTTTAGATGAGTCGTTGTGAAATAATTAAGGAACAAGTTGATGATAAAAAAGATTAGCATTGTGATTTCTAATTTGCTGTAATTAATTAAGAATGAATTTGATTCGTATCCTCTTAAGTGGATGATTAAGGTGGGTGTGGAGCCAAAACCAAGAAAATGAGGGACGCATTTTCCAAAAGGAAGTGAGAAAAGTAATAAAGTCAAAGGTGATAGTCAGGCTAAATTTTGATTTATTTTAAATTGAATGAGTCCTTGCATAACAGTGACTATAATATAATATGGCAACATTTTTTTTTTTTGGTCGAATAATATGACAACATTTGAAACAATGAATCTCAATCTAAAAACTTTAACGAGAGAAGAAGCGACAAGGAATGGTGGTGACATTAGAAACAAAAAGTAGAAATGGAAACCCATGGAATTCAATTTTTTAAAAAGTTTTTAATTCGACTTATAAATTATGAAATTTTTACTTATAAGCCTAAATTGTTAAATTCGACTAATAAATATATATACAGGTTTCAGCCACATATATAAAATATATTACTATTATTATTCAACTTTGTTACTATAAAATCTTGATTAAACACATAGCAATATCAGCCACAATTAATTGTCTCTCAAATAAACAGTTGATATTTATTAGTTTAAAAATACCAAATTCCAATTTAGGATATTAACTGAAACGCCGTATAATGAACTTGAATTATATATTCATCTTCCCCCTCAACATAAAAAAACAAAAAAATTAATAGCATTTCTTTTTTAAGTTAATGGGCCCTTTTTTTGCCATATATAAGCATTCAACACAATTAAATTTTGAAGGGTATAAAAGTAAATACAATATTTTAAAAAATGGTGCAATTTTAACCATTATGTTAAATTTACATATTCTAATTTAAATTTGCAAAAATAAAATGAAATAAAAACTACTTTTGCCAAAGTTAGTCCAAACACACAACCAAAAAATACATTTGGAAGGTGATTTTGCACTAAGTGAACTGGTTCAATTCAAATAATAATAAAAATTAAATAAACAACTCTAGTGGGGTTGGAAAAAATGATTTATAAATGATTCCTTTATGACTAAGTATAACAGGACAATAACGGTAAGTCGAATCTAATAGGATAAGCTCCGAAGTCATAATAATGCATAGAAATAGCATGGGTTCTGTAATATTACAGTAAGCATGGAAGTAATTGGCAGAAAAATAAGGGAAGATTAAGAAATCACGTTGCACGATATCACATGAAAATACCCAAAGTACCACTAAGAAGTCTTCAGAGTCCCTAATTTGCATGCCTCGAGCCCCTAATCTCACCACTTCAAACTGCATGCATGCCCGGGGTTATATGCGCCCTCTGAAAATATGGAAGCAGAACGATTAATTCTTGAGCTCCAAAGTCAAACACAAAATAAAGCAGATAAATACTGTAACTGTGAGTATGCTACAGTTGTGAGCAATTGAAACTTTAAGATCGAAAATGATGCCGCTGTAATTGTGAGCAATGAAAAGATTGAAATTCGTTCATAGAATTGTGATGAGTAATTCACCCACCAGGTGAAAGACTGAAAGTTCTTTCAGAAACACAGCCTGTTCTGCCAAAAATGTGTTTTGGTTTATCAACATTGAAATATGTTTGCCTAGCTTCAAGATCTCTTATGTGGTATAGGCATATCAATATAATCGAAATAAAGCCCCCTTATCCATGCAAACGTAAAATATAAACTATAGTCACAGCGAGAACAAACCTGTTTCACTTAAACCCAAGACCCATCTAGCAAAACCATCATGTGCGTTGAAGATTGGGTGATTATTTAAAAGAGGCCGGGGAAGATGAGCAATCTTGTGCCAATCATCCCCTGTTTGCTCTGTACATCTCCGCACCAATTCCGGACAAGCGTAAATCTTCCAGTCTTTCAAATTATTGAGACGTTGGATGCTAGTTGGAAGTGACATCAACTTGGGGCATCTAGATATCGTCAATGACTTCAGCGACCTAAGGTTTCCTAACCAGTCGGGCAATGACGCTAGATTTGGAAGATCATCTAAAGTTAATGATTGAAGACCCTTAATATGTTGTAAAGACTCGTGCAAATCTTCCACTTCTGGGCACCCCGCAACCGTTAGATCTTCGAGGGCAACGAGGCTTTGGAATCCTGATGAAAGTTTGAACTTAGCACACTCAAGAATAGCCAATTTTTTGAGAGAACAGAGCCCTTGCAACGCTTCCTCGGTCAACGTCTCGAGGTTGTTGCATTTCTCAATACGCAATTCTTGAAGAGTGTTATAAACTGAAACTCCCATTGATTTATGAAATGCAAGATTACATATTTATATACACTCAACCTAATATGAAACCTATCTAACCTACTGTACAAATTCATCAATTTATGTGTGAATATGTGTGTGTGAATGTGTATGTCGACAGACACTTCTGTTGACTAACACTCCCCCTCAAGTTGGAGCATATATATTAATCATGCCCAACTTGTTACAAAGATATTTAACCCGTGTTCCATTTAATGCTTTTGTTAGAAGATCTGCCAGTTGATCGTCAGAACATATGTGCCCTGTAGACACAATATTTTCTTTAATCTTATCACGAATAAAATGACAATCAATCTCAATATGTTTTGTTCTTTCATGAAACACAGAGTTTGATGCTATATGAAGTGCTGCTTTATTGTCGCACCATACTTTTACAGGTAATGTTGTAACGATGCTAATTTCTTTCAAAAGCTGAAGTACCCACACAATTTCTTGTACTGATTGTGACATGGCTCTGTATTCCGCTTCGGCACTTGACTTCGACACAACTCCTTGCTTCTTACTTCTCCAAGATATCAAATTTCCACCAACAAATACACAGTAACCTGTAGTAGATCGTCTTGTGGCCTTTGATCCTGCATGATCCGCATCACAAAAACACTCAACTTTAGTGTGCCCATAATCTGTATAGAGAATACCAAGACCTGGAGAGCCTTTCAAATAATGCAAGATATGTTCTAAAGCTTCCCATTGTGCCACTGTTGGTGATGCCATGAATTGGCTGAGCCTACTAACTGAAAAAGTTATATCAGGACGAGTTACTGTTAAATAATTCAGTTTCCCAATAAGTCGTCTATATCTCTCAGGAAATGGAAATGGCTTTAATTTCTCTGGATCAATCTTCTTCTTCAAATCATCAGGAAGCTTATCAAACATACTAGCATCAAGATCTAGAAAAGGATTTGGAATCATGGGGATGCTGCTTGGTACTGCTCCAAGTTTTCCAGTCTCCTTTAAGAGATCGAGAACATACTTTCTTTGAGTCAAAAGAATACCTTTCTTACTTCTCAAAACCTCAATACCAAGGAAGTACTTTAATGATCCCAAATCTTTTGTCTGAAAGTGAGAGTTCAGAAAGATTTTAAGTTCTGAGATTCCAGAACAATTATTTCCTGTAATCACAATATCATCAACATAAACTACAAGAAGAATCATGCCTGTATCAGACTGTTGGTAGAACACAGAGTGATCACACTTACTTTGATGTAACCCAAATTTCTTGACCACAGTACAGAATTTATCAAACCAGGCTCGAGGACTTTGCTTTAGACCATACAGTGACTTCCGGAGGTAGCACACTTTCCTATTCTCCCCCTGAGCAACGAACCCAGGTGGTTGCTCAATATAAACTTCTTCCACAAGATCACCATTTAAAAAAGCATTTTTAACATCCAATTGATGCAGTTCCCAATGATATGTAGCCGCCAAAGAAACAAGAAGACGAACTGAAGTGAGTTTGGCTACAGGAGAGAAAGTCTCGGAGTAATCAAGACCGTAAGTTTGCGCGTATCCTTTGGCAACAAGGCGAGCTTTGAGTCTTTCCAAGGAACCATCTGCCTTAGTCTTAACAACAAAGACCCATTTACATCCAATGGCTTTCTTTCCAGGAGGGAGATCAACAAGAGTCCATGTACCCGCTGTTTCTAATGCCAAGAGTTCTTCTTCCATTGCGGCACGCCAACCAGGGTGAGCTAGAGCTTGTTGAAGGTTATTAGGTGTGGAAATGGAATCAAGAGTAGCCACAAGAGAAGATGAAACATGTGATAAAGACTGATAAGAGACAAAAGATGATATAGGATAGACACATTCAGCATATCGTTTGGGAAGACAATGTGAACGTGTACCTTTACGAATTGCAATTGGTTGGTCATCAGAAGTAGTATCAATAGAAGCAGGAACAAGTGGTTCAGTAACAGCAAGAGGAGGATTGGCGGAAACAGTGGCAGGAATGAGGGAGACATCAACAGGATCAATTGGCGAAGCAGGAGGTGGCGGAGGTGAATCATTAGTAACATCAACATCATTGACGATGTCAGGTTCCGGAACAGCAGCCTGTACTGGTGAGAGAAGAACAGGATAAACTAGGATATCATCTGAATTATCCATGACAGAGGGAGACTCAGAGACGGACGAAGACTTAAAGAAAGAAGAGGACTCATGAAACATAACATCGGTAGATACAAGGTAACGACGGAGATCCGGAGAGTAACACCGATAACCTTTCTGAATTCTAGAATAACCAAGAAAAACACATCTTAGGGACTTGGGATCAAGTTTGCTAACAGTAGGACGGACATCCCGAACAAAACAAACACAGCCAAAGATTTTTGGATCAACGGGAAACAATTTTGATGTGGGAAACAGAACAGAATATGGAATATCCCCACCAAGAACAGTCGAAGGCATGCGATTGATGAGAAAACAAGCAGTAGAGACAGCATCAGCCCAAAAACTTTTAGGGATTGAGGAATGAAACATGAGAGCTCGAGCAGTCTCTAAGAGATGTCGGTTCTTTCTTTCAGCAACACCATTTTGGGCAGGGTTATAAGCACAAGAGGATTGATGAAGAATACCATGAATGTGCATGTAATCCGTGAATTGGGCGGAAAAATATTCTTTTGCATTATCACTTCGTAAGATTTTCACAGGTGTGTTAAACTGGGTTTGAATTTCAGCACAAAAATTACGAAAATGAGTAAACAATTCAGAACGTTGTTTCATTAAGTAAAGCCAGGTGGTGCGGGAAAAATCATCAACAAAAGTGACAAAATAATGATAACCAGTCTGATACATAACTGAACAAGGACCCCAAACATCAGAATGTACTAACTCAAAGGGGGACGCAGCCCGTTTATTGACGCGAGGTGCTAAATGAATACGATGATGTTTTGCAAACTGACAGGACTCACATTCTAAAGTAAACACAGAAGAATATTGAGGATATATTTTTCGGAGAGACGAAAGCGACATATGACCTAAACGACAATGAACTTCAAACAGAGACGACCCACCAGAACAAGCAACAGAACGTGGAACCTGATCATCAAGGATGTAATGTCCACCAGATTCATAGCCTTTACCAATAATCTGCTTCGTCGATAGATCCTGAATTAAACAATGATCAGGGAAGAATGAGATAAAACAGTTTAACTTACGAGTGAGTTTACTAGGAGATAAAAGGTTAAAGGTGAGATCTGGAATGTTAAGAACAGAGGATAATGAGAGGGAGGCAGTTGGTTGAACAGTTCCTGAGCCAGTAACACGTACAGGAGAACCATTGGCAATAAATATGGATGATGGGTTGGTATAGGGGGCATATGAAGAGAATAAGTGATGATTACCTGTCATGTGATCGGTGGCACCAGAATCAATGATCCATTTAGTGGAAGCAGTAGTAAGACCAGAGGACATAGTACCTGTGGCTAGTGCCCCGGCAGAAGAAGATCCAGAATCAGGGAGACCAGGTGTATGGGCAACATGAGCAAGGCCACGCTGTTGATCACGCTGCTGTTTATTTTGCAATTTTCGACAATTTTTCTTAATGTGTCCAGGTTCCTTGCAATAATTGCAAATAATACTGCCAGAAGTCATTGTAGGAGAATGAGTATTTTGTTTGTACCCATAATTCCTGTTCTCAAAGGGACCACGTTCAGCTAGAGCACCTGCAGTTGGATCTACAGAAGAGTGGATCAAGCTATCAGCACGAAGAACCCGGGAGAAAACATCTTCAAGAGAAGGAAGCTCTTGACTCGACAGAATCTGAGAACGAATAGTCTCATAGGATGGGTTGAGAGCCTCAAGAAAACTCATGATAGCCTGAAGTTCCAAGTTCTTAATTCGAGTTGAAAGATCTGCTTGCGGAGACATAAGTACTTTCATTTCCTCATACATTCTTTTGAAGTCCAGAAAGAAATCTTTCAAGGGACGATCTTGCTGTTGAGAGCGATAAAAACCTTTACAGATTTCATGAACCCGAGTAATATTTCCTTTTCCAGAAAACATAAATTCAAGATAATTCATGATTTCTTTGACAGAATTACAATGACTAACAGAAGCCAGAATTCGTGGTTCAATAGAATTGCGAATTTGGAACAAAAGTTGAGCATCTGCTCTTTTCCAAGTCAGAAGTTTGGTTTCATCACCAGAAGGAGGATCCGCAGTTAAATGGGTTTCCATCGCAATCCCCAAAATATAAACGTTAACAGTTTTGTTCCAATCACTATAATTTGTCCAATTTAACTGTGAAGCAGTAATTCTCGCAGACATAGGTAACATATCAAAGGTTTTAGAATCATTCATTTTTAACAATCAACTGAGTAGTATACGAACAACCTTCTCAAAATAGCAAGAGTCACGAACAATCAAGAAGATAGAGCCACAATATCAACTTAATCAAGTTGCAACCAACGGACCCACAGAGATTCAATCAAATGAATGTCAAAGAGATAAAGTACTCCAAACAAAAAACAAGGGACCCGCAGATACTTAAGAGCCTAACTCAAAAATGCTGAAGGTTGTGACAAATTGAACTTACGGATGTGGAAACGAAAGCAAAGAACAATAGCTCAAAATTTCAAACTCGTCGGATGGGCATGAAACTTCAGAGGCAGGAAGAGGACACAAAGTCGATCTGATCGCCGCAAACGGCGTCGCAAACGGCCACCGGAGGAGCTCCCACGCGCCGGCTCGTGTTACTGGAGGCGGAACTTCAAACGGCGCGTGAGGATCGACGCGCCGCCGGATGTGGACGTCGTTTCTGGGGTAAGCCGATCGGACGCCAAGGAGTCTGCAGAGGTGGCGCGTGTAGTCAGATTATGGCCGAAAAAGGGAGATCTGAAACGGGGAACGTAAGCTAGTTCGCCGGAAAAAATGGAGTTTGGCCGGAACAGAAAACAGAGAACAGAGGAACAGAAAACAGAGAATCTTCTCACGGCTCTGGTACCAAGTTATAAACTGAAACTCCCATTGATTTATGAAATGCAAGATTACATATTTATATACACTCAACCTAATATGAAACCTATCTAACCTACTGTACAAATTCATCAATTTATGTGTGAATATGTGTGTGTGAATGTGTATGTCGACAGACACTTCTGTTGACTAACAAAGAGCATTTAAACTGCTGAGTTCAGTTGGGAGTACTTCAAGTTTTTCAAGTTCACAAATGTGGAGTTCCTTGAGGCACGTAAAGCATTGCAGCATCCCGTCTGGAAAGGAAGTCACCTCTTTATCTTCTAAGAACCAAAGGTGTTCAAGATTGTGCAAATTTTGAATTGAAAGTAGTAACGCCCTGGTACATTCATTGAACATGATTAGATGACCGACAGATGGAAGGCGAGGCAAGATAAATTTTGGACATTGATAAATATCCAACGAGAAAAGACATGGGAATAAGTTGTCTCCATCCACCCTTGACAACTTCATTAGGCTTGGTAGCTTTGTCAACGTTAGATGTGTCAGGTTGAAAGCTCTTGCAACCCCGTCAACATAAGATCCATCGTCAACATATTGCAAGTGTTCCATGTTTTGTAAAGTCAGTTCCCTCAAAGATGGAAGATTTTTCAGGAACGAAATGCAGAAAACATTTTTACAATCCTTGAGTGTTAAGGAAGTTAAATCTTTTAGGGTAGGAATGCGCATACACTGAGGGAGTTGAGTACCAAAATACCCTTTTATACGCAAACGTACAAGTTGTGGATGAGGTTGAAAAGCTTCAAGAATTCGCTCCTCATTTTCTTCGGACTGGGATTCTTCGTTTCTTTCCCATGACAACTCCAACTCGTTTAGGCGCTTCTCAGCCAGATTGGCTTCTTTGGCATCCATCACATTTGTTACTCTCTCCAAGTGCTTGATGCGGAGTGTTCTTTCAAGTTTCAAGTTCTTTAATTCTGACAATAGAAAACCTTTATGTGAACCAACAATATAATCAGTTAAGGACTTTAAACAAGTAAGTTGGCCTATCCCAGGGGCCATTGTAGATAATGATCTACAACCTTCCAAATGTAGATGTCCGAGAGACTCCAAGCGATTAAACTGGTTTGGCAACTTTTGGAGATGCAAACAATAATGAAAATTCAAAATCTGCAAATTCCACAATTTACATACTGACTTTGGAAGTGTTTTAAAATCGCCAAATGAAAGGTTTAAGTACCTTAAATGTTTTAATAGCCCAATAGAAGATGGCAACTCTTTTAAACACTTCAGGTCAAGAGCCCGCAAATGATAACATTTCATCAATATATCACAATAAGTGTGAACCTCATCATTATAATAATCCTCTGGAGTCCCTGGCATTATAAAAGATTTTAAGGATTTGACTCGGTGCAAATGGGATAGACATTGCCCATGAAAAGCTTCACATCCTCCATATGAGAGATGAAAAGTTCTTTCAAGTAGAACAGGTGTCATGTTGTCCCGCGTAATACAACAACACTCTTCCTCAACGACAGATTGCGCAAGATCATGAATAAGATCATGCATCTTGAACCGTGTAGGTGAACCTGACTCATCACCTTCAAAAAATGATCTTAAATATAATTCATTCCACACACTATCACCGTCATCTTCCATTTCCAATCTTTCAGTCGATGAAATTAAGCCAACAGCCATCTAAAGTTCAATTACCCATTTCTTACTTATGCTGTGATCTTTGGGAAACAGTGCACAAAATGCAAAACACTTTCTTAATTTTGTTGGTAAATTCAAATAGCTTAATCTCAAAGCAGGCAAGATGGAATATTCATCTTGTGGTAAATTCCAAATCTCACTTTCCTTGATATAGAGCCAATCTTTCTCATTACTTTTGAAGTGCAGAAGATTTCCTAGAGTTTTAGCAGCAAGAGGCACTCCTCCACACTTTTTAACTATCTCCCTCCTTATAGCCACAAGCTCTACACGTTCCTTCTTGTCTGGTCCAAAAGCTCGTTGTTTAAACAGCTCCCAACAATCATCTTCAGATAACAATAATAATTCATGAAGAGGAACTGTTCCAGTGATCCTCGCAACGGTCGTAAGACGGGTAGTGACTAGAATTGAAGAACCCTTTGACCCACATGCCAAAACATATTTCAATTTGTCCCATTTCTCTTGGTTATCATTCCAAACATCATCCATGACAAGCAGATATCTTTTTCGTGCAACCAATGCTTGAAGTCGTTGTTGCAATGACTCTAAATCTAAATCTGAATCTACGCAAGTATGTTTAGCTGCCTCTGTGTTAGCTGCCTCTCTGTTAGCTGCCTTTATGATAGCTTTTAACAGCCTTTTCAGATTAAAATCTACAGAAACACACACCCAAATTTTGAGCTGAAAATGATTAGCCACCCTCTCATTATTGAAGACTTGTTGGGCAAGGGTAGTTTTACCAAGACCACCAATACCGACAATTGGATACACCGATACATCCTCAAAATTAGAAGCATCATGAACTAAAAAGTTCACAATTGTGTCCCTCTCTGCATCTCTTCCATAGAATTGGGGTTGAGTAATTATTGAAGTAGTTTGTCACCATTCCATGACTTCATTCCTCCTCTCAGGAGCCATCTCGTGCAAATGAAACTTCACTCTTTCCTCAGCAATTTCATCAAGCCTTTGACTGATGTCTTTCAATTTCTTGGCAATTTTGTAACGGAACATAACATGAGTGGGATGGAAAGAGTAAAAACAAGAGCTTGGTACCTCGTGTCGGTATTCCAAGGAAAGGGCATGGGTGGAACACTCATCCAAGATGTCATCCAACAAGTAAGCCGCATCTCGAAGCTTGCGCAGCCAATTCTTGAGAGCTTTGTTGGTGAGTTGCTTCTCCTCAGCATCTTCCAGCACTGCCTTGATTGTAGTGAGGACGTCAGAAAGCCTCTTCATCTCTCGATTGACGCCTAGAAACAAACCGAGTTGTTTTTGAATGAGTGAGTTCAAGGTCCTAAATGCGACCTCAAATATTGTGAGGTGTGTTTGTTTTTGTGAGAAGTTGAGAATGAGGTACAAGCTTTGCGAATGCAGTAATGAAGGAAGAAGATGAGCAGAAACTTTTCAAGTCAATAAGGAAAAAGAAGTCTGTGATATGATAATGCAGTGCTATGGTCGAAAGTGAAACAGAGCATGACAATGACGGGGGCATGACGACAACAACAATGAACGACGGCTGAGTTGGTGACTGAGGAAGAAGTAGGTGGGAGGAAAGTTGTTGAACGATTGCTGAGTTGGTGACTGAGAAAGAAGCAGGTGGGAGAAAAATTGGTGAAACACGATATTTTTGACTCTTTATAATATTTTAATAGGTTGTTTAATAATATAAATGACTATCCTATTTTTATTATAAATACTGCCAAAATTTGAATAAATACTTTGACTTTTGGTTTCTGAACGAGAAAGTTCATGGAAGCACCACCACTCAAAGATCGCAATTTTTTTTTTGCTTTTTATGGGTGTTTGTTGAGGAAAAATTGTGTGAAGCCATCATGGCATGTATTACCACCTCATCTTCTCAAATCCTATGGAATGGGGAAGCTACTCCTACTTTCAATTCATCTAGAGGCATTCGTCAAGGAGATCCAATCTCTCTCTATATATTTACCCTGTGTATGGTGAGATTAAGCCATATAATTCATGATGCTATTGACAATGACATGTGGACACCGATTCAGCTGAACAAAGGAGGTCCTCGTATTTCTCATATATTCTTTGCTGATGACCTCATCCTATTTGGGGAGGCCTCTGATAGTCAGGTTGAAGGGATGTTAGATTGTATCCAGAGATTCTGTGAGGCTTCTGAGCAAAAAATGAACCGAAGTAAGACAAAAGTATGTTTCTCAAGGAATGTGAATTTCTCCAGAGCTTTAAATATGAGTCGTAATATGGGAGTTGGACTTACAGGAGCTCTGGGGAAATACCTGGGAATTCCTTTGATTCACAAAAGAGCCAACTACATCACTTTTATGCCTATCTTGGATAAAACCAGGAAAAAGCTTTCAGGATGGAAAAGGAGATATCTGAACCTGGCCGGTCGTGCAACTCTTGTTAAAGTAGTCTTAAATGCCTTGCCTTCGTACTTCATGCAGACAATGCTATTACCCAAAGGAATGCTGAACGAGCTAGAAAAAAGAAGCAGAAACTTCCTATGGGGAGAAGATGATAGAAAGAAACTTCATTTGATATCTTGGGATCAAATAACCAGAGATAAGAAAGACGGAGGGCTTGGGATCCGTGAATTGGGAAGACAAAATGAAGCTTTTTTGATGAAGTTATGTTGGCACCTCCTTAACAACAAAGATGCTCTATGGATCAAGGTTCTTCGATCGAAGTATAGATGTGGCACTGGCTTCATGCCAAGGATTCAACGCAAGAAAAACTCGTCTGTGACTTGGCGAGGTATATGTGCTGTCTGGGAAAAATTTATCAAAGGCGTTAGAGTCACTATTGGGAATGGGAATTTGACCTCTTTCTGGCATGATAATTGGTCAGAGATGAATAGACCTTTAATTGAGCTCATTCCGGGTTTTGAAGCTTTTGTGAATAGGGAATCTAAAGTCAGTGACTTCACTAACCTGTTGGGAGAATGGAACAGGGATATGCTTAGCCAATGGTTCCAACCTCATGTTATTGATTGTCTTATGCGCGCCCACCCTCCTCGTGAGGAGAGAGGGGAGGATAAGTATTACTGGAAGCCATCTTCGGATGGCTATTTTTCTGTTAAATCTGCATATTATTTTCTTTCTGCAGGTACTCATGCTGTCAGAGAACCATTCTGGAGAACACTGTGGAGATGCTCAATTCCAGAGAAGATCAAATCTTTTATATGGTTAGCCTCTCATAATCGTCTTCATACGGCGAAATTGAGATCCCAAAGATGCCTCCTGGATTCGGCAAGTTGTTCTTTCGGCTGTAACCAAGAGGAGGACATGATGCACATGCTTAGAGATTGTGTGAACGCTCGGGAGCGATGGATTGCTTTAATCCACCCGACCTTGTGGGATAAATTCATATCATTACAATGGAGAGAGTGGATAAATTGGAATCTTAAACATGGATTGGGAAGAGACTTCACGAGAAAGGTCCAATGGGCTTCCTTGTTTGGTTATATTTGTTGGGATATATGGGCAACCAGATGCAGGAAAGTCTTTGGTAACGAGATGGAGTCTTATGCTCATGATGGCCAGGCCAGCTTCTTTCGAGCTAGCTGGGATCAAGATCTGCTCTCCCATTGCCAGTTTTACTCTCATCAGTCTTCTGCAGATCAAAGTGTGAGGGACATGCAAGCGGGATTTGTTCACTTGGAGGTAGATGGTTCGGCTATGGACTCAGGTCAATGCAGCTGTAGAGGAGTTCTACATGATACGGAAGGAGCTTGGCTTGGGGGTTTCACATGTAAGCTGTTGACAGTTCCTCCTGTAATTACTGAGATATTAGCAATTATCCAAGGACTTCAGATTTGTTGGAGCAGAGGCTACAGAAACATTCTTATTCATACGGATTGCATTGAGGCAATCAATTTGTTAACGAGAGATGGAGAGCAATACCACCCTTTCAGTGTTGTTATTGTGGAAGCTAGATTATGGTTATCTAGGAATTGACATGTTTTGTTGAATTATATTCCTAGAGAACAGAATAGAGATGCTGATCATCTTACCAGGTTAGGACATTCTATTGCGGGGGTTTTTGTCTTCTTTGATCAACCACCATATTCCTTAGAGGAGGCGGTCGTTGATGACTAATTGGGGGTTTCCCCTTTGATTTGTATTAAGTTCTTTTTTGTAACTTAATGAATTCCAGTTTCCATTAAAAAAAATGACAAATAATTGTTCGACAAAAAAAAAGACAAATAATTGTCGCTCCCATTTCATAACTTCAAAATCTTGGACATTTTCAGCGTCGACTTGGCTCTCTTTCGCCAACTACTGCTGAGCTTATGGCCTTACACCAAGGCCTTCAACTATGTAGACAATATGGATTCCAGAAAGTGGTGGCTTACACATATTCACTTGAGACATACCACTTGCTTATGCAGGATAGTGGTCTTTATCACCCACTTAGGTTGGAAATTAATGCAGTTAAGGATTTGCTTTACTTTGATTGGGACATTGAACTCCAATATGCACCGAGAAATACAATTAGGTGTGCTGATTTTTTGACGAGGGATGCCCATCATTTAGTCCAGGGATTAATTGTTTTACCAGTTCCTCACCCTGGGTGTATTCCCATCATGAGGGAGGACACATTATATGCTTTTGATGTTTAGATTGTTTTGGTGTATGTACTCTCCAAGCTAGCTTGGCCATATTATGAATTAAAAAAAAAATCTTGGGCATTTAGCTAGAGCCCGCAAACCGGCTTAGGCTTATACATTTGCGCGCGATATTTTTATTTATTAAGTAAATGGTTTATTTTACTTAGCAAATTTAACTCAAAAACTTTGTTCTATTAACACCATTCCCGGTAATAGGAGCTAACTGTGCTAGCATAACAAAATTAAAATATTTAATTAAAAGAGAAAAACACACCTATCAAGCTAAAAATTACATAGGTTAGCTGCATAATGGTTTTCCCTAAAAAAAAAATAAAACTAGATTTTATTTAAGTTTGAATTTTTTTTTATATTTTCCATTTTAAATGTTTGAAATTAAAATTTTAAAAGGACCAGAAATGAATTTTTCAATAAATTATATAAAATTCCATTTTATTGTGAACCTTGTACAAATAACTCACTCAACTTAAGTTTTACAATAAAGCTCTTTGAACTTAAGTGTGTAAATAACTTCCGATCATTAATTATATATCCTCTTGAGTTTATTTTTATCTACTTATAATCCTATAACATCTCTGTTCTTCTTTTTTTTTTTTTTTGAAAAAAACAATAGTAGATAGTGGATAATCTCTCTAAACTTTAAGATGCGTTCAAATATAAATAATGACAAATAATTAGCCCTTCCTAAAATCTTTGGCATAGGACTAATGGTTATGGGTTCATCCGTATTAAATTTTATTTTTTTAAAAGTTTGTCTCAAATTGATTTGGCTCAGGGTCGAGACCGAAAGCTTGAATAATTTTTTTTAAAGAAAAAATTTCAAATTTTTATTATCATAATCCATCCGTTTATATATATAAACTCCAAAAAGCCAAATTAACCAAACTCCAATTTGAATAAAACGAGCAGGAGTTACTCGTGCGTTGCACGGAGAGCTTTTCCATTTTGAGTAATTCTCTGGTCAGTGTGTACTTTATCAATTACACTAAGTTAATTTCTGTATCAATAAGCACAGTTGCATAATTTTGAGTAATTTGTTTTATTATGCTAGATAACTTAATCCATAACATTACACATAAGATAAGAACGGGTACATCTTTGTAGCATGTTGTAATAGTGCGTTTCATAAATTAATGTCAACAACATAGTTCTCATTTATCACCACAGAATTTGATACCTAAGAACCAACATTCTGAAAGACTTCCACAACTCGAGTTCTTGAACTTCTACCGATGGCATCCTATTTAGGTGAAGCTTTAGGGTTTTGTGGAGGACTGAAAATTGAATCCGGCCAAGGTAATGTCGTGGGTCATCAATTTCGGAATGGATCGACATATGGAAAGTGCAGCACCTATTTATTCGGTAAAAAAATCTATCATTTTCATCACATCTATTAGTTAAATTCTTCGTGGAATAAAAATAATATATTTCACATTATGTTTTTTTGCACAACACATAAAACCTTACATTAATGAACAGAAATGCTCTTTATTTCGGTTGTCACCTTACATGAGCATAATGAAGCATCTACATTTCTAAAAACTTACTTGTACACAACATTCTTTATAAACTTTATTGGTCCTGTATCAATTGGTTCAACAAAAACCTTCATTTACTACCCAAAATATCTTCTCTAAAGCAGTGATTTAAAAACCGGACCGGACCGGACGGTCGGACCGGTCTGGCCGGTGACCGGAGCATCCTCCGGCTCGTTTTTCCTGGTTAGGCCGTCTGGCGAGTCCAACCGCTTTAGGCCGCCTCAAGCCGGCCTTTGGGCCGGAAGCCGGAGTCGACCCGGGAGCCGGGACGGTTTATAAAAAAACGGACGGCTCATCTATGAAACATGAAAAGCGTGAACGCTGTAAAAAAATCGAAAGCTTGGATGAAAGCATGAACGCTGGGGAAAAATCGAAACCTCAAAGATGAAGCAGAAGACAGAAAACGAGGGGAGAAGATGAAAAGAAAGAAGATTTGGAAGAAAATCAAAAGAATGCTTTCACTGATAATAAAAACTTCAAAAAGCTTTGAAAAATCATTTCAGATACTTACCAGTAATAAAGAGAAGCTGGAGGCGAGTTTTGTGAAAGATTAAAACTGGAAGCGAAGAAAAAAAATAAGCCTGAACAGTAATAGTGAATCCTGGATAGAGGCGGTTTTCAAAAAGCTGCAATTAATTAAGTTGAGAGGAGCAAGCCTATGTGAGAGGGGGATAAGGGTTGCAGAATGGAGACTTGTGCGAGTAAATGCTTTCACACTTCCCTATATAGCTATGTCTCTCTCAATAAGAAAAGAAAGATGATGAGCATGACCTTTTTCAAAATTTTCAAAATTGAAAAGTTGTATATAAACTTTTAATCATTATTTCAATTCTTAGATACAAACAGCAAATGAAGAAATGTTAGCTATCGAATAGATTATAAAATTTTGCCATAAATCATAAATCATAAAATTATTTTTGTTTTTTTAAAAATTATTTTTGTTTGTTAAAAATAATTCAAATTTTTTAAGTCTTCTATAGTTTAAAATCATGAAATTAAATTATTAAAAAAATTCCAAATTATTTGACAATTTGATTTTTTTTTTTATAAATATGCTATTAAATACATATATAATACTCCCTCTAATCCTAAATATAAGATTCAATTGATTTTTTTGGGAAGTATTAAGAAAACTAAACAAGTTATTTAATCATATTGTATGTTATATATCATTAGATTATATATTACTCCCTCTGATTAAGTATATATAACTTAATTATATTAAATACATATATAATACTCTCTCAGATTCTAAATATAATATTCAATTGATTTTTTTTGGAAGGATTAAGAAAGCTAAATAAGTTACTTAATCATATTGTATGTTATGTATCATTAGATTATATGTTAGTTTATAAGTCAAACAAATTAGTTTAAAAAATAAAAATAAAAATATTTTAAAATAATTTAATTAACTTCTTTAATCTCTCTAAAAAAAAGTTTAGTGGATTTTATATTTAGGAGCGGAAGTAATATTATTTTTATTTAATTATTATAACAACGGTCTGACCGAACGGTCCGACCGATCCGACCGGTTGAACCATGACCCGATGATCTTTCCGGCTCGACTTCCGGTCCGATTTTTAAAACATTGCTCTAAAGATATAATTCCTAAAACAATAATTTAAAAATAAGATTTATAGTTTGTGCACCTTTGATAAATTAACTTTATTATATGTTATCAAATTATTCGTTCTCAAAATTCATATAATCTCTATCACAGTATAAAATTGGGCTATGAGCAATTCCTGTTAGAGAGGAGAAATATAAGCCAATACTTCATAGAAGGCCAAATTGATGAATAAGTATGTCTAAGGCTAAATAAGAGTACTTAAAGCTAAACAACCATATAAGAGTACAAAGGTATAAGATTTGCAGGGTCTTGATCTTGGTTTCAAAATGACGAATTAGAAGTCTAGTTTCATATGCCACTTATTTTATCTCAATCAGACGTGTGGTTTTGCTATGACATAAATCGATTTTTCAATGACATAAATCGATTTGCCTATGCCTTAGATTAATTTACCTTATTTTATAACACTTAGATGTCATAGGCAAATCAATTTTTCAATGATATAAATCAATTTGCCTATGCCTAAAATCGATTTACCTTATTTTATAACATTTAAATGTCATAGGGCAAATTGATTTATGACATAAATTGATTTTTCTATGACATAAATCGATTTGCCTATGCCTTAAATTAATTTACCTTATTTTATAACACTTAAATGTCATAGGAAAATCGATTTTTCAATGACATAAATCGATTTGCCTATGCCTTAAATCGATTTACTTTATTTTATAACATTTAGATGTCATAGGAGCAAATCAATTTATGACATAAATCGATTTTTCAATAACATAAATCGATTTACCTTATTCTATAACATTTATATTTCATAGGCAAATTGTTTTATGACATAAATCGATTTTTCTATTATATAAATCGATTCATGTTTGTTAGATTTAAAGGCTTATTCAAATATCTTCATTCTCTAGAAAACTCACTCGTATTCCTAATATTACAAATTAATTTTTCTATAGTAGAAATAAAGTAAAATAGACTTTGATCTTTTTTATCACTTCTTTTTCTTTCTTCATTTGCTTCATTATTATAAATGTATTAATTTATTTTTTTTTGTCAATTCAAGAAAACGTTGTACATTAATATTGATTTTGATTTTAGGAATATTAATGATACATAGAAAGAAATCTATATATGATGTAGATATACTACATGTGCCACATCAAATATCCCAAAAATTAAGTCAGCTACAAAAATTAAAACATATTAAATTATCCCAATTTTATTGTGAAATTGTATATTAGAATTGATATATTTGTCATTAATTTTTTATTTTTATTTTAAGTAACAAACACACGATAGATTGATATGTTAATTGCTCTGCTCCGTTTCCTTTCTTAGCTGTCTTCTGAAAAGCATAGATTGATTTGAGGAAAAAAAAGCATATATTGGGAAGGGAGCTGTAAAAATCTTCAAAAGAGTACTTAAAATAATAAAAAAGTGTTAAGGACAAAATACTTTATTAAAAAAAAGCAATATATTATCGCTTATCAGACACTTTTTTGCATTGGATTAAAGGTTATGCACAATGGGTCAGAATTAATTCTTTGAGATCTGGGAAAATTACAGAAAGAATCTCAAAAGATTTGGTCTTCAAATGGACATTCCTGCCACAGTAGCACAGTAGCATAATCGACCATCAGACAACCATCACCTTGTTCTTCTTCTTCCTCTCCTCTCGCCGGCGTCACCTTTCACCACCAAGACCGCCAACCAACTTCAGCCTCCCTTTCTCACGTCTTATCTTTCAACACCTTCATCCCGTAATAATGATGTTTCTTAATGTGATTTATGTAAGGTTGCCAGTGAATTACGGCTTTTCATTGAAACTGATGAATTTTATGAATATAATATTATTTTTTCTTTTTATCATAAAAAGATTAAGTGAGCTGAGTAGGAGATATTAATAAGATTAAAGCATGATTTCATACTCATAAAATAGCTATTTATGAATCACCCATCACAAAATAAGATGTTTCCTGGGATCCTTTTTATAAGAGTTAAAAATTTGACCAATTGTCTTTTTTATAAAAATTTGATAAAAATTGTCTAAATATTCAATGTTTTTTTTTATGATTGCCCCTCATTAATTATACATATTTATATCCAATTTATTCTATTTCTCTACCCCACTTGCTCTCTCATAAATAATAACATATTTGATAAAAAATTTATTTCAAACATATTTATTACTTTAA
This sequence comes from Inga laurina, assembly GCA_963855925.1. Lineage (NCBI taxonomy): Eukaryota > Viridiplantae > Streptophyta > Magnoliopsida > Fabales > Fabaceae > Inga > Inga laurina. The sequence continues at coordinate 52,190,545 of OY979710.1, forward strand.
TTAATTTTAATCATTTTCTTAAATTATATAATTCTATTAGTGAACTTTAACAAATATGGCAGGTGGGAGTAGTAATTATCTTCTCACTAAGGTAAATAATATTTTTGATCATTGAACAAATACACACACACACACACATATATATATATACACTTTACAAAAACAAAACATTTATTGAACTGGATGCTTGTAGGAATTTTTTTATAAAAAAAATAAAGAAATGCTTTTGGTGAACATGCCTTGTACGAACTCCAAAACTTAACCCACAAACTTCTTTTACATAAAAAAACAGTAATAAAAAAAAATTATTTGTGCCCTGTATATGAGCGATTTTTTGTTTTGGGGGGATTGAAATAATCAGAACTTTGAGACCAAGGGATCCAAATGCTTTAATATTTGGGGTCATAAAATAGAATATAATTATATTATATTTGATAGGCCAATCCCTGCCGTAGGGAAAGCAGCCAATGGTCCATTGGGAGCATTTAAAGGATAAAATAAAATAAAAACCAGTGTCGGTGGTGGGTTCATGGACTTTTTGAAAAAGGAGCTAACAACTTGCCCGACAGCCACACAAGGAGGATGAGTTTACTGCGAATAAAGGGCCCCTGCTTCCTTGCCTATGCTTTGTCACCATCTTCTATGTCGTTGTCTCGCGAAGAGCTATGAAATCAGCTTCTTATAAGAGAAAGGAGAAAAGGAAGGATGGGTATAGATGAAGAAAACTGAGGGGAAAAAAAAAGAGAACACAAATTGTAGATGGATTATGTTTGTTTTTCAAAATACATATGGCTTATATTATATCGGAAAAGAAAACCAAAAAAGAAAAACAAAGAACGCAAATTGTAGACAAACTGGACCTCCTTATTACCCCTGCATGTTTTAAAACACCATTTGCGAAAATCCAAAGAAAAATAAAAGATGGTGGAAGATATTTTGAACAGGGGTTAATAGGACTACCTTGATGTGATCTGTACCTGTCTTCAAGCTGTAAAACGACTTCCTTGCAAATGATTGTGTCAACTTTCACCACGAATATGCCCTCACAAACCCCCGAAGTCACTTCGCGAAGCCATGTCGTGTGCTGCGAGAATAGAGGAATTGATGCTTTGAATGAAGGAGAAACTTAGGATGTCAAATGGAAGAAAAAGGGAGGCCGGAGGCCGGCGACTTGATATTGATGATAGCAAGATAGTAAAAACAAATGTTTGGCCAAAAAAAAAAAAAAAAGATAGTAAAAACAAATAAGAGAATGTAAAGCTTCCCATTAAAACCGAACCATTGACACATTTAAAACCATCAATAAATAATCAAGTATATAACAGTGGATGATGAAGAAGAAGAAGGGTCTTTACCTGCAACTGCTGGAAAGCCCATGTCAGTTCCCCTCTGAAATTGACAAAGGCGCCTTCCCTCCATCGTACCCTCTTCTCTGAAAACGTTAAGTCGAAAGCAGCAAGTCTAGAAGCAGAGCCAAGCATCACCGTCGTATCATTTTCTCTGCCTCAAGGTCCTGCTTAATTGAGGAAAATGTGTGGAGGGTGATTCGAGGATATAAATATATCATCAAACAATTTGGTGGGATGTTTGAAAAGACAGTAGTCAAGTGCTCATGGAGAGAAGGAAAGAATTTTACTTCTTAATCTGCCAGGAAGGAGCAATAGTAAAAAAAATCCAAATGAAAAGACAGAAGTCAAGTGCTCATGGAAAGGAGAAGGAAAGAACTTTACTTCTTCATCTGCCAGATTAAGCGGCAATCCAACTATATAGACAAGATTCCGCTGAATCACCCGCACACTACTCAGCTGCTTCCGGCCTTCAGAAGACTTAGACTTTTCTTTCTGACTCTTCATCTTCTTTTCAGTATTAATTTCTGCCACCAATCTACAGGGAAAAGCAAATCACCAAGAGAACACATGAAAAAAGAGTCCTAGCTTACTTTAGTAAGTATAAGTTTAATAAAAACAAATAACTAAATCTTAACATCGTTTGCTGTTGAACTATCTCTAAGTTAATGGGGAAACAAAACTATCTTTAGGTTCCTAAAGAAGCAAGTTAAGAGAAATACTAAAAAGATAGTTCTTTATAAAAGAATACGTAAATATTTAAAGATGTATAGGGATGGCCAACAAAGAAGTTGAAACAAATCAAATGAGCGAAAATATTGTTAACCGAATAACCTCTCACAGTTTGCAGCCATCCCTACAATCTTCTCCTTGTCATATGGAGTTCGACACGCGGGGCATCTCCCCCCTGTGTCATCCTTCTCGGCCATGTCCATTATGTGATGCCAGCACCAAACACATATCTGAAATTAAGAAGAGGTGAAATTAAAAAAAAAAAAAAAATTTAACTTGGCTACCACGAAGTCATGGTATAAGAATTGGGTCCAAGTTCCAATAGATTCAACAAAATTGGACTAAAAAAATTGAACATGACACAGAGAGGATAAGCCTTAAAAGATTACATAATCTAGAGAAGAAAGCTCCAAATCCTAAAATATGGGCCACAGAGAACCAATGGGTGAAACTAAGATGAACAATTGAAAAACCTTGAAAGCACAGTTTCAGATCCAAGAGGGAAGAAATGAAAAATCTCCAAAGTTAACGACCATGAAGGAAGGAAAAATACCTGATAACCACATTTGCAAGGCTTCAACTGCTGATCAGTCAAATCCATCTCTTCTGCACAAAGAGGGCAAGTCCTTTCTCCTTCGTCACTCATGATTGCCCTGAAGGAAAAATAGAACAAAATACATATGATAAGTAAACAGAATTCAATTCCAGAGACAAACACTATAACGACAAAGACACTCTCGATCACATCAAAAAGCATACATAGATTTTCCAACCACGATGTGCATCAGAAAAAGTCACAGACATAACTTCAGATTGAATCATTTCCAGATGTTCCAGTTTAATAAGAGCCATTTAACCAGGAAAAAATATTTTGACAACTAATTTAACCTCCCGTGTTTTCCCTGGATATCACGCTAAATGAGATGAAAACGAATAGCAATCGTGACAGCATGAAAAAAAATTGATACCAATGCCCTCTGTCCCTTGATACTTATGGTCGGATACATTCACTCTATGGATGCAATGATCAACAAAACAATATGAAAGATTGCAATTGCATTATATAATATGCAAAAATTCAACGGAGATCTCCAGCAGCAGCAAGATGGTAAACTGAAACATAAAAAAACCTATAATCGTTCTATTTATAACAAAATATATCCCAACAGTAGTCGAACATATGGATCAAATGTCTAAGGACGATATTTTAACTTCAACTGAATTAAGAACTCCTGGAGACAACACAGATCAACTGAAAGATCCATCGAAACATACAATCAGGGAAATAAATAGATAGCACGAAATAATGAATTGACAATCTACAAATTAATCAAAATTGTTCACAAACATCGAAATCGAAATCCCACACACAATTCGAGAATTGCAAACGAGAGTAGGCAAGTTTGCGAATAGAAAAATAATCGCGACCATAAGATCAACAAACATGAGCTGACCTTAAATTAGGGATCTAGGACAAATAAATTCGATAGAGACATCAGGATCGCAGATTGAGACTACATGACTTACAGTTGAGAGAATTATGTTAATAATTTATTCTTACCGTCGTATCATTTTCTCTGCCTCAAGGTCCTGCTTAATTGAAGAAAATGTGTGGAGGGTGATTCGAGGATATAAATATATCATAAAATAATTTGGTGAGATGTTTGAATTTGAATAACCCGCTCAACCGCTTCAATTTAAAATTTTAATTTTTGAAATTTGAAAAAAAGTGAAAAAAAAGGACGAAGGCAACTGCAGAATTGTGGAAAGACTGGGCATTTGAAAACTCGTTGGTTTTCATTTGAGCTAGGTAGGACCCACGGGTAAGTATTGGTTTTCATATAGGGAATAATATAGGATATAGGATTCAATAACATTTGAAACTGAACGTGAAGCCCAAGACAGAGCCGAATCTGTTCATCGGCTGCGTGGCTTATGAACAGTACAGTTCCCTCTCTACAAAAGGGAAGAGAAAGGTACAGTATTGGCTTGTGCACGTGCAAGAATATACCGGTTTCAAAAAATAATAGTTCTTCTTCAATCCTAAATATATGAACTGGTTGGGTAGTATGGTTTGATCTCAAAATCAAGACCACAATCTCCTTGGTCTTTTATATTTACTATTTTTCTCTAAAATTATCCATATGGTTATATTCTTGTATGATATGTACAAGGACTGGCATGCACATACCATAACAGAAAGGTACATACAGTGAAATGCCAGTCTCAAGCTGAGTTGGAATGTTGTGTGCTGAGTTGTTGTCTTACTGATATTGTTGGTAAACTCGGAATTCAACTAAGCTTATGAATTCAACGAGTCGGCTTATGAATTCAACGAGTCGACTAATACAAGTTTAAAAGTGAATTAACACAATTTTTTAAGTTAGAAACACATATAAATGGTAAAATCTGAAAATCAACTCACCAACTTTTGATTTGTTAATATCCAAATCAAAATGAAATTTATTCATAATTCATTTCAAATCATGCATGTCAAGTATACTACATACCACATATGATTAAGTGTCTTCATTTTGGAGAATTGGAATGTTGTGTGCTGAGTTGTTGTCTTGCTGATATTGTTGGGGTAGGCACCTGTCGAAGCAAGTATCAAGACACTTATCCTCAGGATTTCCATGTCCCACGCAAGAACGCACACAATTCAAAAGACAGGGTACACACTTGGTGACGCAGGAATCTTGACACTCATCCAGAGTACGTCCAAGTGCCACGCAAGAATGTACGCCATTCTCAAAACATGGTGTGCACTATATGTCCATGTGCCACGCTAGAACGCACACAATTTTTGAAAACTCCCGCCTGTTTTATCTGCTTCACATTTTGATGCTATCGTCACCACTTGTAACCAAAACCATCACTATTATTGACCTTATCACCTTCATCCCCTGCATTGTTACAAGCTCTTTTGATTTGATCTCTTGTCTCATCGTTCACCTCAGAATCATTTATATAGGGTTATGTAATCTGGCTTTTATGGAACCGAGTAACAGATAGGGGAGAAGAATTTATTTGTCACATTTATTGTAACAGAATTTATTTATGAGCGAAGGTATAAATTTAGCAATGAACAATTTTATCCGAAGCATCCAAAAGACTTGTCTATTTTCGGATGCAAAAATGACAATAAACTATTTTTTTGGAGCAGATTTAACAACGTCGTTAAATCTACTTAATTGCCGTTACTTTTTGAAATGTGGATCCCAACAGGATTCTCGATCTGTATTATTTTAATATTTTTTTAATGGGAAAATATCACTTAAGCCATATGAAAACAATTTCATTTCAGCTAAGGCCCAAAAAATTCTGAAATCTCACTGTAAAGCTTAATTTATTTTTACTGACAGAGCTTAATTTTATTTTAATGAACCGGACATGTCACAGGTTTAAGCATTAACTAGACTATAAAACCCGCGCGATGCGCGGATCGTGATTATCTACATTGTTAAATGGATTTAGAAAGAACAAATAAAATGATGAAACCTATTCTAAAAGAAAGGTTATTGAAAATACAGAAATGGCCACGTAATCGTCCAACTGATGAGACCTATTTTAAGTGAAAGGTCCTTGTGAAATAGAGAAATGCAACAATAAACGCATCATTGAAAACCCAGGGAAAAGGTTAGTGAGTTATTTTGGCTACGTAAATGTTGTAGATATCAGAAAACCTAAAAGGGACCACAATATATCAGAAAACAAAACTTTGTCTTTGGTTAGTAGTATAGTGATGTGAAAATTCATTACTTTTTTATGTTCATATAGGTTGTCAACCTGAAGTCAAATGAATTGAAATGTTTAACTGAATTAATCTAAATAATGTGAGAGAGAGGTTACTATATTGAAACAACTATTTCTTAATAAGCCCAACATTTAGATAGACAATAGTACAAAACCACAGACAAATAGCAAAGTCAAAATGTTGAGATATTGTCGTGCCTTAGATTTGCTGAAATACATTTTGGAACACCTCTTTGTATACAACGTTAATTGTTGTGCTCGCTGATCTCTTGTCATCATCTAAAATCAAGATCTTGAGTCCGCGGTAACTTTTTACCCTTGATAAAGCCACATACAATTGACCGTGAGAGAATACTGGATTGGGTAGGTATAGGCCAACATTTTCCAGAGATTGACCTTGGCTCTTGTTTATTGTCATTGCAAATGAAATAATAACAGGAAATTGTCTTCTAGTCATACTAAATGGAAGCTTAGTCTCTGATGGGTTCATATCCATACGATGTATCAATACTTCCTCCCCAACACTATTACCATTTAGCGCGATAGCTTTAATGACATTCCTGCCAAGTTGTGATATTCTCAGTCTTGTTCCATTGCACAAACTAGCAGCTTGGTCAAAATTTCGTAACAACATTATAGGTATACCAACCTTAAGTTTCAACACATGATGAGGCATGCCGGCACAATTAATTTTGTTAAGGAACTCTGTGTTATACAACTCCTCAAAACTGTCATTACATTCTTCGACACGATTGATTGACACATCTTTCTGAAAAAACACAACTCTTTGTCATTTGGAATACAACATAAACTAATAGAAACTTACTTGGGTATAGTCATTAATAGCACTTTGTCGCATTTGATGCACTTCAACACTCCATTTGGTTGGTATTCAAGCTTTTTGTCACATGGGCAAGCATCGTAAACCCAACCATACAATGTCTCAAATTTCTGCAATGTAACCTTCGTGACTACCTCACACTCCTGTACAATGAAAGAAATTGTAATCTTACTTAGGATGGCACGGAAAGCAAAACAAAAATGTTTATTAAAATCAATCAATGATTTATATTTAAATTAGCAAAGCTTACGCGATCAACTTTACACACATCTTCGATAGAAATTCTTGTCCGGAAAGATAGTAAAGACTCTGGTGAATAAGTATAGTTATCAGCATTCGTAATTTGTGTGAACAGTTGACTTCCTGAAGGTTCTTGTGTAAGCCTAAGTTTGACACATACATAGAAACATCAACATGAAAGTGGTTTAGATAAAGCATTCACTGTTATAAAACTATGATTTAAAAAAACATGGTGAAAAAACTCATTATGACAATAGGTTCTTCCAAACATGGATGATAACAAATAAACCTTTCCATAATTGACCTTGCCTCTTCAATATCGGGATTGAAAATGACTTTTGTGGCATTAAATGAATTGCTCAGGTGTCCATACGCTGATTATATGTTATAACCATCAATTTTGGTTACAATAAAATAAACTTATACTAATAAGGAAAACGTAGAACTTTAGATGTATCCATAATAAGGAAAACATAGAACTTTAGATGTATCCATACATGGATTATTATTCACCCTCGCAAATCGGACCAAAACAACAATTGGAGGCTCCATGTCCTCCGTCTTCTGCTCGTAAGTCTTTTCAGCATATTCACCCTATAATGAGACATTTATACCATTTTCACTTCATATACATTATGCCAAACAAAGCAATGAATAAATAAATCAAATTTGGGAGATGAAAATTGGTTAGCCGTATATCTTAAACAGTAATTTTTATAATTTAGAAATAAAGTGATGAGCATATATTAAAGAATTACTTATTGTCAGCCATGCTAAAGTTCAACCTCTTGATCGTATCAAACTCCCTCTTTTGATCTTTAAGATGACCAAATGCTTGCAAAAATCCAATGACATCTATAAAAAAATATGCAGCAAATGAAAAAGGTAGCATGTAATGATCATAAAACCTTAATCATGAAAACAAAATATATCTTATCCCATACCAATTAATTCGTTGTCCAACACATTTCCATATTGCACATCAGTTATCTTAACGAAGTTGAAGGCCTCAGATGGAATTTTAACTTCAGACTCCTTAAAATGTGTATGATTGTGAAATTTAAATATCCATGGATATGATGTAACCCTGTACTGCTGATTATTTTCATCAATCTCAAAGTTTTCAAACTTGTACACAGTTCCTTCTGTCGGCTCATCCATGTAACGTTCAATCACTCCTTTTTGAGTTATATTCACCTCTACTCTTGCAAGCTAATGTTTCGAGTGTCAAGTTTGACCATTCAAAATAAAGGAGTATAATATTTAAGTAACATCATGATATAAGCATTAACAAAATGGCGAGCAAATGATATGATAATAATGTTTAATACTGATAATAATGTACTAAATGCAACTTGGCGATACATGGTAATGTTTTTTCATCTAATAATGTTTAATACTGATAATAATAAGGTCAAAGATAAGATTTCGTCTAATAATGTTTTCTCCCAAAATCCATTTACTTTGAACAACTTGGCATTAAATTTACCTCTTCATCAATCAGAATCATGCTAAGCTTCCATACTTATAAGGAGCAACTTTCCTACGTACAACCCATTTTCTCAATACATTGGCGTTAATAGACCATGTGTCTTTACTGTCATTTACATCCCTGAACAATGAAGGCTTCAACGACATCCTGCAATGAAAACCATTTTAAAAAATAAGCATATTTTATAAAGGCATGTTGGTGATGTGAAGCGACCTTGGCATCAGAGTCACAGTATGGTGGCTCCTTAAGAGATTGACCAATGATATTCAAGAGTTGGACGGCTATTTGTCTCCAGAGCATGCGCTCTGCTCTCTACTGTGAATCCATCGAGGTTAATAAGCAGAAATTCATGCATAGATATATGATTTAATTTAATGCATGCTTGAAAATAGAACATTTTTTTACTAATTTACAAAGTGGTTTTTAATAAGTAAAGAAAACAAAACACTTCAGACATTAAGCGTGGTTTAGAGTTCATATGGCCCAAGGGTTAATGTGTACTGTTTCTGTATATATAACTATGTCCCTTTTTTTTAAAAAGAAACCACACGCAATAGAAGTTTATTATCTAGAAACACCATTTGGATTTACAAAAATGATCGCAATTAAGCACAATCTATTCATAATAGATGATAAATAAAATTGTGTAATTTTTATGAATACCGAATAAAATGAAGAAATAACAAATTTAAAACATAAACTAATTACAATGCTATCTTCTAACATGACTAATAATGATTAGTTAAAATCAAACATAAAACAACCAAACAAATGAATAAGAAGCCACAAAGACATAACTGTTATAGATAACTTCCTTTCAAAAACTAAAGAGCTTTCATAGTGAAAGAACACAAAAGACATACCTATTATAGATAACTTCCGTTCAGAAACTGAAGAGCTTTCAGAGTGAAAGAATGATATAGAAGAAAGCTCCCCACAGAACCTGCTTAGTTATTTATGGCTTTCAAGTCTTGGTTAACTTAACCGGGCTTAAGTTTGAAAAGGGTGGTTTACACTATGCTTATCTTCACCAACGTCTCGACCAATAGTTGCTTTGCACCGCCCAGTAGGATTGGAATAAATTCTGCTGACCAATTGCTCATCATAAATAATGTTCCCTATTCTACTTATCACACGCCTTCAGTGGAACTACGACTATTGCTATCTAGAGAAAACATCAGGGCATGCGTTGCACAACTCCTGCTGTGAATCAATTTACATCTGTTACCGAGAAACTATTAATACGCATAACGCAATTAAATGGCCAATGGTTGCATGAAAGCAAAACCACTGAAAAACATAAAAGCAGTAGAAAAAGTGATGACAAAACACCAGGAAAAGTAACAGCCAATGGGAGATAGAGTCATACATAGGGAAAGAAAGCATAACGCAGAAAATATGACAACACAACGAAAATATAACAAATATAAAAAGGTAGACTACATATACAGCATTTTTAAAATGACGTGGAGCAAAGAAAAAGGAGACGGAATGGGTTTAAAAAAGGACCAATAACTGATTAGCTACCGAAGTTAAAGAAGTATATTTGATGGGTCAATCAGAGTCTAACTGGTGATCGAACTGGTTATATTAAAATATTATAATTTATTAGCGGTAATATATATATTAACATATTTTTAAAATTCTATAGATAAAAATGAAGACCTTTAGAAAAAAAATGCTTAAAATTTATTAGTATAAATTATAATGTCTATACTTATGCAATGATATCTCTTTTTCTATAATTATTATATCATTTTAAATAGTTTTTTTCATCATCATCATCTTCTTTTTTTTAGATTTATTCTTTTTTTTACCTATTTTTCTTTTCATCTTAGTCTTCGATCTTTCATTTTTCCCTAAAAAATAGTGTGAGATAATAGTTGGAAAAATTTTAAAAAAAATAAAAAGGAAACCGGTCCAACCGGTTCTGACCGGTTCACGGTCTGATGGCTGAACCAGACCAGACCGCTGACTGGTTCCCAGTTGAACCGGCTGGTTTGGTCCGGTTTTTTGTACTATGTTTAATAGAGAAGAAATGAGGTTCAAATAAACTAGACCCTAAAATGTTACAGAAATCTTTGAAGTTGACACTTGGCAGGAAATGAAAACATAGTCATAACTTCCAACTTGTTAAATCTTTGCTTAACATTATTAAGGAAATCACATGGCAAAAGCTGATATATGACTTCATTAATAAATTAGCATAGGTACTTTAATTAATAAATCAAACCATGACAAATGAAATGGCTAAAATAATCCAATCTTACTTATACTATCAGATTTCAATAATTTTGAGTTCAACAGTATATTAGATGACTGTCACATGAAATACAGATGCTAAAAATGAAGATTCTCAGAAGGATATGATCTTAAGATAATGGACTTATTGCCTTCATCTGCAACATATAAAAATGATACAAATTTTCCCATTTGTATGTAAATCTTAGAGAGAAAGAAAGATGGGAAGGAAAAATAACATACTCAGATGAGAGAGGATATGGTGATGGATAAAAGTAACTAAAAGTAGCTCACAATAGAGTAAATAGGGAACATAACTTGCATGCTTTAAGTTCCTAATTTTCGTTTTTGGAGATTGTGGTTCACTTTTATTGATATATCTTCCTACAAAATATGGAAGCAGAGAATTTTCAGCTCCAAAGTCAAACACAAACTGCAGAAAAGAAATATTGTATAACATATATAAAAACTCTATGAAGAAAATGGTATAATGTGAATGTGAGTAATTTAAAGATTAAAATATCTGATCAGAGAATGATAATTGGAAAATTAACAAAAAACAAGCTTGTGAAAGGAAACAACACTGTAACTTACCCTAATGACTAAAATATGTTGGAACTGGGCATGCAGATTTAAATAGATTGTGAATCCTTATTCCTTGAATTTGTTTCCTTAACAAGTTTTCTTCATGAACTTTTCATATTTTTTAAATTTTTTGCTCTCTCTCTCTCTCTTCATATATATATATATATATATATTCTCCTTCGATGTAGCAAGTGGGCGGTTAACATTCAGCGTGATAGCTATGCATCATATGTTGGCCACTACCCTATAATGCGTTAGTCTGAATTTGGTGATTGGTTTGTTATTGTGTTATTAATGAAAACAGAATCCTAGTTTGCTCTGCGTGTGTGCGTGTGCGTGTGTGATGTTTATTTTTAATATAGTTCTCTGTTTTCTAGTATTTCATAGAAGAAAATACTTTCTCCATTGTTTGACAGGGTCTTCGATTTTATGGACTGAAGTTGCGTATTGGTGGCTTGTTGCAACAACTCAGATGTGAATTGGTTTACCTAAAATCTTGAGGATTCAAAGTCAGATGTAGATGAATTGATAAAATGGTGAAGTAAAAGATACATGGAGAAGGTTGTTATTAAAAAAAAAAGATACAAGGAGAGGGAGGCATTAGTTGACACTTTTTGTGTCTTTAAGAAATTTGAGTAGCTAGATGATTTATATATGCTCGTACGGGACTTATATTGTGTTTTAGCCAATGAACGAAAAACCGGATCGGATAATGAACCGGTCACAGTACAGGTTCAAGGGTTAATGAGTCAACTGGGGTCTAATCGGTAGTTGAACCGGTCATATTAAAACATTATAATTTATTAGTGGCAATATATATTAATATATTTTTAAACTTCTATAGATAAAAATGAAGATTTTTAGAAAAAAATGCTTAAAATCTATTAGTATTAGTTATAATACCTATACTTATGTAACGATATCTCATTTCCTATAATTATTATATATTTTAAAATAATTTTTTTCATTATCTTCTTCATTTTTTATATATTTTTTTATTTCTTTACCTACTTTTCTCTTCATTTTGGTCTTCAACCTTCTATTTTCCCCTCAAAAATAACAAAATAAAAATTTAAAAAAATAAAAAAAATGAAACCGGTTGAACCACCGGTTTTGACCGGTCCAACCAATTTCACGGTTTAACCATCAATTCAAACCAAACCAATTTCAGGTCTGGTTTTTTGTTCTATGGTTTTAGCATGTCAAAGAAGCATTGAATTAAAAAAAGCAAGCCAAAAGTGACTATTAGGTATATGGAAATAAACAGAGTCTTTCATGATTTTTTAAAAAACCATCCTACTCTAATGAGAAGTTATTTGATTGAGGTTAATATTGACATCTTTTGGCTTGAGATTTTAATATAGGTTTGAAAAATGGAACCGAAATCCCATCAAATTGTAATAGTGAGTTGATTTGCTAAATGTTGTATAATGATTCCTTTTTGTTACAAATGAAGCCAACGACATGGGAATAGGTAGTGGGGTAAAGGGACATGAGTAGGGATTGAAGACATAAAGGTCATTGTGGGTAAACCCGCCAGCCAGCCAAAAACAGGCGGGTTCGGGCAGTCGAAATGGCGGCCCGTTTGAATTCGGGCTAAACGGGCTGAAATACCCTCTTAGTATCCCTTATCTCATTTCCTTTGATGATGTGTTTAATTAATTCCCCATATTTTTTATTTGACACTTATTTTCATATTATTTTTATTTATTCTACTATTATTAAATTTAAAAGATATGTGTTTATATATTTTTGTGATGTGAATAGATGAAAAAAAAGGAAAGTAAGAATGAAATTGACTTCATAATATAAATGTATAAAAGAAAAGAAGTGTGATATGAGCGGATGAAAGAAAAAGAGAGTAAAATTTTTTAAAAAAAGAGTGAAATTTAAAAACAAAAAAATTGGCGGGCTGGCGAGCTAAACGGGCTCGGGCTGGAAAAAGCCAGCCCGCGAAAGGGGCGGGCTACATATAAGCAAAGAAAATATCCTTTGTGAATCCAAATGCTCCAGTATATCCACGATTAGCATTGCAAAGAAAGGTTTTCTTTTCTCTTTATTTTCCTTTTTTTTTTGTGGAAATTAATTTTTTTACTGAATACAAACCATTTCAGTGTATGTTACATTCCTGGATGAGATTATTTAGTTATTTGGATCTCAAACGGTTTTTCTCCACTATGAGGATAGGTTACTTTTTTCTTCAATGTCATAATCTTTTTCTGTTTTACATTGCCAATATTCTTTCCAAGAAAGGATGTTATTCATTTTGATTGTTATCTTATGTTCCGATTTGATTTTCCCACGATTAGGCGGAAGCTGATGGTTCCAATGAATACAACAATGTCCAGCCTGGATCACTCAACATTATGAAGCAAATCATTCGCGACTTGAAGGACATCGATATAGTCTTTCACATTGGTGATTTATGCTATGCAAATGGAACATTTCATAGTGGGATCAGTTTATTGCACAGATTGAGCCCATTACATCAATGTGCCTTACATGATAGCTAGGTCTGTTATAATATGCATGCATTTTAGTTTTCAATGGTTTCTGGGGTTCAACTTCTTTTATTTGCCACTCTTGTTATATTTGCTTCAGTGGCAACCACGAGCACGACTGGCCGGGAAGTGGATCTTTTTATGGCAACATGGATTCTGGAGGAGAATGTGGTGTTTTGTCTCAGACTATGTTTTATGTTCCTGCTGTGAACAAAGAAAAATTTTGGTATTTTATATTTTAACATCAACCCTTTGTTTTTTGCATAGAACAAACTATGGGAGTGTTTGGGATCACTTAATGAGTCCAATAAGCCCGTTTTCAGCACAAAAAGCCCAAATAAATCTGTAACCCGTTTGCTCAGTGTTTGGTTCAGCATTTTTTTTAAAAAAAGCCCGATTCATTCAGCTTATTGATAAGCCCAAAGTTAAAGCTTATTTTTGAAATGCAGATGCATTTTGGTGGCCTACAATTATAACCGTTATTATGGGCATTTAATGCCCTGCCACTACATCAGTTCTCTCCCTCCTCTCTTCACTTTACCGAGCGAACGAGTGAACCATTTCGATTGGATCTCCAAAGCTCATCCCTCTCTCGCTCGGCATCCAGAACATGGTGAAGCCGTGGTGTTGGAGCAGTTGAAGCCGAGTCTAGTGGTTGTGGTAGTGTGGCTGGTCGTTGGAGTTAGTGGTGAGCTTCCGATTTCCAGTCTAAGGCGGACCGTTGGTGGAGGCGAGGTGCGACGGTGTCTTGCGGTGTTAGGTCGGCCAATTTGTTCACACACGGTGGTGGATCTGTTGTTTCTTGGCATTTTCGGCCAGTGTAGACGGTGGTGTTGCAAAGTTGTCCTCCGGTCATCCGTCGGCGAGTCTGGTCTGCGCATGTTGTCGGTTCCTCCCTGCATTTGCAAGGTAAGCTTCACAACTTGTATTTTAGATGAAAGCCGATCTGTATTTGCTGGTGGTGGCTATGTGTGTTATGTTTTTCGTTTTGTGTGATAATGGCATTGGTTCCTGAAGTTTTCGATTGCACCCTCTGTTTCTTTTCCCTCTGTCTCGTTTGATCTGTAGACCAATGAATTGCTTGCTCTGCTTCCAAGTTATAAATAAGTCAGAATCCTCTTCTTGTAGTTTGAAGTTTAACTTTGATATCATTATAAATAAGTCAGAATCCTGTTTCGTTCGGTCTGTAGTATAATTTCTGAAAGCTTGCTTTGCTTCGACATTCTGAAGAAGCTCTGCCTCTGCTTGCAGATGTAGTGTGTGTGTGTGTGTGTTTTAAATTTTTTACATTAACATTATAAGTAATTTTTTCAGTTGAAGAAAATTGATAGGAACCCACGTGCGGTCTATAGTAGAAGGAAACATGAGAAAGTGGGATGTCCTGTTAGGTCGTAGTTCAGACATGGCATTTACATTATGTTCTGTTTTACATCATGTTATGTTAAAGTGGAGTCATTTATCAAGTAGTGGTCTAGTGGTAGGAAGTAGTGGACAACTAGCAGTTATGTAGTTATGTTGGCTGAAGTTTTTTTTTGCCATCGGCTGAGGTTAATCTTTAGGGGAGCCGGTTAGGATATAAATATGCGTTGTCTTTATGTTTTAGAAAAAGGGAAAACAGTATTTTGCATAATTATGTAGTTATGTTGGCTTAAGTTGCATGATATTGACTCTTCTATATGTCATCCACATTTATGTAATACTTGAATTCATAACTTGGATATTGACTTGAACTGGTTGGGGGATTGTTTCCAATCTTCTGTGATGTTATGGACGGTTCTTATATAAAGTTTTGAAAGTTAGGATTCATGGACGGTTTCAAACTCCAATAAGTTTCAACTATTAGTATTTGAATCTTTTTAAATGAGTTAACTGGAATAGATTCAATGTTTGATAAATGTACTATTACGGTATGAAATGAATTTGAAAATTTAGAGTTAAGGTTTATATGGAAGAGGTAGCTGGTTGAAAATGATATTCATGTTAACTTAGCCAACAATTGTCACAAGATCATATATGGTAAAAATGCTTTCGATCTCACTTCTTTCCTATTACACTTTTAGTTTGCCTTTCTTCAACACTTGTGTGTGTCCCAAACAGACTTGTTTGTCGTGCTTTTGACAAGTTAATGGGAGAAGACAAAATTAATATCTCCCTAAAAGTATAACTAACAATGAATTTGATGCATGTCCATTTGTATATCATGTTCTTTTACACGGTGGTGTCATAAACTCTGTATTGCTTTTAGATGCCATTACTTCGATTGCTTCTCTTGCATGGTTGCTTCATGAAAATGCTATAAGTGACATATGTTCATAGTCTACACTGTAAAGTGAAACTTTTCCATAGAAAGATGAATGATAGAGCGTTATGGGATGATGTGTCTACTGAGATATTTGTCTACGCCATGGTTGACCAAATCTTAAAAAAAGAACGACGAGGGCTGTCTTTTTCGAAAGATGGTTAGGAAGCTATTATTGCTACATTCAACAAGAAAATTGGAAAAGCGTATGAGAAGAAACAGTTAAAAAATAAGTTTGATATGTTAAGGAAGGATTTAAGGACTTGGGATGTGTTAATAAAAGAGATTGGTGTGGGCCGAGAGCCTGGAACCGGAAATATCGTTGCTTCGGTCTAGTGGTGGCAGCGCAAATGTCAGGTTAGTAATTCCTACTGAAACTTATAATGTTGCAAAATAGTAATTCAATTGCCTCAATCAACTTTTGTAATATAGTTAATGGCTTTGTTACTTGCCTGTATGCAGGAGAATTCGGCTTATAGAAAGTTTCGCCGTTCAGCCCTCAGGAACGAAAGAGAATTGAGGCTTATATTCAAGGACGTCGTGGCAACAAGCGAAGATGGTTTTAATCCGTCGTTCATAGAGACACAGACATAGGATGCAGAGGAAGAGGATGTGTGCCGACCTACTATGGACGAGGAGGAAGGTTCAGGGGACAGCAAGGACGAGAATTTTGGAGTTGACCCAGCACTTACCACAGGAGTGACAGATGAGCTAGCGAGCATTGGGTTATCCTCCCAAACCCCTTCCTTTGGTCCAGCCGCATCCTCTGTTCCAACTAATTCTGGAAGTCAGGGAAAGCGGAAACGATTTGATCACTCTGGGAAGAAAAAGAAGCAGAAGATCCCAGCTGCAAAGTAGATTGTGGATGCGGTTAGTGTCATGGCAGAAGCATTAAAGAGTAGATCTGCAACCATCAGCGAGATTCAAGCAAGGAGTGTTGATGCCGCTATTGCAAACCTGCTTGAGCTGGAAGAAGTGCAAGAAGATGAGGATTTTCAAGTCCGTTGTATCAGGCTGATCATGGACAAGACTAGTCGGGACACGTTTTTCTCACTTGTTAAGCGGAACAAGGATAGCTTGATTGCGTGGCTGCGTTATATGGTTACGACCCTTGATTGAGTCACTACGGATTATGTTCTTAACTATCGATATGACTTGAATTGCATGACACCATCTTGATCTGAACTTTATGGCTAAATAGTTTAGTGTTTATTGTATGCATGCTTCGTCTTTTGTTTTTACTAGACCAACAATGCAAATTTCAGATATATATTATGTATATTTTAATCCAACGGTCCTTTTATGACATATATTATAACTTTGACTGAATTATCTTTATGTTATATACGTTTGGATCCAATGCACAGGTTACATCTGTAATGGAAAATTGGATGGAGGAAGAAGACGATGACTCTCGGATACTAGCTCTTATCGATGAAGAGATAACAGAGTATGAACAATTAACTACGTTAGTGTGTCAATATTGGGTTCCTTTCATGTGTAAAGAACCTCATAAAACAAGTACACGATCTGGTCATTTCTTTGTCCAAGAAATTTTGGCAGAGCATGAAATACAATGTCATGACATGTTTAGAGTTGAAAAACATTTATTCTACTGGTTGTGCAGTAAATTGGTCGAATACGGGTTACGAGATTCTAAGAATGTCTGAGTCAAAGAAATGGTTGCAATGTTTTTACTCACAGTTGGCCATAGCGTCGGTAATAGGATAGGATGGTCCAAGAGTTGTTTCAGCATTCAGGGGAAACTGTCAGTCGGCTATTACACTTGGTACTACAGGTTTATATTAGCCTAGCTTGAGAATATATCAAATCCTCGGATCCCGAATTCAAAGGATGCCACCCAAAAATCCTCGACGATCCTCGCTATTATACCTACTTTAAGGATGCCATTGGAGCCATAGATGGAACTCACATCAAGTGTGTGATCATTGGTCCCAATCGGGAAAGATATATCGGGAGAAAAGGATATACAACACAGAACATAATGGCTGTATGTGATTGGGATATGTGTTTTACGTTCATGTTGGTGGGTTAGGAAGGTTCTACACATGACGCTCGTGTGTTTGAAGCTGCTGTCTCAAATACAGCTCAGAATTTCCCTCATCCACCTGCAGGTATATTTTCATCCCATTCAGTTTAATTACTTTCTGTGCGTACTTTGCTTAATCTAACACCTTCAAAATGATTTGAGACATTCATTAGGAAAATATTACTTAGTCGACGCTGGATATCCCACACCATTTGGGTATCTTAGTCCCTACAGATGTCAGCGTTATCACTTGGCAGAATTTCAGCGTTGACCTGGTTTGGCAAATGCTAAAGAGACCTTCAATTACTATCATTCCAGTTTGAGGTCAACTATTAAAAGGACTTTTGGTGTGTGGAAGAATAGATTCAAATTATTGCAAAAAATGCGCAAATACACATACCAAATGCAAGTCCGCTTAGTTGTGGCAACTATGGCCATTCATAACTTTATTAGGAGAAATTCTCAGAGTGATGTTGATTTCGGCGCAGCAGAAAGTGCCAATGTAGCTTAGGAAGATAATAATACTGTAGACGATGCGGCTTCCTCGTCCAATGTTGTTGCGATATCTTCAACCAGAATGAATCGCATTCGTGACATGATTATACATCAACTTGTACGGAATTTATGATCCCAATTAGTTATGTAATAGTTTTTTGTGAAATTATGTAATTTGCTAAGTTATTTGGTTTTTTGAGCTCAACGTCACCTACATTTGGACTTCGTACCACAATTGTAGCCATTGAAATTCTAGATTGGGAGTTATTTGCTCTAGTGGCATAATAGAGTGAATCACAATGTGTTTATGCTGTTATAATTTCTGAAATTTCATTCGTAGTTTGGACTTCATTTTACGATTTACAAGTTTGCATTTTAGATATCTTCCAGGGCCAGATGATATGTTACTGTTGGATATCGCATATATGATCTATCTAAAATCTGAAGAATATACAAATGCCCTTCAACTTTTTATTTTTAAAAATGCACTTATACAATCGCTAATCCAAACATGTTTTGACTTATGAAAAAGCACGTATTCAATCGCCCATCCAAACATAAATCACGAATCAAAAATAGACTTTTCTTTTAAGTCATTTTTAATAAGTTAGAATCACAATAAGTCATTTTTTCTACCGCTATCCCAAACACACACTATGTATTGCATTTGCAGCTGTGTTAACTTGAGTGATGGTTGAGTAGTTAAATTCACTTATCTGCCATGTAGATGTAATTCGTAGGTAATATGCATTTTCTTGGGAAAATTGATGAAAAATTTCTGTTTGAAAATTTTATTGGCAAAAAGGATCTAAATTCGAATAAGCTACTTTCTGTGTATAAAATCTTATAGAGTGCTAGTACTTTTTATATATAAAAGCATATCATGTCCTTTTAGCCAATCACGTTTCCAAAAAGGGACTTTTCACTGTTTTTCTCCATTTTATTTGGATATCAAATATGTATTTTCTAGACATGTACTAGGGAATGAAAGATGTTTTCTTTCGCTTCAAGTTGGGTTAAATTTAATGATATTGGTCTCATTTTTATATGGGGAATCTCTGAAACTGGTGTTTTTTTCCTTTTAACCAGGTACTCTGTTGACTATAGGATGTTGAGGTTCTGTGTAGCAGACACAGAACATGATTGGAGAAAATGATCAGATCAGTACAAATTCATTGAGCACTGTCAGCATCAGTTGACAGAAAAAAAACAGCCATGGTTGATATTTCTTGCTCACCGTGTTTTGGGATATTCTTCAGCTAGTTTTTATGTAGAAGAAGGCTCTTTTGAGGAGCCAATGGGAAGAGAGGACCTTCAAATCCTCTGGCAAAAGTACAAGGTTGACATAGCCATTTATGGACATGTCCATAGCTATGAAAGAACATGCCCCATATACGAGGTACGACATTATATAGTCTATCTAGTCCTATTTATAAGGGCCCGTTTGGTACGCTTGAATTGAGATGGGTGGATATGGAAATGGAATTCATTTCCATGATAAAGTATGTTTGGTACAAACATCTGGTGATGGAATTGGCTTCCATGGAGGAGCCATTTCCATCAAATTGATGGAATTAAGCTTCCATCATACATCACATGGAATTGTAACAAATTCCATGGAATTCTTATTTTACCCTTCCTATTATTCATCTCTTTGATTGCACCTTTGCTCCATCCCCATCATCACTGTCGGTGACTTGCTGCAACCCACGGCGACGACGGCGTCTCATCCTCTTCACAGATCTCTGGGGATGGCGAGGAACGGTGGCTCTACTTTCTGTGGCGACCCGAGGCAACCCATAATGGTGAAGGCTGAAGATTGACAGCAACCCATGACACTACAGTGTTTGGGAGAAAGGAAGTCACCGGCGATCGGTGATGGCTCCTCCTGCAAACCCATCGTTGATGGGTCCTTAATTCTCCCTCCCTCTTCAGACCCTCACACCGTCAACCTTCATTGCTCAGACTTCAACGCCCCACCACGTTCGATGATGGTGGTGGCGCACAGTGCTCCTCACCATCATCTCTATAGATCTAGATTGTTTGGGTTCCTCAGATCCTAGCCACGATTTCGTCTGGGTTGCTCATAATTCTAAGTTGCGATTTGTGGAAGTTGGTGTTTGATTCATCATGTATGATTTCTGGGCTAGCAAAAACTACTACCAAAGAAAAGAAATAATCTTTTTTGCCTTTTGTTTTTCCGATTTGATTTTTATGTTGATTATTGGATTTAATTTCTGGAAATGTAATTGTTATCTGAAATGGTGGTGAAGAAGAAGACGTGGTTACTGGATTCCGATGATGGTGAAAATTGGGTTTTTAGGAAGGGCAATTTGGTATTTTTGTATAAAAAATATATCTCATTTCTATGTCATACTAAACACATTTTTAAACCTAATTTCCATATCCATATCCATATCCATATCCATTTCCATTTCCATCAAAATCAATTTCAACGTACCAAACGGACCCTAAGACTCTTTTTTATTGGTCCCTTTTCAAAATTTAATGAAAGATTTTATGATTCAGAATATTTGCACCAGTAAAAAGAAGAACAATTACAAGGGCTACTTGAATGGGACAATACATGTAGTGGTCGGTGGAGGAGGAGCAACACTTGCAGAATTTGCCCCCATAAACACAAAATGGAGCATATTTAAAGATCTTGACTTTGGATTTGTCAAACTTACAGCATTTGATCATTCTAATCTCTTGTTTGAGTACAAGAAGAGCACTGATGGATGAGTTTATGACTTTTTGAAGATATCCAAGGATTACAGAGACATCTTGGCTTGCGGCGTCGATAGTTGCTTGCCCACAACATTGGCATTTTAATTAGATGATCTTGAGGTAAAAAGATTGTTGATTTTGTATTTAGTTTTGTTGAACAATATGATGATCTGTGTGGGAGAAAGTGTAAATAAGATTGTATGAAATGAATATTTAATTTTCCAAAACAAACAAGGTTGACATTTTATTACTTGGAATTTGCTAATCAGATGGGTCTTTCTTTTGGTTCAAAATTTAAGTTGAAAACAGGAAATTTCACTCAACATTGAGATTGGGTCCATAGGCAGTGTTCGTATTCTTCAATTTATCTTTGTAGGGATATCTTATTTACTTCCATGGTTGAATTTGAGCCACAGTTATTGTCATGTATTATTATGTAAATACGAATTACTTTGTAGCCTAGTGATATAAGAGTTCTTTTGTAAGTGGTAGGTTGCATATTCACTCCTACTTTAGGCTATTAGTACTCTATATGTTAATATTATAGAATTATATAATTGGTATTTTACAATTTGTTAAATATGTAGTGAAATTTTCAACGGCAGGGTTTTTGTTATATAGAACCAACAAAGTGCAATTCATATCCATAGTAAGATTACATAAAAAGGGTTGAAGTTAAAAGTGTTTGAATAGTTAAGTAACTTGATATGTTTAATTTTATCTAATAAAATCATAAAGAACAAGATGTGAGATGAGAGTTATCAGCCTAACCCAGCTTGATGGGTATATTGTGTATGTATATTTTTTATTAATGATTGTTTTTCTTGATACATTTTAGATTATGAATTAATTTTACAAAGACTTATTTAAGATTTCATTTTTTAATTTTATTTAAAATTTTTAATTGATAATATTTGTCAAAAGTATTATATAATTTGTAGAATTCATTATTTTAGAAAATATAATTTTTTATCATGAAATAATTTTTAGAAAATATTTCTTGGATAAATAAAATTAATTTTTTAAAGTTTCTTTTATTTTATTATTAATTATTTAGCGTCGGGTTAAGCCCGCATGCCTGACCCAGTATTAGGTTGGTTTGGGCAAACTACAAATGTTTTAAATAAAAGAAAAAAGAAGTATAAAAAAAAAAAGAGAGAGAAAGCAAGGACTTTTGTTGATTGAAGAACTTCTTTCACGGTTTGAGGTTGGTCCCTCTAGCGCTCGGCGTGCTCATCAACCATTTACTACGATTTGTGTTTTCTGAGGCCTAAGGCAATATGCAGGTACCAGTTTTGCATAAACTCTCTGAATTCTTTTTTCGTTTTTTTCTCCATCCAGTTACTACGATTTGTGTTTTCTTTTTTCTGGAAAATCTTAGTGGTGTCATGTAGTAATAATCCCTAGATTTTTTTCCCTCCTCGAACTTTATGGATAACAGTCCATGACTTGAAATTTCCCTCATTTCTGTCTCCTATTACGATGCAGGCCAGTGATAGGTTTAACATCAATTCCCAACTTGAGCATCTCCAAGCTAAATATGTTGGAACTGGGCATGCGGATTTAAATAGATTGTTAGTCCTTTTTCCTTGAATCCGTTTCCTTATCAAGTTTTCTTCCTGAACTCTTTGTATTTTTTAATTTGTTTGTTCTCTCTCTCGTTTTATTCATCTTCGATGTAGTGAGTGGGCAGTGAACATTCAGCGTGATAGCTATGCATCATATGTTGGCCACTACCCTATATTGGCATACTTTGCTATTGCTGAAAATGAATCGATTGGAAGAGAACGTTACAGCTTCATGCAGGTTCTCTGTCTTCCTCCCTTTCCCCCTTTCAATGAGTTAGTTAGTTTCTGTATAAATTATGCGTTAGTCTGAATTTGTTATTGGTTTGTTATTTCCATTGTATTATTAATGAAAAATAGAATCTCAGCTTGCTCTGTGTGTGGGTGTATGTGATTTTTATTTTTAATATAGTTCTCTGTTTTCTACTATTTCATAGAAGAAACTACTTTCTCCATTTAAGTCGGTACATGGCCATTGCTTGACAGGGTCATTGATTCTATGGACTGAACTTGCATATTGGTAGCTTGTTACAGCATTACATCTCATTAGTTGGCATCAACTCAGATGTGAATTAGTTTATCTGAAATCTTGAGGATTCAAAGTCACATGTAGATGAATTGATAAAATGGTGAAGTAAAAGATACCTGGAGACGGTTGTTATAAAACAATAAGATACAAGGAGAGGGAGGCATTAGTTGACACTTTTTTGTGTCTTTAAGAAATTTGAGTAACTAGATGATTTGGATATGCTCTTACGGAACTTATATGTGTTTTAGCATTTCAAAGAGGTGTATTGAATTAAGGAAAACAAGCCAAAAGTGACTATTAGGTAGATGTAAATAAATAGGAACTTTGATAATTTTTTAAAAAACCATCCTGTCTAATGAGAAGTTATTTGATTGAGGTTAATATTGGCATCTTTTGGCATGGGATTTTAATACAGGTTTAAAAATGGATCCCTAATCGCATGAAATTGTAATAGTGAGTTGATTTGCTAAATGTTGTATAATGATTCCTTTTTGTTACAAATGAAGCCAATGCTATGAGAATAGGCGGTGGGGTAAAGGGGCATGAGTAGGGATTGAAGAGATAAAGCTCATTGTGGGTGCCATATGAGCTATGGGCTCATTGGCTGTTACTTACTGTCATCATATAACTGTTATCAGCATCTTATGATGGTGTTTGATGTTTTGATGTTACTTACTGTTATCATATAACTCAAGCTATTGAGTGACAACAAATTTTGTCTCCAGTATCCATCCTAAATGAATTAGTTGTTGCATTTCTTATCAGATAAGTTCTGTTTGGTGTGCAGAAAATGCTCCTGCCTTGTGGTCTGCCCCCAGAAAGAGAAGAAGATTGAGAATTGCCATCTGGATCACATAGTGGATCATCTTTGCCAGTTGTAGCATTGGACCATTTATCATATTATGTTGATCACTGATTAGAGATTGTTTCACCCTCTGTTAAGATTCTTGTTGCTCTAGCATTATTTGCGCCGGAGCTTGGAAACTTTAGACTAGAGGAAAATGTGGTTACTGCTTTGTTTATTTACTGTTATCTTAATGTTTTCTTCAAGGGCAGATGCTTTTTAATTGGTCATGTCATCTTAAGCATGTGTTTAATTTGAACCAGATCAATACAGCCTTGGAATAATTTTTAACGTGGCCATTTTTATATTTGCCAAGCAAATAGCTTTTGTTTCATCGTTTTGATCAAGTGAATCAGTGATGATTTTTTATGACAACCATTCTTGATGCAAATGCAATGAAAGGCCATGACAAAAAAGTGAGAGATGATCAGTCCTTTCAGAGATCACTTGTGTCGTTTATATTACAAAAAATAGAGAGAGGTTTCTAACCCTATAGATGAAGAAAAAATTACGGAGAAAAAGAATATCAATAAGAGAAAACATCTCAAAATAGTATAATATATTTTTTTTTTTTTACAATTTTCGGAGGTTTTCTTTTATAGTATTTTCTCCCCACTTTTCTCTCCATCTCAATATAGCTTCATAGAAAGGAAGTTAAATCTTTAATGTAACGAAGCCAAACAGGATGTAGACTGCGAAGATTATGAATTAAACCCGACGGTGATTCGTTGCTTTTCTCTAGCCTTCTTCGTTCAATCATGGAGAGACGAGAAAACAAGTTTTCTCCATCCTGCTTTGATAATTTAACGAGGTTTGGCAGCCTTATAGAGCTTTGAAACTTCTTGGAACCTCCCCATCATATAATTTGGTCTTTCACTTCCAAGGTCTTTGTGTACGAGGTTGAAGCATCTCAAGAATCTGTCCCACATCTCCCTGCAGTTCTGATTCTTCTTTTCTTTCCCAATGACAAGACCAAATTGTTAAGAAGCTTGCCCGCCAAACCAGAGTGGACACGGTGATATGAATGATGATAGCTTGTAAAAGTCACAGAGAGCAGCTCACAATAGAGTAACTAACATCTTTGAAGGTGTTTCTTAATATACATCTGATTCCATGAATTCTTTAACATGAAGATAAAACAATTCAACATAAATTTTTGAAGATTTCTCATCAGACTAGTACATCAAAACAATCTAGAAAACAAAATATATATTAAGCTGGTCCCAATTTTCCCATAAAACTATTTTGCCACAAGGCTGTAGTCCGCTGCTGTCAGCCCTTGCTATGCCAGAAGTAGTACTGTATACAAAGTAAATATGCTAGCTTAGCAACACTATCTTTCAATCTTGGCTATTTATGATCTGCTGTATTTTAAAAGGCCAAGTCATAGAAGATTGATTTAAATTATTCCTCACATGACAGTGTGTTATCATAAACAATATACAGACATACTAATAGTGGTATAAACAATGAATTTCAATTGTAATGGTTAACAAGAGAAGAAACCATGGTTCAGAATAATCGCACAGAGCATAGTTTCTGAAATGTTACATAAGTATGGAAGATGGCTGGAAAAGTAAAGAAGGATGCAAATTTCAATAAGCAAAATGCTCCCACTATTCCAGATTTGAAACAATGACTTGTTAAGAAAGTCCCACAGCAGAAGATCAGAAAACCCTTGCTTTGTAACACAGTGCAGTGAAACTTTTAGAGATCAACAGAAAGCAGCGGGGAACAGAACTTTCATGCTTCAACTCTAAAATTTGTCTTGAAGAGACACAACCTACAGTTGGTTGAGTAACTTGGTTTCCCCAGAGGAGCCATGCAATCTTAAAGAGCTCATGTTGGCCGTTTAATAGAGAATAAATGAGGTTCAAATAAACCAGATTCTGAAATGTTACAATAACCTTGGAAGTTGGCATTTGGAAGAAAATGAAAACCTACTCATAACTTCCAACTTGTTAAATGATTGCGTAGCATTGTTAAGGAAGTCACATGGAAAAAGCTTATATTTAAGTTTGTTAATAAATTAGCATAGATACATTGATAAATAAACCAAACCATGAATACTGAAATGGCTAAAATATTCAGATTTTATTGATACTATCACACTTCAATAATATTGAGTTCCGTAGTAAATTAGATGACTGTAACTTGAAATACAAATACTGAAAATGAAGAATTTCAGAAGAATATGATCTTAAGATAATGGATTTACAGTCTTCATCTGCAACATATAAAAATGATACAATTTTGCCCCTTTTTATGTAAATCTTAGAGAGAGGGAGAGAGATGGGAAGAAAAAATAACATGATCAAACCAAAAGGATATGGTGATGGATAAAAACAACTAAAAGCAGCTCACAATAGAATAATTATGGAAAATAACTTGCATGCTTTAAATCCCTAATTTTCTTGGGGGAATGTAGTTCACTTTTATTGATATATCTTCCTGCAAAATATGGAAGCAGAGATTTTTCAGCTCCAAAGTCAAACACAAACTGCAAATATATATATATATATATATATTAAGAGAGAAAAACACATAGATGTACCAAATTAAATATTGTATAGATAACTGCAAAATAGTTTTCCCCTAAAAAAAATAAAATCGGGTTTTATTTGACTTTGAATTTATTTATATTTTCTTTTTTGAAATATGTTTGAAATTAAAATTTTAAAGGGACAAGGAATGGATTTTTTTAATAAATTATATAAAATTCTATTTTATTTTGGACCTTGTGCAAATAACTCACTCAACCTAAGCTTAATAATAAAGCTCTCTGAACTTAAGTGTGCAGATAACTTCCAGTCATTAATTATATATCCTCTTGCATTTATCTTTATGTACATAAAATCCTCAAACTTTAAGTTATATGTAGATAATCTCTCGGTTTGGGTATAAGCATTATTTGTTTTCATCATTATATGTATTCAGTAATAAGGAAGAAGAGATGGGCAGTAATAATGCAATGCCATGAAATGTTCATGGAAATTTGAAGCAACCCCACACGAAAATCTCGAATTTTTTTCCTTTAGTGTACGAAAATGACAAATAATTACCCTTCCTATGATTTTGGCATTAGACTAATGGTTTTGGGTATTAAATTTGAATACCCTTTTTAAGTTTGTCTCAAACTAATTTAGCTCAGGGTCGTGACTGAAAGCTTGAATAACTTTTTTTAAATACAAAATTTCAATTTTTCATTATCATAATCCATCCCTATATATATAGACTCCAAAAGGCCAAATTAAAACTCCATTTTGAATAAAATTGTGCATGTGCAAGAATGTACTGGTGTCCAAAAAATAATAGTTCAATCCTAAATATATGAACTAGTTGGGAAGTATGTTTTGGTCCCAAAGACAAGACCACAATCTCCTTGGTCTTCTATATTTAGTATTTTTTTCTCTGAAACTATCCTTATGGTTAGATTCATGTATGATATGTATAAGCTATGCTTATAACACTCCAATATATATATATATATATATATATATTCCCACAGAATGAACCTCAATCTAAATAACAAGAAAAGCAACAAGGAGAAGCAGTTGCGAAAGAATAAGCTCAGAAATACAATACATATTAATTTTGGGCTAATACAGTAAGCATGTAATTTGGCAGAAAAATAAGGGAGGATGCAACCTTTCAATAAATGTAAAATATTTCTTCCAATTTATATTTGTAACAATGTTTCATTAAGAAATCACGTCTTCACATAAAACTCCAAGTAATTCCCAAATTAGAACAAAGAATTCTTCGGAGTTCAGACAACATCAACGAGCACTTGGGAGCGCAACTTGCATGCTTGAAGTCCCCAATTTTTCCTTCCAGATGCATGAGGTTCACTTTTTATTGGTATCTTCCTACAAAATATGGAAGCAGAGATTTTTCACCTCCAAAATCAAACACAAATTGCTGAGAAGAAATATTGTAACATATATAGAAACTCTATGAAGAAAATGTTGATAATGTGATTGTGAGTAATTTAAAGATTGAAATATCTGATTGGAGCATGAATGTTGGAAAATAAACAAGAAACAAGCTTGTGATAGAAAGCACTGTAACATACTCTGTTCTTGCAATATATATATAGATATATAGCGGGGCATGGTATAAATTTGCGACCTTTAATTTAAGAATAACTTCAATATCTCTTGGGTAGTATACCCTCTATCCTTACAAAAATGTGACAGCTTTGATGGCAATGAATGTTAACTAAAATACATAAAACTCACAAAACACTTTTAGTTAATACTAACTCCTACTATTAATGTAAGATCTCGTTTGTAGTGTAATTTTTTTTTTATTGAAGCACATCTTATATGAAGGACTGAAGGTATTATATATAATTCTTTCAAATTCCCAAACTAGTGCGTTGTTTATGGGTCAGGACAAGTCCAAGGCATCAGTGGTTGCCCCACAATACTTTTAGTCTCTCCCAGAATTTGTGACAAACACATTGTTGTAACTTGTAACCATTAAGATTTGAGAGGTTCCTCCTGCCACAGAAACAGACCAACACTTGATGTCTTGATGTTTTTCATGCTTCAATATTTAAAATGAATTAAAGAATATTGACTGACATGCACATACCAGAGATAGGGGGTGAATAACGAGGCTAGTGAATTTGTTCTCTCCTGTATTTATGCTGAGCCCACTAGCATTCTTCGTCAACCACTCTGGGATGAAATTACCAATTTGAGTTATAGGATTGATATTCCTTGACTGGTGGTGGGTGATTTCAATGCCTATCTCTACAGTGATAATAAAAGAGGCGGGTCGGGTCCAAATTTAAGCTCAATACGGCAGTTTCAAGACTGCATTTCTAGGGCTCGCCTTATTGAGATGGACATCGTGGGACTCTCAAAGAAAAAATTGACTAGGCATTCATGAACAGTGAGTGGAATATTTTATACCCCCTTACGAAGACTTATCATTTGAGTAGGTTTGGTTTTGATCATCGACCAATCCTAGTTAAACCTTCGCCCTCTCAATCTCCTTGCCGTGCGAAGCCTTCCTTTCGTTGTCAGGCTACCTGGTTTCTGGAAGATGGTTTTGGGGATCTGGTCAGTCAATCTTGGTGTAGGGGTAGTTAGAATGATAAAGTTAAAAATTTCTTGAAAGAAGCCCACGAGTAGAATGTAAGGAATGTGGGTAACTTGAATGGAAAGAAGAGGAGAATTATTCAAATAATCGAGGGCATTGAAAGAGCGAGGGCAATAAAAGAGCGAGGGCAAGACTGGATACCCAACATCTGGCTCAAACTGAGAATGAACTTTGGAAGGAGTATAATAAAGTACTTGCCCAGGAGGAGCTTTTGTAGTACCAGAAGTCTAGGTGCAATTGGTTGAAATGGGGCGATAAAAACAGTAAGTTTTTTCATACTACTGCGATGATAAGAAGAAGGCGGAATAGGATTGACGGGCTCAAAAATAATAAAGGAACTTTGAATTTTGATCAAGATTTCCTGAGAAGTATGGCTATCAATTATTATAAAGGCCTCTTCAAAAGTGAATTGACTAGTTTCAACCCCATTGATACGCAGAATTGTTTTCCGGTTTTAACTTCTAGCGACCTTACTAAGATTAATGCGGATCTGTCTAGGGATGAAATCAAAGAGGCTACCTTTGATCTGGGAGCTTTTAAGGCTCCAGGACAGGATGGACTTCAAGCTATCTTTTACCAAGAATATTTGTCCACCCTTGAAGTGCATATCAATGATTTAGTTATGGGTGTTTTTCAAGAACCTGAGCGTATAAAAGACATAAACAACACCAACATTGTCCTAATTCCTAAAGTTGATAACCCGGAGAATATTAGAGATTTTAGGCCTATCTCTCTCTATAATGTGAGTTACAAAATCATTACCAAAATCTTGAGTCGTCAACTTTGTGACATCATGGGGAAGGTAGTGGGTGACCATCAGTGCAGCTTTATTGCGGGGCGTCAAAGTACAGATAATATTATCGTTGCCCAAGAAGTGATACATTCCATGAAGACTAAAGCGGGGAGGAAGGGTTGGATGCCTGTTAAGGTGGACCTGGAAAAGGCTTACGACCGTCTTGAATGGCCTTTTATTTATGATACCCTTAGATCCGTGGGGGTGGATGGTAAAATCTGTCAGATTATTATGGATTGCATTTCGAGTCGGTCTTTTCAAATCTTATGGAATGGGGAAGCCACTGAAAGTTTTACATCCTCCCGAGGAATAAGACAAGGTGACCCTTTGTCTCCTTACATCTTCACTCTGTGTATGGAGCGTCTGAGTCACATAATCCAGATGCTATTGCTGCAGGAGAATGGGTTCCGATTAAACTTAATAGAAATGGCCCTAACATTTCTCATTTGTTCTTTGCGGATGATCTAATTTTGTTTGGAGAGGCCTCGGATGGCCAAACGGAGGTTATGCTTGATTGTTTGCAGAGGTTTTGTAATATGTCGGGTCAGAAAATGAACAAGGACAAGACCAGGGTGTGTTTTTCAAGGAAGGTGCACTTTTCTAGGGCCTATGATCTTAGTCAGAAGATGGGGGTTTGCTTGACTGGGGATTTGGGGAAGTACCTTGGCATTCCTCTTATTCATAAAAGAATGTCCAAGTTCACCTTCATGCCTCTTCTGGAAAAAACTCTCAAAAAGATCTCGGGTTGGAAAAAAGGATGTTTGTGTTTTGCGTGCAGGATCACTCTTATCAAATCCGTTCTTTCCTCTCTGCCATCTTATCAGATGCAAACTTTACTTATTCCTAAAGGAGTCTTACAGGAAATAGAGAGAAAAAGCAGAAAAGTTCTATGGGATGAGCAGGATGACCAGAAAAGCTCCATCTCATTGCCTAGGATCAGATTACAAGGGACAAAAACGAGGGTAGTCTGGGCATTCGGGATCTGTGTAAACAGAATGAGGCTTTCATTATGAAATTATGCTGGCATGTGATGAATAACATAAACAAACTGTAGGTTCGTGTTCTGAGAGAGAAGTACAAGTGGGACTAGATAAATGGTCCTGTGGCTCGAAGGAATACATCTGCAGCATGGAGAGGTATCTGCTCGGTTTGGGATAAATTCCATAGAGGAGTGGGAGTTCGAGTCGGTAATGGGGCTTCAACCTCCTTTTGGAATAACAACTGGTCGCAAATGAATCAACCTTTGATCGAGCTGGTTCCGGGATGGGAGGCTTTTATAGACAGAACTGAAACAGTCCGTCATTATGTTAATCCCGAAGGTGAATGTGATATGTCTAAATTGGGGAGATGGTTTAGCTCTCACGTGATCCAACAAATCACATGTGTTCACCCCCTGCGGATAGCAGAGGAATAGATAAGTATTTCTAGAAACCCTCTTCTGATGGTTGTTTTTCAGTTAGTTCTGCATATCAATTTCTTTCTGCAGGTCATTCTAGTTCTAATACAACCTTTTGGAGATTACTATGGAGATGGGATATCCCAGAGAAGATTAAATCTTTCATGTGGCTTGTGGCACATGGAAGGGTACATATAGCAGATCTCAGAGCAAGGAGGGGGCTATCAGAAATTGCATCTTGTTCGTTTCTTTGTGAGCAGGATGAGAACCCGATACATCTCTTGAGGGATTGTGACAATGCCCGTGAAAGGTGGGTATCCATAGTCAAACCTGCAATGTGGAATAATTTTATAAATTTACAGGGAATGGAGTGGATCGAATGGAACCTCAGACATAAAGCGGGAAGGGAGTTCACCAAGAAGATCAGATGGGCAACTTTGTTTGGATACGTTTGTTAGGATATCTGGGTGAGCAGATGCAGGAAGCTGTTCGGTGATGATGTAGAAACTGACTATACAAATGCCTACTCTAGCTTTTTTCATGCAAGCTGGGATATGGATTTAAGTAGACAGTGCAAATTCTATACTCAGGCTGGTAGAGGAGATAGAGGACAACAATTAAGGAGGCTGGGGTTTTATACTCTTGAAACAGACGGTTCTGTTCTTCAGTCGGGTCAAAGTGCAAGCGTTGGCGTCATTAAAGGGGAAGATGGAGAGTGGGTTTGTGGATTCATGGGTAAACTTATGCAGGTTCCCCCGGTTATTGCTGAAATCATCGCAATCATCCAGGGTCTTCAAATTTGCTGGAACAGAAATTTGAAGAATATTGATCTCTTTACTGATTGTACTGAAGCCATTAATCTTCTCATAAGGGGTTGTGATGTGCTCCATCCCTTTAAGGAGGTTATCGAAGAGGCTAGGTTTTGGTTATCCAGAGATTGGTTCTTCCTGATTAACCACTTCTCTAGAGAGCATAATGTTGATGTGGATCTTTTAGCTAGGATAGCTCATAGTAGTAGAGATAATTTTGTCATCTTTGATCACCCACCACCTGCTCTTTTGGTAGGCGGTAGTTGATAAGAGATCTTTAGTGGGACTTCTGTTGGAGGTTGTACTTGTATTAATCCCTAGTTGGATTAATGTACTCTAGTTTCAAATAAAAAAAAGAAAGTTACATACAAAATACAGCAATAAATTAAAAATGCAAGTCTAAAGCTGCTACCAATAGAAGGTCACAGATACAGACCTTTTAAACCGTTGAGTCAATAAACTTCAAGGCCATTCAGTTCTTAATAATTCATTAAGAAAGTAAAGTTGCACAAGATTATATAAAACTTGATTCCTAAAGTAGTGCTGATAAATCTGCAAAATAGTAAACACCTCAACAAGCAACCTAACGGAATCTACATGCTTCAAGTCACTCATTTGTCTACCACATGGACGGGAACTAGCTAAGTCTCCCTGAAATTTTGGAAGCATAGATTTTTGAGCTCCAAAGTCACATATAAAAATGCAGTTCAAAAATATTATAGCATATACAAGCTTTAAGAAGAAAATGATGATAATGTAACATCACTTGGTTATAGTACCCGCCCCCCATTTGCTTGATCTCGAGCAAGTTAAAGATTGCAAGTTCTTTCCATTTGTGAGAAATTCACCCAAAACCACTATATTAATATCGGACAGGAGATATCTAAGTGATACCCTCTCTCTTTATAAAAATCCCATTGGCGTCAAAACCCAAATAGGAACAAAAAACCCCCCAGGATCCTAGAAATACGACATAAAAAAATGAAGTCAGATATATAACAAACCTCTATAATATACAAAATACCTCGAATAATCATTTCCTCCAAATGAAAACCCTATATCTCCAAAATAAGTCCGTGAAACACGAGTAATCTTGGGCCAGTCCTCCCCTGGTCCCTCCTTACATCTCTCCACTAACTTTAGACAACCGCCAATTTTCAAATCTTTCAAACTACGAAGGAACTGAATGCTCATTAGAAGTGACATCAGCCTGGGGCAATTAGATATCTCCAATGCCTTCAGCAACCTAAGGTTTCCCAACCAGTCTGGAAGAAATGCTAGATTGGGAAGATCATATAACCTAACGATTGAAGTGCCATAGCATGCTGTAAAGCCTCCGGAATATGTTCCACTTCTGGGCATCTATCAATTGTAAGATCTTCGAGGGCAGTGAGATACCGAAAGCCTGCTGATAATTTGAACTTAGGATACCGACAAATTGTTAATCTTTTGAGAGAATACAAACCTTGAAACGCTTGCTTTGTTAATGTCTCAAGATTTTTGCAGCTTGCAATATGTAATTCTTCAAGAGCATTTAAGTTGCTGAGCCTAGTTGGGAGAACTTCAAGTTTTTCAAGGCGATAAAAGTAGAGTTCCTTGAGACACGCAAGACCTCCTATCATCCCATTTGGAAAGGAAATCAAATCTTTATCTTTGATGAACCAAAGGCATTCAAGATTGCGCAGATTTTGAATTGAGCCCAGTAATGCTCCATTGGTGTCCTTTAGCATTTTTAGTTCGGTGATAGGTGGAAGGCAAGGCAAGATCAAGTTTGGACAATAAGTAATTTGCAATGTCGAGAGACATGGGAACACGTTGTCTCCATCTGCCCTTGACAACTTCACGACGTTTGGTAGCATTATCGTATGATTTGTTGTCTAAAATATTGCAAGCGATCCATGTTAGATAAATCAAGACACGTCAAAGATGGAAGTTTCTCTAGAGGTGAAATGTGGAAAGAATTTTTTCAATCACCAGTTCTAATTCACTCAAACATTTTAGGGTAGAATTAACCATCTACTGCGGCAGTTGAGTACCCAAATATCCTCCAATTAACAAAAGTTTAAGTTAAAAATGAGGCTGAAGATCTTCTAGAACATGCTCATCATTTTCCTGTGACTGACTGGTGTAACACCCCAAATTTTATTCACCAAGAGTGTATTGTGATTATTTTATATATTCAATAAAATGGTGAATATTTAGGGCTAAAGGAATTAAATATTGAAAATTGAAAGGTGAATAGTGTTTTCAATGAAATCACCTGTGAGGCAGTGAGTTTGTCACGTAGTTTGGAAGACCAAATGATGAGCAAAAAGTATGAAATTTTACAGGATGAAAGTAGACATCCTAAGCTTTAATTTAATAGGTTATATGAATCAATTGAAGCTATATACAAAGGATTATGAATTTTTGAAGTTAGCCCAGAAAATCTGGAAAGTCTCTGGAGTAGCGGTCAAAGAAATGAAATCTGGTAGTGATATGCTTCCAACCAGCTAAACTCCATATTTTTTCTTGAAACTAAACTAAATAAGGGTTCCATATCCTTTGGAGTCACTCCGAAATGATGTCTACAAAATTAGTTATGAGTTTTCAAAATTAGGGCAGAAAATCTGCCAGAATTGGCATTATTCCGAAAATTGAAAATAAAATGTGTTAAAAATTGATTAATAGAATTAAATATGTCAAGTGTCATGATCATATGAGGAGTGTATTAAATTATAATTGATTTCCAAGAACACATGTCTAATTACTACAAAAACATAGTCATGGTGATAATGGTACACTACATGTATGGAAGGTTGAGTGTACATTACATGAAGGTATGGAAGGTTGATGGGATTATGAAGGACCTTTGGACGCTTTTGGGCCAAGGAAAGAGGGAAGGGAATTTGGTTGGAATGTAATAGAGGAATTATGTCATATTTAGAAGGAGATAGATTCAAAGTACAAGTGATGTCATAAATCCAATATACACCCATTTATTAATTAAGAGGAAAAGGTGGGATATTTTTATGAAGCCATGCTTCATCATTTCCCTTCCACTTTCATGTCATTCTCTACCAAATAAAGAGATAGAACTGAGATATTTAATTAAAAGTCTTCATCATCTCTTTCCCCATTTCATTTTCACGCATGACTCAAAAGAAATAGAGAGAGAGAGAGAGTTTCAAGAACCTAGAGAGCAAGAGAGAAGAAAAAGGGATTAAGAGCAAAAATTAAGGTAAGTTGGGTAGGAAATTCAAGAGTTTATGCTTCCAATTTCATGGCAAACCCTCCCTAACCTCTATGCCTTCTTGAAATACATGTTTAGCAAGCTCAAAGTCAAGAAGAAGAGAGAGGAAGTGGGATGGTTCTAGAGAGAGAAAGTTAAGAGAAATCAAGGTAAGCTTGAGAATTTGTCGTCTCTTGATGAATATAACTTGTTGTTGGTGTTTGGTTTGATTGTTTGGCTTGTTTTCATGATTTTGTAATTTTGGAAATGACAAACCCTAAGGGGAGGTTCTGTCCCAATTTAGTCTAATCATGTTTAGAATGTGATTAAGTAGCTAAACAAGTGATTAAATGAATAAATGTGATAAGAAAGTGTTTTATGGATTGAAATAATAAAATTTCATTTTCTCCAATTTTTATAGAATTTCGTCCAGATCTGTTTTGGGCTGTGTTTGGACTAGATTTTGGTATTTTTGATTATTCCATTGTCTTTAGAATGGAAAATTGTGTAGGGTTCATGTTGGGTATGAAGTGAAAAAAGCCCTAAAAAGTGAAATGACAAAAATAACCTTAAAACCCTCACATAGGGGCTGCTAGGGGTAAATTCATAATTGGGGCTGGAATTTGAGAAAACTTAGGTTAAAAATAGATTCTTTGGGTGAAAATATGTCAGGATAGCCTTAGTTAAAATTTCAGGGAAAGTACGATTAGATCGATATGACAGGGCTAGGTCAGGTTCCCGAGGGCATTTTGGTCATTTTTTAATATAGACTCATATAACCCCCAGAAACACTATGGAAGTGTCTAAACTATATATTTGATGTTTTAGGACCGAGTAGGGAGCCTAAGGGATTGGCACACAAACCGAGGCACACTATTCAAGGATCAGGGAAGGACGATTAAGGTAGGGAACTTACCTCCCTGCATATATTTGATATTTGTGCTAGTGTATTGATGCATGTTATTGCTTTACTTGATTATATGAAACATATATGAATGATTGAAGCTCTGTTTTTATTTATACTATAGCCATATGTATGTTGATTGAAACATTAGCACACAGATATGTCATTGTGTGAACATGAGTTATGTAATGTGATAAGTAAAATATTTGCATATTTATTTTCCCTTATATGATGATTTTATGGACGATATTTGAGCTTAATATAATATATTTGGGCGTAAAATAAATAGTATTTAAAAAATAATAAAAATATAAAAAAGGTCAGTACTGTAGCTCGGTCACTATTCATGATGGAATCACTGTAGCAGGATGTTACTGTAGCGGATGGAGGTGACTGTAGCGGATGGAATCACTGTAGCACTGTAGCAACACAGAAAAAACACGTAAACCAACCGACAGGACACTGTTCACTACTGTAGCATTACGGAAAAAATTGGCAAAATCACTGTAGCACCGTGGAAAAACTGACCCTACGCTGCCTATAAATGCAATGGTCAGGTGTGGAGAATTTTAGAGATTCGAGGTGTGGAGAATTTTCTCTGACAAGTCAGAGATCCTTCTCTGACAGGGAGAGATATTTTCTCTGACAGTTCTAAATAAATTGTGTTATTTTTTATTTCTAATTTTATGTATTGTATTATTTTTTTCATGCCTCCTATATGGAAGGCTTAGTATTATATTACTTTTTGCATGCCTCCTACATGGAAGGCTTAGTATTGTATTACTTTTTGCATGCTGCCTACATGGAAGGTTTTACCTCCTAAATGGACGGCTAGATTTCTCCAGTTTTTTTATGCTTGTTGGTTGTATATTTATGTTTGAGAATTTAATATTCAAGTTTATGCAGTATTTTTAAGGCTTTCATTCTAGCTTTATATAATTTATTTTGGTTTTGTTTTTAATTTTATCATGTGCTAAACTTTCATTTTCCTAGGGTGATGACGTAGCTTACTAATGACGGATTGAATCTTAACTTATTAAATCTAGTTTAAATTTCTCCTTCATGATTGAGTTTTAATTATTATTCTTAATGCTTTTGATTGACTGGCCATCTTTTGAATGATTTCAATATGCATGTTGAGACCGGAAGGAGATGCATGTGTGTAGATCCTATAATTAAAACCATGACTTGCATATGAAATAGGAATATATTCATATGAGTTGTGTAGTCTTATTGAGTTCCATAAATCTTAATGCATAATTAATTGCTTAAATTCATATAGGAATATTTGGATTAGCAATTAATTATAGAATTGCTTGACCTTAGAAGAGGCTAGTAATTAAATTAGGGAAACTCGACTATCAATCATGTGGAATAAATTGGGCTAGAATAGATAAGTGATTCAATCCAGAATTTGTTAAGTGAAATCTAATCCCTAGGACTTTTTCTCATATTTGTTTTCATATCATCTGCACTCATATTTAATTATTTTTCTTTTATTTGTACTCTCAATCACCATTTTATCGATCGACTAAATAGAATTAAAATTACCCATTTTGGTACTTAGTGCTCAATCTTCGTGGAAACGATACTCTACTTACTTTTATATTACTTGATTACGACAGTGTACGCTTGCACTATTTAATTGATTATCCAAACTCGTAACAAGTTTTTGGCGCCGTTACCGGGGATTGTTGTCATTAATATCAATACCAAATAATTTTAATACTAATTTAGTCTGCATGTAAAATTTGAAAAAAAAACTAAAAAAAAAAGAATTATTCACAACATTCATTTGGTGATAACTTGTCATATCTTAGTTCTTTTTCTGGAATGCATGTGAATGGAATGAGACAAGAAAATATAAATGCTGGTTGGATTGAAAATTCTTCTCCTTATAATTGTTTTTCTGGTGCTTATTATGGAGAGTGTCATCCCTATGAGCATTATCCATATAACACTACCAATCATTTTGTGGGAGATGATTTCAATATGCATCAAACTTGTTTTGATCATTCATTTTATCTTGGTGGAATTTTAGAGCAACAAGAGTCTTTGGATCCATATGTCAGGTATTTTCGTAATCCTCCTTTCTACTCTCATCCATATATTGAAGAACAAACTCTTGAGTATAAGGAAAAATCTGATTTAGAAAAATTAATTAAGGAGTTTGAGCAATCAACAGAGAGATTTTGTAGAGAGCAAAAGGAAAATGACACAAGAGTCAGGTCAAGTGTCCAAAATATTGAAATATATGCAAGTCAAATTATTGCGTCACTTGAAACTATGAGGCAAGATAATTCTTTAAGCATGATGACCACTTCTTATGTTGATGATGATTTTTATGAGGAAGTTGAGGATGTGGAATTGAATGAAACCTTAACTCTTGTGGAATGTGATAAGGAACTTGAAATCACTTTTGGAGAAAATAGTGGATGTTCAATTGAGGTTCCAGCTATGGAGCCTAATCTTTGTGATTTTGATATTGAAACTAATGTGGATATTCCAAAAGATGTTGTTCATATCTCTCCTGTTGAAGTATTGACTCTTACTGATGAGATTCAAGTGGATTTTATGGGATGCTCTAAAATTTTGGAAATTCCTAAATCTGTTTGTAAATACATGCATGTTGTGCTTTCTTTGAATTCAGTAAATAATTGTACTCTAAAATTGTCTATGATTGAAGAAGTACAATTAATTACTTTGAATGATCATTGTTGGTTTATGAAACATTGTTGTTTGAGAAGAAATGAAGAGAAGGTAATCCTGGTGTTTGATACTTTTGATTAGTAGTTTATGTTTGGGAAGTCTGGCTGAAGACTATAAATTTAGCGCTACTTGGGAGGCAACCCAATGTTTGGTTTGATATTTTGTTGTGATTTTGCAGGACTTCTGGTAGCTTCTGATAATGTATTCTACTTTGATAGTTTAAAAAAGAAAAAAAAGAAAAAAAATTATAAAATTTATAAAAAAAAATTTGGTTTGGTCTTTGTCTAGCTAAATACGTTAAAGAAGGGCGGCTATTTGGGAGGCAACCTAAAACTTCTTTCCTACTCTTTCAAAACTTCTTTCCTACTCTTAGTTTTCTTTATTACTCTCTCATTTTTCTTTCCTACTCATCGAAACATATTGCACTGCATTAAGATTTTAGTTTTCATCATTTTCATTTTAAGTTACCATGGAGGAATCTCTTGCAAAGCTTAAGAACAGGTTCCCCACTCTTCCCAAAGATGTGCTCAGGAAGATCTATAACAGTCGACTTGAAAGGATGATGATATTCAATCGTTTGGGCCTTCCTGTGGATGTATGTTGGATCATTGAAGCTAAGGTACATTTAACAGGTGAGATTCATAATTCATTTATTAAACCTTTGCCAGGAATGGGAAGAAGTTCTTACTCCAAAAAGAGAAGAGCTAAACGGATGAACGTTTGCCATAAATGTGCAAGGTGGAATTGTGATCAGCGATGTAGGAGTAAAGGTATGGTGTCTATAAATCGAGAAGACAAAATTAAATTTATAAAGGATGGACTGAGTAAGGAGTCCCTGGATGATATCATTCAAACTCTTGAGACGCATCCGAGTGGTGATGTTCATCGTATTCTTCTTGATTTAGCGGACATATTCAACAGAGAGAAAGAGCACTACTGTCTTGGGAATCTGACGAAAAAAGACCCTGTTTGCCAGTTTATAAGAAAACTAGATGGGAAGCCAATCCTCGATTTATAGAAATCGTTTAAGCCGTTTCTGGACGTAAAACCAGAGGAAGATGTGAGCCAAAATCACAACTACTGTACATAATCATGCTTTTGTCTAATCGTTTTTTTTTCGGCAGCTTTTGTCAAATCTTTCTTATCTTTTCGACAGCTTTTGTCTACTCTACTTTATCTTTTGACTTTCTTTCCTCTTTTTTGTTTAATTTTTTCACGCAATAGCCCACCTGTCATCTGTGTCGGAAATTTTTTCAAACTTCTTTGAAAAATGTGTGATTTGTGTGATTTTGTTGTCACTGTTTTAGTGTTATATATGCATGTACTCTTCTATTTGTAAGCATATACACTTCCACGTGAAAATATGCAGTCTTCCACTAGTAAGCATACATGGTCCGAGAGAAACAAAGAGAAAAAGGGTATCACACAAAAATGTAGATTTACATCTGTTTGCATTTTTTGTGAAACTGATTTGGGCAAGAAAGGAGAGTTTATAACAGCAGCAAATGAACTTGGAGTTACATTAGCTGCCAGAAGAATCAACTTTGTGTACGGGGGAGGCATCCAGGGCCTAAAAGGAAGTGTGGCCATTTCTACATCCATGAATGGAAGCAAGGGTTTAAGTGTAAGGGTGAAGGAGTTGGAAGATCACACTTTTTCCTTGGGATAAGAGTTACAGGTTTCGAGCTTGCCTGAACAAATGGGAGTAATGTTCTACCATGCTCAAGCTTTCATTGCTATACCCGGTGGTTTGGGGACGTTGGATGGCATTTCTAGCGTTGCATATTGGGCTAAGTTAAACTATCACAAAAAACCATTAGGATTGTTAAATGTTAATGGTTTTTATGATAATCTGTTGTCTTTTCTTGATCATGCTGTGGAAACAGGATTCATACCCCAAGCGACTCGCCATTCCATAATTTCTGCACCAACTGCTGATCAGCTGCTCGATCAACTGCAAACCTATGAACCTAAACCAGATATACTTGTCAAGCAAGTAGGTGGGCAATCTTCAGATAGCAGTCAGAAGCAGAACTCAGATACCACCCTTCGGTTGTAACTTTCCTTAATCTCTTGGTTTTACTCTTAGTATTTTGATTTTACATTATTATGTGTTTATGTTTCAAAAAAAAAACTTCTCTGAGCTCTAGAAGACATTGGGGACAATGTCTGATTTAGGTTAGGGGAGGAGAAAAAAAAAATTTCTTATGTTTTTCTTTTGTTATTTAGTAAAACCATTAGATGCATGGGGTGTGAAAAAAATGGCAGAGTAAGGAGTTATTCTTAACTCCTGAGACGCATTTCATTTGACTCGGGTCAAAGTGTGAGTGCCGGAGTGGTGCGGACAGAAAATGGTGGATGGATATGCGGGTACATGAGCAAACTTACACGGGTGCCACCGGTAATAGCAGAGATTATCGCAATCATCCAGGGATTACATATTTGCTGGCAGAGGAATTTAAAGAAGGTCATTCTTTCCACGGACTGTATGGAAGCGGTTCATTTCCTTACTAGGGGATGTGATGAAAGAAACCCTTTTAAGGAGGTCATTAATGAGGCTAGAGAGTGGTTATCTAGAGATTGGTATGTCCTTGTAAACCATATCTCTAGAGATAGAAATTTCTAGGCGGATTATTTAGCAAATCTTGTTCATAGTAGCACTGAGTATTTTGTCATCTTTGATCAACCTCCACCTGTTTTGTCTGCAGGAATTGGTTGAGGAAGGTTTGGTTGCTTTGCTCTCGTGAGGTGTCTCTTGTTGTAATCTTATGGTAGATTAATGAATTCCAGTTTTTAGTCAAAAAAAAGGAGACCCAAAACAAGGACGCGAGCTGGGAGCATATTTGGAGGCGCCGCATATCATCATCACCTTCAGCACTTCTTCCTTCCTTCCTCCCTCCTTGGTCACCGGCGATTCATCACCTTCATCATCACCGGCGCCCCTCCTCCATAGTCATCCACAGCCATGAACCGGAGAGGCGAGAGCTGAGAGATCTGTGAGCAGAGTGATGCCGCGGACCTGACAGCCTGAGCGGGAAGACCGGAGAGAGCTTGAGAGGAGAGGGAAAGAGACGGAGAGAACCACCATTGTCAAGGACTTCCACCCTCACTCGACCACCGTCGTTTCTCCTCCATACTTCATTGTCATTTCTCCTCGTTGGTACCAGAGAGCTGAGTTCACAGCACCGCACACCACCACCGTCGACTGGTATCCTCTCACCAACACCACACCACCTTCTACCTCTTTTCCTGGCGACCCTCCTCTTTCCATACTGGAGAGTTGAGCCTGAGAGACACCCCAGACATCACCGTGAAAGTTTCCAGAATAGAGTCCTCTGCCATTTTCTTTGGTCTCGCAGCTGAAAAGAAGAACCAGAAGTTCAGAGAGCTCAGGATCAATTGAAACTGTTGGATCTTTGTTTCTTCCACGCTTAGACCTTCCCTTCACCTTCATCGACTGACAGTTTCAGAGAACCACCACTGTTTTCTCTCTCATTTTCACCTATTCTCTGTGACATTTTGGCATTGTCCTAGTTTCCAGCTGGTTCTGTGCAGTTTGTGGGGACAATTCTAGATTCCGAAGCTTCTAAATGGTCATCAAGGTTGTTAGTGCGATTCAACTGATCCAGACGGTGACAGTGGCTATGTGGGGGCTAGATTCCATTTAGTATTGATGGTATAGGAAGTGGTTAGAGTCCCAATAAAGTGGAGTTCAATAATTTTCATTAACTCAATTTATGCACAATGTTCTGTGTGGATTAATTTTGTATTGGTATACGTGTGTTTTGAGATTTAGATGAGTGATTATTTATCTATGATGGATTATCTTTGTGTTAAATTTTATCTTGGTGCACTTGAATTTTATTGGATTTATTTCCTTTGAATTAATGAAGCTATGCATTCTATGTAATGACTACTGTGTGTGATGGATTTATTCAATTTGAGTGTCGTGATAGTACTCTCATTTAAGAGGAAATAAGTGCATTGAAATGATTTTCAAACACACATCAAGTGGTTTTTAACAATTTATCTAAGAGATAACTATGAATGAGATAGTAGGATTAGTCATTAATTAGGTAAATTGGACTCAATACGATTGTTTGAAATATTTAATTTGACTTGATGATAAATTAACTCCCAAATCATTTTAAGAAGTTAGGAAAGCCATTTACTTTGCTACCAAGACTCATTTCCTCATTCATATTTCCAAAATCCAATTCCATTCCATTCACTATTTGAAAAGACAAAAAAAATAGTAACTTTAGGATTTTTACTAAATTTTGCATTTATCTATTTTCAACAAAATCCAAAACTCATTTCCCCTTATTTTATTGCATTTACATGACATTTAGGTTATTTAGGAATCAATAAAAGGCTCCTCTATAAGAGAAAATGACCTGAGTATTGTATTGTACTACAATTTTTAGATACAAAAAATTTGTATTTGACCTCAAGACACAAAGACAAGGTTAAATCAGCCAACCGTACAGCTTTCAAGGTAATTACAACAGAAACTACGCAGATGTTGTACTC
Source organism: Inga laurina (assembly GCA_963855925.1). Taxonomy (NCBI): domain Eukaryota; kingdom Viridiplantae; phylum Streptophyta; class Magnoliopsida; order Fabales; family Fabaceae; genus Inga; species Inga laurina. The sequence goes on from OY979710.1 coordinate 52,234,258, forward strand.
ACGGTTGATTATTATTTTAATTATTCCTCTAACTTATGTTTCATATATTAATTTCATTTTGTTGTAATTCAATTCTTTAATGACTTTGAAAACGGGTCTTGTACGCCTCCAAGAAAACAACAACCTCATATATACGCACACCTTTAAAATAACTTATCTAGGACCGTAGTACGTTTCTTCCTCTCAAATATCAAAAGATTAAAATTTAAAAAAAAAAAAGATAGAAATTGACCTAGTGCGTTTATTATTTTTCATGCAAAAATACAAAATAGAAAAAATATGAGTAGATTTTATAATTAAATTACTTTTTATTCTAATAATTCAATCTTGTAGTCAGTTCTAACGGCAAGTGTACTCATCGTGCTAATTAATGAAGTGATAAGTAAAAGTATTATCCCACGAGGAATCAGTCAAAATAATACTTAGATATTAAAGTCACAATTTTCTTTTAAGTCAACCAAATTTAATTTATAATTAAGGGATAAGATGTTATTGAACCATATTTTATATGATTTTTTTTATGATTAATTTGGGATTTTTAATGCATTTTATATAGCATTATTGCATGATTAAGTACTAATTTGAATTAGGGACAATTGTATTGAATTAATTATAATTAGGAGAAAAATGATCATAAATTTGTTAATTATTCATCCAATTGTTTCTTGAATTTTGATGTTGCATTTTGTTTAATCTTGCGTGTTTTTTAAGGAAATTGAAGATTTTAAAGGGTTAGGATTAATGCTTTGATGTTTGGGAAATATTATAAAAACCGTCCCTAATAGTTCTGGAAATTGCAAGTGAATGTAGAAAAGATGGGGGTAAATTATAGATAATTACCCAGGAGGTTTAGAAATTATATTTTGGCCCTTCAAATATTTCAAACAATTTCACTATAATCCCTAACCCAAAGCTTTTACACTTTTCAGCTAGGTCCTTGGTCAAAACCTATTTTCATCAAGGCCTCCTCCTTGCTCCAGGACCCAACGCATTTAAGGAAAAGAGACGCAAGCATTGAGAGAATAAGAAACAATTGCGCCAAAGACTGGGGAGTGAGAGAGGAGAGCTTCGTCGGTGAGAGAGAGAGAGCTTGAGAGGAGAGAGAATGAGACGGAGAGTCACCACCACCGTTGAGGACTTCCTTCCTCACCACCTCCGGCGGACCTCTCCACTATAAGGGCACCGTGATTTGTGTCTGAACTAGAGGAACAGAGCAACGCCGTGAGAACCTGTGAGACAAAATGGAGGCGCCACAACGAACGACTCCGACGAGAGACCACAGCTACTTCGTCGATCTCCACTCGCCTTCGTCTTCTTCACCTTCGCTGGAATCACATTCCCAGTTTCAGGCACTCTTTCCGGTGAAGCTTACCACCCTATTTCTTACTGTCGATTTGCCTCAGCTTTCCTAAAAGCTTTGGTTTCAAATGCAGAGAGGGAAAGGAGCTGCCATAATCATCTTCTTCCCCTGTTGAGCACTTTCCAATGAGTACTTGAGTTTCCTGGAGGATTTTCCCAGTTTCCAGTGACCTTCACTCTCTTCTCTCCGGTTCTGACCACCATCATCTTCTCTTTCTTCCTACACTGCCGTCACCAGAAACCATAGTCAACCTCCTCTTTCACCCACCATTTCTCATTCACCGCTGAACCACTGTCATTCCTCTGTTTTTCCTCTGCATTTCACCACTAATGAAATACCACGTGGCTGCCATGTTTCTGAATTTTCTGTGGTTATTTTAAAGTAATGTGTGGCTGAGATGCCTTTGCTTATTGGTGATGATGATTTGTGTTTGAGCTGAATGGACTATAAAGGGGAGTTTTGCTATCATTCAATTAGTCTAGAATTATACATTTGATTGTCTAGTTTTAGGAATTTTTATATATGTGATTCTGGAACTAAAACTGATGTTAATTGTCTCTGTTGGATGATATTTGTAGTTGAGATTGGATTTTGTAGTATGAAAATTATATATATTTGAATTTCTTTGTGGTTACAATAGGATTATGTTAATTAGAATGTTATTGTCTAGTTAATATGGGTTATTTGTATCCTTGAGGGGCTGTTTAGCACTCAAATTCAAGACGGCTCATGTTGCATTATTTCAATTTCAATTACACATTAATTGGTTTTAAACAATATCTCAAAAGGTAGTAGTTAGCTATGTTTGTAGGAGCTACTATTAATTGGGAATATTGGACTCAAGTGTTATCTTGAGGTTTTTCTTAAGACTTAATGAATTTTAACTCTCATAATCTCTTTGGGCAAGGATAGGTCACTTCTTCACTACCAAGAGCATCCATTATACATATCTTTACTTTTAATTTTACATTTCTCATTATTTTCAAAAAAACCAAAAAATTAGAAAAAGCTTTATTTTCATGAATTTTGATTTAAGGAAAACCAATTTCAAAACCCTTTTTCTAACCATGTTTGTAGCACTTAGTTTTACTTAGGGAAGTCAAAATAAATGACTCCTTGATAAGAGAACGATCCCAAGTTGTTTGCACTATATTACATTTAATTCGTGGTAATTTGTGATTTGACCCTGAGGCGACTAAGGTTGTGTCAAATCAATGGCGCCGTTAACGGGGAGTCAATTTTGACTCCTTTGGTTTACTAAATGTCAATTGGCTTAGATTGACCGGGGTTTGCTTTTATAAGCCTATTAGGTTTTCTTTCATTTTTTTTATTGTTTTTACCACTTTTTCATAGTTAGTCTAGGTTCGTAGAGTGTCTTGCATCAAACTTTTTGAGAAAACCAACCAAATATCTTGAGTTTTGTTTTTTTTACATTTAGGTAGCTTGCATAGAATTCATTGCATTCTTGCCTTGATTTGACTTGGTAGCTTCTATGTGGTGTTTTTTGCATTAAATTTGATATGATTTTGAGCTCATTTATCTGAATTCACCATGTCTCCAAGTTAATTTATAGCATACTTGCATCTTTTATTATTTTGAAATTCTTTTTCCCTCTTTCACTTGCATTTGTTTATTCCTCATTCTTTTTTTTAATTTTTTTTTAATTTTTTAGTTTGATAATCCTCTTGTAATTCATTGGAATTTATTGTGATTGAATTTCATGGCTTGGTTTAATGGTAATCAAGGTTTACCCTTTCACCCTCACTCTTCTGTAGGAGATTCGACTGAAAGGAAAGAGTATATCTCTGAAAGCATCTATTTCATTCAACAAACATTAAGGCTTCTTAAAGCCAAGTTTGGAAGTTAAGATAGAAGCTCATTTGGTCAAGAATGTCGTGGTCCAATCCACCCTTCATACCATGAACCCTACCAACAATCTTCATTATAACCTTATTACCCACCACACCCACCCCATAGATCATACCATGAACCTTCTCCTCTACCGTATAACCCATATCATGGGCCTCATTCTAATACTCCACCATATAACCACATGTCATTTCATGAACCTCCTTCTTCATTCCACTTTTCTTCCCAACCATGCCACCTATCTCATGAATATCTATACCTACCATTTTGAACCATCTTATGGATCTTCTTCCCAACCATATGTGCCAAACCAAGACCCTTCCATTTATAAAGTCATTAGAGAGCTCCAAAACCAAATCACTCAGACTATTAATGAAGAGCAGTCAAACAAGGACACCTTTGCTCATCAAATGAAAGTGATTCAAGAGTTTCAAACTCAAATGGATGATCATACCAAAGAGCGGCGATCATAAATGGACTTTCTTATCAGAAGAATGGAACTGATACGATTTCAGATGATCAATTAAATAGTGCAAGTATACACTGTCGTAATCAAGTAATATAGAAGTAAGTAGAGTATCGTTCCCACGAGGATTGAGCACTAAGTACCAAAATAGGTAATTTTAATTCTATTTAGTCGATCGATTAATTGGTGATTGAGAGCACAAAATAAAAGAAACACAATTAAATATGAATGCAAATGATATAAAAGAAAATATGAGAAAAAAACCCTAGGGATTAGATTTCACTTAACAAATTCCGGATTGAATCACTTATCTATTCTAGCCCAATTTATTCCACATGATTGATAGTCGAGTTTCCCTAATTTAATTACCAGCCTCTTCCAAGGTCAAGCAATTCTATAATCAATTGCTAATCCAATATATTCCTATATGAATTTAAGCAATTAATTATGCATTAAGATTCATGGAACTCAGTAAGACTACACAACTCATATGAATATATTCCTATTTCATATGCAAGTTATGATTTTAATTATAGGATCTACACACATGTATCTCCTTCCGGTCTCAACATGCATATTGAAATCATTCAAAAGATGGCCAGTCAATCAAAAGCATTAAGAATAATAATTAAAACTCAATCATGAAGGAGAAATTCAAACTAGATTTAATAAGTTAAGATTCATTAGTAAGCTACGTCATCACCCTAGGAAAATGAAAGTTTAGCACATGATAAAATTAAAAACAAAACCAAAATAAATTATATAAAGCTAGAATGAAAGCCTTAGAAATAATGCATAAACTTGAATATTACATTATCAAACATAAATATACAACCAAAAGATGAATGAAAGATGAAGAAATCTAGCCGTCCATTGAGGAGGTAAAACCTTCCATGTAGGCGGCATGCAAAATGCAATACAATCCTAAGCCTTCCAAGATGGAGGCATGCAATATGTAATATAATCCTAAGCCTTCCAAGATGGAGGCATACAATACATGAAATTAAATCTAGAAAACAACACAAAGAACTCAGAAATGTCAGAGAAAGATCTTTCCCGGTCAGAGAAGGATCTCTCCCGGTCGGTGAAGGGCCTCTGCTTCTCTTCCTCTCCTCCCCTTTGAGCTTGGCCTTGATCTCTATTTATAGGGGAAAAAACGTGTGCTACAGTACTGCTACAGTGTTTCTGGCGGTTGCTACAGTATTCTGGAAGCTTCAACAGTGTTCCGACAGCATCTACAGTGTTCTGGAAGTTTCTGCTACAGTACCCCCGGCGGCAGCTACAGTGAAGTTGACCGCTTCAACAGTTTCTGCTTCTCTTCCTCTCCTCCCCTTTGAGCTTGGCCTTGATCTCTATTTATAGGGGAAAAAAACGTGTGCTACAGTACTGCTACAGTGTTTCTGGCGGTTGCTACAGTATTCTGGAAGCTTCAACAGTGTTCCGACAGCATCTACAGTGTTCTGGAAGTTTCTGCTACAGTACCCCCGGCGGCAGCTACAGTGAAGTTGACCGCTACAGTTCCTGTTGACTGCTACAGTGCCTGGTAACTGCTACAATACTTTTTATATTTTTTTAATTATTATTTTTTTAAAATTCTATTTATTCAAAAAACAATATTTATTTATCAATCACACCCAAATTTATTATATTAAATGCAAATATTGTCTATAAAATCATCATATAAGGGAAAATAAATATGAAAATATTTTACTTATCAGGAACAACAAGAGAAAGAGAGTGAGAGATTGGAAAAGGAACTTGAGTGTCTCACTCAACAAGCACAAGTGTTGAAGAATCCCCAAGAAAATCCTCCTTCCATGTTCTTACATACACATGAAGTGGAGCATATAATACCCTAAAATTTGTTTAAGGGTTAATGACTTCAAAAGTGAAAGTAATCAAGGTTAAACCAACACTTTTGGAGAATACGATGTGAAATGTGATTCAAATATGTTATGAGCAGTGCCTAAACCCTGTATCTAAGTTTAATTATGGATTAATATCTAAATTGAATTAGAATAGAGGGAGGGCGCATATTGTAGTGAAATGGAATGATAAAAGGGTATTTGGTGGTGATTCAGTATAATTAGGGGAAAAATAGGAAAAAGGCAAGTTACTGACCAAATAGTCAGTAACCGAAGAAGGAACTTAATAGTAACATAAGAGATTAAGAAGTGTGACAATGGTCTAAGTGTTATAGAGAGAATTCTCTCATGTTTGCTTGTGTATGGAAAGAGTTGAGGAATGGCTCAATATCTTAACACTTGGCATCTTGTGAGACATAGATGAGGGTCAAATTGTCAACACAAAATTCTCTTCCCTCTCCCCTCAATTAAGTCGGCTAAGAGGTGTAGGAGAGGCCAAAAATTTGATCATAATTCCTCACCTCTCTCTCTTACTTCATCTGCTATTTTCGCCCAACCAAGAAGAGAAAAGAGAAAGAAAGAGTTAAGGTTTTGGCCTTGTAAATGGTCTTGTTTGTTCAAACACTCTTTATTAATGTTGTTCACCTTGATGAGAGCTTTCTCTCTATGATTTTATATTTTTGAGAGAATGTGTTTGAGAGCTTGTGGAAAAATTGGAAGTGGTGGAATCAAAGAACAAGACTTGGAAAGTGAAAGAGGTGAGAAATAGCTATCTTTTGGTATATATGTTGAGCTCATTGGTTGGACCTTGAAATTTTTGGATTTTAGCCTTAATTTTTGTGCTATTAGGGTCTTGTGTATTTCATGGTAAACTGGTATTGAAATATATGTCTTGTTGTATGTTTTGAACAATGAGATTGGTTTGAATTGGTTTGGACCATTGATTAGAAAGTTTGGAAAAATTCTGCATTGTGTGTTCATGGTTGCCCAAAACAGAATATGTGTATGTGTGATGGGAATTGGGTTGTTTTAGGGATTCCAATGGTTTCCTTGTGAAAAATTTTATGGGAATAGGTTTGGTTGTTGATTTGGAGCCATTGGACACATTGGTTGAAAATTGGGAAAAATTGTCAAGTTAAACTCTTTACTGGGCAATCTGTTTGTATTGGTGTTTTGAAGGGGCAAATGGTGTCTAAAAATTTTAAAACTTTTCAGTCCTAAATTTCACATTCCAAGCTTCAAAATGGATATATAATTTGTGTCATTTCGTTTTTTGAGCTGGGAGTTTTGGTTGCCCAAAGTTTGATGTCGAAACTGGACTTAATTCTGGAGCAGTGTGGAATTTTGTGTAATTCTGGAATTGTGTGGTGATTTATGGTAATGGTTCATATTTTTTCTATAAAAAGGACTTAAATAGATTTCATTTGGCTTTGGGATCACCTCATTTTTATTTTTCTATAATTAATTATGAATTTTTGAAGTTTCCTTGGCTACAACGCAAAACTTTTTGTGCTCATTTTGGCCGCAGCCAGAAAATATTGGTTGCAGCCAAAAACCTTCTATGCGCATTTAGGCTACAGCTAAAGGCTTCTTGGCTACAGCCAACCCCCATTTTCAGCATTCTGTGATTTTGAAAAGTGGCTTCCAACCTAGTACTTCCCAATTTTTCTAGGTTTTCGTTGAGCCTATTATAGTCACTTAAGGGACTTAGGTGATAACCTATTTTAAGTGTTTGAAAGTGAGAATTGGGAGTAGAGTCTTAATCCACCGCCCTTGACATCGGTTTACAGGATTTGACATTTGCTATAATCGCGAGCCCACTGTGCCGGAGAACATCAGGAAAGGACAAGGTAGTGACCCTTCCCTTATACTATGTGTAAATGCGTTGTATGTGTGTTTGTCATTGTTTTGTGATGGCAGATGGAGCAATATGAAAGCCGAAAGGCTATATGTAAGCCGTAAGGCAATGTGGAAGCCGAAAGGCTAATTGTGAGCCATAAGTCAATGTGGAAGCCGAAAGGCTAATTGTGAGTCACAAGGCTATGTGTATGCACCGCCACACTAATAGTCCTTGAGTCGCTAACAATAGTTCGGGTAAGGACTGCGAATCTTCCCTGCTGTAAAAATGGATGGGGGTGGGGTATAATTTGTATTTGTGCTGCTATTTAATGATTTACTTACATGCTATGTGATTATATATTATATAAGTGATTTGTTACTACTGGTATTCTTTTGAATCTTATTCTTTCCTTTGACTAATCTTTAGATAGGGCAAGTGGCTTCAAGGAGAAGCGAGCGACCAGGAGTGGCTAGGATCCTATAGGGATCATAATTTGGATTGTTGGTTATCTATTTTGGAATGAGATTACTGTATATTCTTTTTTGGGATGTAAATAATATTTTGGAAGCAATTATGTAATCCCCTGTATGGGAACGTGAAAACCCTTAGCAAATATATATGAAACCCGAGGTTGCCAAGACTTTTTCTATATACTCTGATATATTAAAATGTCATTCATTGTACAGGAAATTATATTTGGAATCTGGAAACTGAGACCAAGGAAGGAATGAAGTTTTGAAAGAATTTGTGAAAAACCCTACGAAAGGAGGGGATTAGAAAGGAAATTTAATGATCCACCGGTCTCTAGCTCATTTAAATTACGCATTTTTGAGTTATAATTACACGAATTAAGGTAGGGGGTTATAGAGCATCTGCAAGAAAGCACTGAGGAGCTGGAGGAAGCACAAAAGGCTTCAATGATTCACCCATGTCTACTTGCTCTTTTATTGGACAAAGTGTTTTTGAATCTTATGCTGTTAAATTGAATTTGAAATCACTCCTTGCTATCCCAACTATTGATGATCGAGCGCATGCTTTAAGGGAAGCAAATAACAAGTTGGATACAGAATATCAACACTTATTTGATGATGCATTGGAATCTAGCACTTTGAGAGGGCAAATAGATAAGCTCAATGAAATGGTAGACCTCTCTAACACTATCATACATCATATATGGTGGGAGCAATCTGGAGGTGAAGAGGGAGCTCCAATCTTTTCAAAGTTGCATGTAGAGCAAGAGGGGAGTGCTGAAAATGGTCCAATATTGACTCAACTTCAATCTTCCCAGAATTTGGAGTCTTATGAAGTGTCACCTAACGTTGAAACCAAGCTGGAACAATATAACATTCTCTATCTAGAAATTCAAGAACAAGGAGTCCAAGTTCAAGAGTCACATACCACATCACAAGTGGTAGATTTTGAACCTCCAATGACTACTTCTATACATACACAAGAAGTAGAGCAAGTTCAAAAGAGTATTGAAGAGTCTTCCCTACCATTTGATAATGATCTCATCCTTATAGAAGTAGACTCTCCTACTACCTTAACTGATGAAATAATTCATGATTTGAGTGATGATGAGGTGGATGAGGAAATCATTGTTGAATCCCCTCAAAATATTTAAAAATGTAATTGCTCAACCCATTAGTTCAAGTAGTAGTGATTTGATTGTACTTGCTGATGAATGTGTTCCTACTTCTTTGTGTGATGCCTTAATTGTTGAAAATACTTCTCTTCATAGTACTAGGGATGATTGTAATCAATTGGATGATATATTTTCATGTTCTTGTGCGGTAGACCAAATATGTGTTGATTTTTATCATGACAAATGCCACTTACTTGTTGAGTTTCAAAAGAAAGTATTTAGTGAAGTGGTTGATTCTATCGTTCATCTTGATGCATCTCTTTGTACTTTGGATGACTGTAAGCATGTCAATTGTGAAAAGATTGAATGTTGTGTGGATGCCAATGTGGTTGATATGAGTGATAAAGACCATAGCCTAGAAAAAAAATCTTTTTTTAGTCCAATGAATTGCATGCTAGTTTCATACGGAAAACTTCAAATGCTTTGATTGATGATTTTACAAATGAAATTGATTCTTTTCATATGATTCTTTCTTGTGATTTACCACCCGACATAGCAAAGGAAAATGATTCTTTTGAAAATTCAAAAGTGTTAGGTGGTAATGACTTGAAAAATTCTCTTCTTTCTGTCACTCTTTTTCCTTCCACCTCTTGTAATTGCAATGATGATGTAGTGTACCCCAACACTAATTTGGATTCCGCACTTTCCACTTTGCAAAACCAAGAGGATTTTCAATAATTGACTCGTTGTTTGACTCCTACTTATAGGAGTGTCATTGATTTCCTCGGATGTGATAGTTACTTGGAGAGTTTGGATCTTTACATGCCTTTATTTCACTTGAAATCTCTCCATGTTTCTATTTTTGGATGGGATCCTGCTGTTTGTTCATCTTCTTTACAGGTATATTCTTGGAAAGGTTGCGGAGGAGCCAACATCCACCATACATCCTTGGACCTCTTTTGATTGATCCTGAGCCACCTCCACCAAGGAAATTCAATGAGGGAGAAGATATTCCAAATGATAAAAGCATGACTCTCATCAAGGATAAGAACTTCTCCTTCAAGTGACTCAAGATACTCTAACACAGGTTATCTCTTTCCTCACTTGTTTTCTTCCTGATTCCTATGTTTCTTTGAGCTTACTTGTTGTGTGAGGAAGATAAGTGTGGGGAAGGGACACAATCCAGTAGAAAAAGGTAGATATAGTTTAGTTTAGTGAGCATAATAAGAACCCCCTTTGTATGCTCTGTATTTGTGGCCATTACCCTACTTAATTACCATTGTGCCTTGAATTTCAACTTGTTAAACATTCTCTTTAGAGTGTTTTTCCACATTAAGGACAATGTCTTGATTAAGTGTGGGGGAGGGAACTACATTTTAAATCCCATTATTTGGTTGTTTTAAAATGAGAAATGCCTTAAACTAGAAAATTTTTCAAGAATGACTTGCTTTAACACATGTCCTAAGTGGTAAAGAGTTGCATTTGTCACTTTGGAATGTGATTTGTGGGTAATTCTTTGAGCTGTCATGAGATCTAGTGTTTTGGCAACTTTTTGAAACCATGTTTTGCTTTTCAAGTGAATGGGAAGAGAAATGAACCCACAATTGGATTTTTGTTTACTTCTTATTTTGAGAAAAGAAAGTTTCGACACCATTAATGTTTTTTATGGTTAAGCATTTTTGTTAATTGATTGCAATGTTTTAATTAATTATTTTTAGTAAAGTTAGCACTTGGAATAGTTAAGTAAATTTATTGTGGTTAGTTTGTTATACAATTGATTGTATTGGAGTGAGCATTAGAGAGAAACCTTATTGGAAGATTATTTGGGCCTAAATTCTTTCCATGTGTGCATGTTCACTTAATTTTTCACCTTATAGAACTTGTTTCCACTTTTTTTCGAAATGGCATTTGCATTAATGTGACGAAAATGAAGGAGGCATTCAATTTTAAACCCTTTCACCCAAACACAAACCTACATTCATCTACCCTTTTGTTTACCCCTTTGAACCATTCTTATGTTGTATGCATGTCATGTCATTTATTCATAGTGTTTATAGTATTCTAAAATCAAAGTGACTTGTCAATGAAAAGTGAACAATATGTATATTGAAATTTTAGAAAATAAAAAAGAGAAAAGAAGAAGAAGAAAATATATATGAATATAGTCAAAGTAGAAAAGAATTGGAAAAAAAAAAAAGAAGAGTGAAAATATTGAAAAGTGAAAAAAAATAGAAAAGTGATTTAGATAAAAGGAAAGCAAAAGAAATACCAAAAGCACTTGTTTATGAATTTAGAAAAGAATTAGTAAGAGTTTTTAAGTTATTTAAGTGCTATGAATTTATTCATTAACTTTGACTTGCATATCAACTATTCCTTTTTCTAATCTATTCATTTCATCTAGCGTTCAATCAATATTACAAGCCATTTAAGGGTGTGTTTGGTTCAGCTTATTGGATAGAAATAAGCCCATTTTTGGGCAATAAGCCCAAATAAAAACATGTTGCGTTTTTACAGTGTTTGGTTCAGCTTATTTTAATTGCCTCACGGCTAGAATAAGCTACTTATTAAATAAGCTCCTCACTACAGCTTTTCTATTAAGTCACTTATTACGTAAGTTGAGATAAAACTTCTCTCACATACTTACCTCGTATACCGTAAATCACGATTTATAAGCACTTATTGTCCAAAAATAAAGCGTTCATCCAAACATAAATCATATTACAAAAAATAACTTTTCTATTAAGTTTAATAAGTCAGAATTATAATAAGTCATTTTTCCTACCATTATCACAAACACACACTAAATCCTCTTGATTCATTACATTAAGTGCTATTGGTAGTGGAGATATTAGAGTCGTTACGAGCCTATGGTAAGATATTAATTAAGTGAATTAGAGTGAAATTAACCTAATAAGATGAGATGAGTGAAACACAAATACCTTAAGAGTCTCTTGTGCTTCATTCTTATATTTTTGGATTGTGTGGTTAACTAATTTCATTGCATCGCTTGACTATTACTAGTGTTAGCTTGAGAAATTTGATTAATTGATCTATTGCTTTCTAATTATGAAATTGCTCATCTTTTAATTGTATTGATGATTTGAATTTAGAAAATTATATTTAATTGCCTTTGTTCAGGAGTACAAAAGTCTAAATGCGGGGGAATTGATTGAACCATATTTTACATAATTTTTTATGATTGATTTGGTATTTTTAATGCTTTTTCTATAGCATTATTGCATGATGAAGCACTAATTTGAATTAGGGACAATTGTATTGAATTAATTATAATTAGGAGCAAAATGGTCATAAATTTGTTAATTATTCGTACAATTGTTTCTTGAATTTTGATGCTGCATTTTGTTTAATCTTACATTGTAGGTTTTTTTGAAGGAAATTGGAGATTTTAGAGGGTTGGGATTAACACTTTGATGTTTGGAAAATATTACAAAAACAGTCCCTAATATTTCTGAAAATTGTAAGTGAATGTAGAAAAGATGGGGGAAATTACAGATCAATACTTGAAATATAGAAATTTTAAAATCATCTCTCAAAATATCTGAATTTCGATGAAGTTTCTGGGAACTATTCTAACATTTAGTTTATATAAAATTACCTAATTGCCTTCATGTATAAACAAAATTCCCACCATCACCGGCTAGGTGCTGAAAATTTTTTAGGCAAATGTTGGTCAAGGTGAGATTTGATCCCACCACGTTTTGGTTCCTAAAAAGATTTACAATCATTGGCTACTAAATCTTCTCAATAATATAGTGCAAAACATTATATAAGATAAATGTCAATTTTAAGATATATGAAATGCCAAGAACATGAGTAAAACAACCGACATAAAAAGTTATTTCAATAACGGTTGTTTTTTCTAAATAAATTTAGGACGTATTATTAAATTCTTATGCATCACCTTTTCCAAAAATCGATGTGAAAAGTCCTCTCTAACTGATGGAGAAAGTCCTACAGTAATTGAAAGGAAAATTAATTTAAACCTGTTAATCCCACTTCTCCAATTTTTTAATTGAACTCACTAAAACTCCTTCACCCATTCCTATTAAAACAAATGGGTGATTTTCTATGTTTTTGGATACACCATGCTCCGTACGTATGTAATCAATTTTGGGAAGTCAAAGTATTTGAACCTTGTAGACTGGTATTCATGGACCTAAACGTAGGTAATATTTATGAGAGGTGAAAGAGAGGGGCTGAATTTTTGCTCAACATCAGTTACTTAAAAACTAAGGCAAATATAGAAAGACTTGGCCCAAAATAAACGCCATCTCCGGGGAGATGATATGAACATGATGGCAAGGAATGAACAGGATAAAATATATAGAATTTGTGTGTGAGAGAGATGAAATACAAAATAGCATATATTAGTGGGACTGGTTTTCCTACCGAGTAAACTGCTTAGTAGCGAGAGTTGAGTAGATTTGGGCCATTAAATCTGATCTGAACAATCCAAATATGAGTTTTTAAAAGTCTATCTTTTTTCAAAAAAAAAAAAATTAATGGGTATATAATTTAAAATAAAATAATATATTAACTACTATTTTTTAAAAATGATTTTTATTTAAAAAATCATCATTTTTTTAAAAAACTCAAATATGAACTGTCCAAAAACATATCTGAACGGCCAACATCTGCTTAGCTCTCTCAATTAAGCAAACTACTTAGTAGGTAAACCTGTTCCATTAGTGGGCCGGGGACAGATGGGAACCTATTTTAATGCTCATCACAATGATAAACATCAAGAGCTAATAACCAATGTGAAATCCACTCAATTCAAATAAAGTTTCAATAGTCCATATTTAATATTTTTAAATTTAAAAAATCATTTTTTGAAAAGCTGACAATTGAGAAATTATCATTATATTAGATTCTATATACATTAAAATAATTTTTTTTTAAAATAAGGCAAAATTAAAAAAGAAAACTCCAACCTGATCCATACAAATTAGATCTAAATGATCTACAAGGGTGATTAGCTCTTGGTATTTATCATTATGATGAGCATTGAAACTAGTTCGGGGAAGGATGGGTGTTTCATTAATCCAATCGATCTCCGTGTTCTCTAAAATGAACTAGAGGATGTTCCTCAGATGATAATTATGTATGATTACTATTATATAACAAAATAATACAAGAGCAATTATGTACAGCATGGGTTGCTACAGATACTGAGACAAAAAATAGAACAAATTAATAAGTCGTCACAGAAGATCAATATTAATTTTAGATTATCACAATAAATCATAAAAAGTTTGTCAAATACAAAAAATAAAATAAATTAATAATCAGTAATTATACCCGTGATATAAAAAATGATTCGTAAAATGGCATATAGAAACCGTCATTAGTATCAAACAATTTAATACCAGATATAATGCATATTAGTCATTTTCCTTTTGATATCTTATATACATAATTAATTAAATTCATCCATGTGTTCACTAATTGCTTGTTCAGGTTCTAACATTTCCACGATGCAAAACAGTATTAATAGACATTAAATCAAAGGTCACTAAAATGAGACATTACAAATATGTACGCATGTATACCTTTAATTTCCACATCAGTCATTGTTTCTTGAAATTGAATTGCACGTACAGTTTCTTTACAATGGCTGAATACTTGTCTTTCCGCAGCTGTATCAAACAAGGAGATTTGTATCTCCATCGCACAGAATGAGAGAATGAGACTTTCACAAAATCCTCACAGCTTCTCTGGTTTTGGCGATCAATCTCGCTTCTAGCTGATTTTTCTGCTGTTGATGAATATATATATATATATATATATATAAAGGGCTTCACTTGGAGCACTGAAGTAATTATCTTCCAACGAGCACAGATCAATCTCTTCAACTTTTCTCTTGAGAGCAAAACCAATCCACCCATTGAGTTTGCAGGCGTATATATTCCCAAATGTGAAGTGAACCTTGAGCTTCTCAATCTTCTGAACTTCTCTGACACAGTTCAAGTAGAAACAGACGTTCATGAACTCCACGCGCCGTTCTTTTCATCTTCACAATGCTCCTTTCCAAGCAATGCATCAGGGACACGTTCATGTCAGAATACATGTCAGTGTCAAGCATGTTGTGCGCATCAAGTACGAGACTTGTGTCGATTTGACAGAATGACAGCTAGCTAGCACGGAATCACGGAGCTGGCTGGTGCCGTCTTCTTCATTAATATCATCATCTATTTCCATGATAGTATTCACCATCTCTTGCTGATTAATCTCCATAATAATGACCTGAAACTTCTTTTTCTGTTGGTTGAGTATGAGAGATCAAAGATTTGTATTGGAGGTGGTAGGGAGGAAGATAATTTTTGGTGATATTGGAGATGGAGGGGAGGGAGAGAGGTAAGTATTGAAGAGAGATCTTATAAGTAGGTTGAAACAAGGTGGGATATTTCCAAAGGAAGGTTTTTGTCGTCACATTACCTGACTGAAGATTGTAATAACAATCTTCAGATACTATTTGAAAATGTATTTATGGTGATTCTTAGGAACATATGTCCCCCATAACGCTGACCAATAAGCTTAATCTTGAAAAAATTAGGGGAAAATTCCTTTTAAAAATATTATTGTTGAAAAACAGCTGATAAATTTTTATACACAGAAAGTTCTGGTATATATCTTGTAAATTTTGTATACTTAAAGTATTAGTACTTTGATTTAGGTAAATCTCACAGCTAATTTTTCCTGTAGGGGCTGTTTGGTATGGAGAAATTTAGAGGGGAGGGGAGATTTTTCTGAATTAGATTTAAAAAAAATTAGAGAAGTGTGGCTTAAGGTTTTTAATTAATTTTTCTTACTCTTTTATTTTACATCTTATCTTTATTAAAATTTTATAACCATATTTCTCCAAATTTTTAAAATCCAACTCATAATAAAATTTTTCCCACCCCTCCCTTGTCCTCCATCTCCCTCCTGCCAAACAGATCCTTCATCATCTACGCCTTGTTCACCGTACAATATGTGAGATGAATAGATTACTATTAGAACAATATGTGAGACGAATAGGTTACTATTAGTCTAGAACTAGAATTTGTCGTAGATAGTATGTTGTCAAGTTTTGTTTATCATTGCAATTTTGACAAAACTATTTTATAGTCAACATCTAGAGCCATTCAAATAAATAATATGAAATGAAAACGCTGACAAATGAATACAGCGGACATACCCAAAAATATGTACTCGTTTCTGTCTCGTTTATAAGAAATTTTTAGGAAGATACTTTTCTTGTCGTTATTATAAAGTATTAGAGGAAGTATTTAACTATTTATTGTAGTTTTTAATGTTACCTTTGTTTAAAGAATGTTTATTACTCCTTTCCTTATTAAAGTATGAGTTAAAATATGCCCAAAGCATAAAACTTTTTTCTTAATTTTTATAAGCCAATTTACAGCCTTTTCTCAGCTCCAGTGAAAAGTATTAGTGTGAGCAAATTAAAATATGTAAGTGGCAAGTGGATATAAAAGACAGCCCCTGGATGTGATTTAGGGAAAAAATTAGTATTTTTTATTACAAATAAATTAAATAGTGTCTTTATTAAAAATAAATTAAAATATGAAACATTTACTATATTTGTGTATTCTTTTTTCCAATTTATATTGCGTTCTCCGAGGGAAATGCGATGGAGGTTTCTCTATATGTTTGATAGGAGTCCAGAAACAAGGTTAAAACTTAAAAACACGATTACGATTGACCGAGTTGCTTGAATACCACTTGATGGTGATGCAATCAAGTTTATTAACTTGCCTTATCAAATGCAAAACAAAACAAAAAAAGATTACGAGTGGGGCCCACGTGGGACGATTTCAACAATTGTTTGTGATGACCGGAAGATAAGCATTGAAATAAGAGTTGGGTGATTTGGATGGTTCCTGACTGTGACATCTCATCTCATCAATCTCCAAAGCCGCCTTTTGTAAGGGGGCCTCCAGGGTTGGCTAAAACTACCCATAAAGAATAATGTGGGCTGATTGTAAAGGACCTTTTTTTCCCACTATCTGCTGACTTTTATGGTGGGATCAAAATGAGTGTATCCATTGGAGAACTGCAACTTAACTGACTACTATTTTTATTAGAGCAAGTGCTATTTTAAGATGTATGGCATACACATCCAACACGCTCCTCGCGGTTAAGATTAACTCGCATCAGACCCACCTCAACAGATCGTATCTTGAAGGAACGAGTGGGAGAGACGTAGTGGAAGTTGATGGCGTGTTCTCTCCTTATTCTGGTAGAGTTGGGTGTGAAGTCATATTGAAGGCGGGAGATAATTCCTTGACCGAAGGCTTTCTTCTTTTTTTGGAAGACGGGAACCATCTCATAACTAAGGGTCTGTTTGGTTCGATCCCACTACATCCTAATATAATGTAATGTGATGCAATGGTAATACAATATTAATTTTAGGGCTAATGTTTGATTTGATTTTTAAGCAAGGCGCAATGAGTTATTTTTTTTAACAATTATTTAAAAGTAATACATCACACAAAGTATATTTTATCTTTAATATAAGCACTGCTACAAATATAGCCAGGAAAACGGGCCATTTAGACCCGACTCCTATAAAACCCTCAATTTTTGAAGCCCATGACCCTACAGGGCTGACCCTTCACGAGCTCGAGTCTAAACTCATTTTAATTCAATTAAAATTTACTTTTAAATTTTACAAACTTTAGTTGTTATTTTGCTTTAAATTGAGAGACATTATTTTTAACACTCATAAATTTCTAGTTAAAATAATTATCTAATGTCCAAATTAGCCTATTTTTTTAAAAATTTAAATGAATAAATCATTGTAGAAAACAAAATAAATCAAACCATTTAATAAGTGTTAGCCTGTTACTAATACTCTTTTAGATACTTAGGTGTCTCTCATATTAATAATTTGATATAATGATATTACATATATTAATTCATTTTTAAAAGATTAAATGGGCCTAAAAGGGCAAGGCCTTTTAAGCCTGCGACTCTACAGGGCTGGCCCTTTTAGGCCCGACTCCTTCTGGAGGCCTTAAATCATAAGTTTGGCCCTTGACAGGCTCAGGCCTAAACAGGCTAGCCCGACAGGCTTGGCTCGATTTCTCGGCTATAACTACAAAAAAGGGTAGATGTGGCGCTTATTTTTAAATTAACTGTGGCATTTAGGAAGCACCACATATCTCATCGCCACTAAAAGAAGCTGCGGCGCTTCCAAACACCACAACATATATATATATATATATTTAAAAAAAACACTTCCTGTGGAAGTGCCACAAGAAGTCTATGTATATATTTTTTTAATTTTTTGCTTCTTATGGCACTTTTCTAAGGAAGTGCAACAAAAAGTATTATTTTTTTTAAAAAAAAAAATTCTTATTTTTCTTTCAAACCCTATAATTATAGTTTAACACACTTTAAATGCATTTCCATATCCACAACAAAATGAAGAAAGCTAACCACAATCAAATAACTGCAAAATGATATAAATTAACAAATAACTAATTAACAAAATCACTACCAAGTAAAATACAAGTGTTAAAAATAAATAATTATTTTACTTATGCAACTCATCAATGTTAACAATTACTACAATAACTAAAAATTATAATTACTATATATCTTCACATACAATCTATATATAATAACATTTAATTTTATCTCATTTATTTTTCAGCATACAAAATTGAGAATAATTTGTTCAGATTTTATAATAAATTAAATATAAAATAAATTGACCAAATTAAACTATTAACTACTAATAAAATTAGATTGTAAGCTAAAAAATTAAAAAAAAAACTTACTATGTATTGGAAGTTTGAAAAGAGTGAGCTGAAACCTCAAGCACAATAGCTGAAAAAAAATTAATAAAAGAAAAAAAGAAAGACAAAGTTTCATGCATGTTTAAAAATAACAAAAAAAGAAAAAGAAAAAGGGTAGTTAAGAATACAATGTGTTGTATGTAGCTTTAAAATAAATTAAAAGAAAAAAAAAAGAAAAAGCGAGTGGGTATGTACTTATAGGACGAAATGAAATTATAAGGAGGATGAAATGGGACTAAAAGGGAGGAGGAATGGAGTCAGTTTGGTGCAAGAAATGGAACCAAAGAAATGAGGAGGAAGTGCCAAAAATGAAAGGAGGAAGAGGAGGAAATGTGAGAAGTGGTGGAACAAAAGAATGAGGAGGAAGTGCCGATCGAAGTGAAGATGGTGATGAGTGACAAAGAGAGGAGAACGAGAAAATGTGGGGATTGAGAGGATAAGAAGTAATGGCATGTGTTGGATGAGGAGTGGGAACCAAGAGGATAAAGGTGATAGAAGCAAATCATGGGAGAGAGAAGGGTTTGAAAAAAATTTTAAAAAATAAAAATATTACTTTGTGTAGCACTTACTAAGCCAAATGCCACATAAAATGCGTATATGTTATGGCACTTATTTGAGCAAACGCCACAACTGCTATTTCAGTTTTAAAAAAGAAAGAAAAAGAAACATCTTAGGTGGCTTTTGGTCAAGCAAGCGTCACATAAGGCCACCAAGCAGCAGTAGCACTTCCTTGAGGAAGGCCACAACATGCCAATTTTTTTTTTTTAAAAAAATAAAAATAAAATTCTAGAAGAAGCTGTAGCACTTCTTTAAAGAAGTACCACAAAACATACATCATTATTTTCTATTTTTATAGTAGTGAATCTTTATAGGAAAAAATAGTTAAGAGCCATCACCCTTGCCTCACCATAATTGTCATGCTACCTTGCTGAGGATCGTCTTTATGGCAATGTTGTGGTGGTGGAGGCAACAATAATGATGGTGTGGCGTGGTGATGGCGACAACAGTGGTGGAGGAGGAGGTAGTAGTAGCTGTAGTAGCTATTATGGTGGTGGTGACAATGTTGGAGATGGTAGCTAGCTGGGGGTGGTGGTGATGACAATGGAGGAGGAGGAGGTAGTTGGGGTGGCAACGGTGGAGGTGCCAGCAGCGGTGGTGGAGGAGGAGGAGGTAGTGGCGGCGTCAGCAACAATGGAAGTGGCAGCGACGAGGATGGAAGAGGAGGAGGTACTACTGGCGGAGGTAGGGAGTGGCGGTGACGGAGAATGCGGCAACAGCGATGAAAGAGAAGGAGGTAGTGGTGGCTACGCACTAAAAAAACATTGAATTTCCAGCGGAATTTCTGACAGAATTTGCCACAGATTCAGAGTTTTTGACAGAATTCGCCACGGATTTGAGATGGAAAACGATTTCCAACAGAATGGATTCCCTCTCTAATAGTAGCATGATAAACTAATTTCCGACAGAATTGGAATTCTGTCGCAATTTCTGACAGAATTCCATCAGAAATTTGGATTCTATCTGGAAATTTTCGACGGAATCCAATTCCGTTACAATTTTATTTTAAATTTTTAAAATGCCACATGGCATGTTCGTACGCTGCCATGTGGCATCTTCGGCAACTGCCACTTCATCGCCATCGCCTCGCTCCACCACGTCTCACCTCCATATTTCCTAAAAAATGCTTCTCCTCTTGGCCATAAGAGGATTCGAACCCACTCACCTACATGCTCACAATGCCTTACTAGTTGCGTTGGAATGCTTTAGCGTTATATTATTGCAATACTATATATATAATCTTATTATATATAATCAATTATTTATAAATATATATATTTGTTTCTTATACAAAATATATATATTATTATAAAAAACTAAATATAATTTTAATAACACAATAAACTAATATAATTTTTAATATAGATTAATTTCGAATGAAGAATTTACATCTTAAATAAATTTCATATAACTATATTTTTGTCTAATTTCTAAAATTAAAATTTATTTTTTATTAACATTAATTAATAACAAATAATATCATAAATAAATTTTTATATGATCATTTTACCCCTACAAGGACCAAAACCTATGGTTCGAAACTTGAGAGGCCAAAACCGAAATGAGAAAAAACTTGAGGGGTGAAGGATGATATTAATCCTAATTTTTAAATATTTATATGGCCAATAATATCATAATTTTAATTTTTATGAAGATATTTTTTTTAAAATTATGTTTATTTTAAAAAAATAATTTTAAAATTTTTCGACGAAATTAGCCACAGAATGGAATTAGCCACAAAATTATTCCATGGCAAATTGCCATGAACAATTCTGTGGCTAATTCCACGGCAAAATTATTTGCCATGGAATTTCTGTTGGAATTTGGCACGGAAACAAATTCCGTGGCAAATTTCGTCAGAAATTTAGTGTTTTTTTATAGTGATGGCAGTGGAGGAGGAGGAGGAGGTAGTGGCGACGACGGTTGTGACATGGTGTGGCAAGTTAAATGAGACAAGTGAAACAAAAAAAAAAATAAAACTAAAGGGTAAATTGAATTTTTTCAACCATACAATTGATTGGTAATAAGTATTCATTAGGGGATGTATGAATAATGATTACCAATTTTTTGGCAATCATCATTACCATGGTAGATAGTATTACTATACTAAAGAGTAACCAAATACTTTTCTCTTGATAATACAATCATGATTACCATTGCATGCATGCAATAAGATCAAACCAAATGGGCTCTAAGTTTATGGAGATGCTTGATGGGACTAAAGAAAGTTTAGGATCAGGTGCAAATAATATAAAATAATATAATCTAGAGGAGTGACTCGACTGAGGCAATACAATTGGACATGAATGTGGTTCTTGAAACATATAATGATTGTGCAGTTCTCTAATATAGTAAGAACATGATTGAGCAGAATTGGCAAGTTGAGTTCCAAGTTATGAAGGCTTCGACTTGCACATCTTTAGACCAGAGAGCACTAAATGAAGGCTTCGACTTGCACATCTTTAGACCAGAGAGCACTAAATGAAGGCTTCGACTTGCACATCTTTAGACCAGAGACGCTGATGGGATTTTTAATTGTTGCTGCTTCTTAGTTTCTTGTTTTGTATTGCTTTTCATTTCTGGCGTATAAAAAAATTCTCATGACCACCCAATTCATTCATCATTATCTTAAAAAAAAAAATCTTAATTGAACAAGGGTTTTCCTTTTTGAGATTTAGAACGCAAAGGATTTTTAGAGCTGGAAATCAGGGCCAGCCCGGCCCTACAGGGTAGGCCCTTGACGGGTCAAGGCCTGAGGTAAGAAAAATTGTTATTTTTCAAAGCTCAGCCCGAAAGCATGTGGGCCAGGGCCGGCCCGTAGGGCCTGAAGCCCTTCTTTTTACAAGATTTTACAATTTTTACTTTTTTTCAATTTTTTTTCAAAATTATACCAATGAAATTTCTAATTTAACACATAAATGTTTTCAAAATTAGAGTGTAATTAGCATGCATCATGCAACAAATAAACACTGTCATTAAGTCATATTCAAAGGTAAACTATTGTCTACATTCCACAATTGCAAATAATTAATGAGAAGACTTAACAAAATTAAAAATACTTCTTATAAATATGTCTTGAAAAGTGTAAGTAGCCAACAAAATAAACAACACAAGATATAAATAAAAGAATCACCAGAAAATAAGTCAAAAAATACAAAATTGGTAAGAATACTTTTGAAATAAGAAATATCTTTTATAATTTTTTAATTTTTAGGATTATTAATAAAAAATATTTTTATAAAACTTAATTCTAAAAAATATAATAACAACTAAATATTTATAATATCATTAACAAAATATAAAAAATCAATAATATTATTATCATATAAATAATATAAAAAAATATATATAGGCCTAAAAGGGCTGGCCCTTTTTGGCTCTCCGCCCTACAGGGCTAGCCCTTGTAGGCCCACTTTCACTTTTGAGGCAAAAATCTTAGGCCTGACCTTATAAATTCAGGGCCTAAAAGGGCCAACCCGATGAGCTTAGCTCGTTTTTCCAACTCTAAGGATTTTTGCCTCTCCTATCAAAGAGCACTTTTCAATATTCTAATTTGTATTTTTTTCCTTATGGGAGTGAGACCATTTACCACCTCAACCAACTTGTGATCAAATTCCCATGTACCTACAAAATCAATTATAAACTCAAAAATCAAAATTAACAAGAGAAAAAGATGGGAAAATATCTTGAAAATACCAAAGAGACAAATAGGTTGAATTTCAATAATCCCAAATCAATTCTAATGAATTGAATTGGAATTTTGAAATGTTGGGAAATTACATTATTACCCTCACATTTAAAAAAAAAACTTAAAAATCCCTTGCCAACTACTGGTCACTAGAATTCCAGTGCCATTGACCATTGTCGATCGCTGGTCCCTGGAGCTCCAATCACCGGAATTTTGATGACCAAATATGGTTTTTTGAATTTCATAAACAAAAGTAGTTAATAGTGAAACCAGAGTTATTGGTAATGAAAATAGGGTTCTTGTTGCTGAGTAATTCCTAATAACTATTTTTGTTTCGCTATTTACTATTCTAGTTTCACTATTAACTACTCTTAATTTAGAAATTCAAAAAATGTATTAAGAAATTTGACTAGAACCAGCCAAAATAATCAATATTGAAATAAAAGTAGCTATAATTAGCAAATAGTTATCAATAAGGACTCTCTTTACTACTTTATTCTCTTTATTTACTACTTTAGTTTTGTTTTTAACTACTAATCTTGTTTCGAAAAATTGAAAAATGTATTAGGAACTTTGCTGGCAACTGGCCCACGAAGTCAATAGTAAAACAAAAGTAGTTATTAGGAAATGTTCGGCAGTAAGGACTTGTTTATTACTTTTTTTTTTTTTGAGTGGAAACTTGTTTATTACTTTAGTTTTGCTATTAACTACTTTGGTTTGTATATTGACTATTTTGTTTTCTTTTTATTTTCAAAAAAAAATATCGCAGGCAAGGTCACCGAATCTTTGTTGGTTGGCTGTCAATGGTGATCACCGACACCAGAGCTCTAGTAGCCAGCAAAGGTTTTTCTTTAAAAAAAAAAGTGAGAACAATGATGTAATTTCTCAACATATCCTAATATTTCAAAATTTCAAATCAATTCATAGGAATTGATTTGGGATCAATGAAATTCAACACCTTCATTTGTCATTTGGATAATTCCAAAGTATTTTTCTGTGTTTTTCCTAAATAATTATAAATTTAAAATTATTGTTATCTCATAAATTATCGAACATCCTTCTCTACACACTAAAATCAATTATGAATCAAAATAATGGTTATCGCATTAGTTTTTATTATTAGCTTTTCAATTTCGTAATTGACTTTAGTATACAGAGGGTTGTTCGGATATTTTTTTTTTTAAAAAAAACTATACTTTTGTCTCAAAATAATGGTTATCTTGATCTAAACAGGACTTACGTTTGTTTGGGAAAATATTGCCCCTTCTTTAATTTACTGCATGAAATCGTAGGGGTAACTTGTAAATTACAAACATTCAAGACCTATATTTATAACAAAATCCTTCAATTACGTCTTATATTTAAAATCGAAGAGAGTGATTAACAAAATAATCTTATGAGAATAAAAAGTCCTTTTTCCCCATTTTTATATGTGTGTGTGTGTGTTTTTGAAGAAATCATGGCTTATTTGGATTTGTGATTGAAAAGGATATTTATATAAGTCGAAATAGAATTCTTTTCGCATATCATGATTGGGAGGGAGGGAGGGAGGGAGAGGAAAGACGGGGGAGTGGAAGAAGCAAATATGATGATGATTGAAGTAAATTAAAGCAAATTAGTTATAGAGGGTGCTAGTTAATTAAGACAAATATAAGTTATTAGGTATACGTACGTACTTAGAGGGTATTAATTACACACATACTCGCATGGTACTGGAAGATAATCCTTCATATCAATTACAAATGAAACCCACAGGTTGACCCGTTTTACAACTATATATTCTGTGTGTCTATATAAATATTTATGTACAACACAAACTCTCAGTAGAGACATTAAACTGATGTTTCTGCAGTTCCACCCAAAACTTCATAAGTTGGGAAATATATACAAGTCCCCAAAAATAATTCAGAGGCCTTACTATCAACATCTTTCAATGAAGTGATCAGTGGAACCCTAGCAAACACCCGAGATACATGCATATTTTCATCTTACTTTAACCTTCAGATACTTTTTTTTTTATTTTGTATATGTCGTAACGTGTTTTATTTTTTACTTTTTACGCATCTCTACAAGGAGATAAATTATTTTTTTTAGCCAAAATGCTTATAGTCAACCGACATTAGAAGGTGGACAAAATGTACTAGTATTTTATTTTAGAGTTAAAGTGCAATCCGTACTCCGGAAACTAAATTTCTGTGAAGTCACAAGTTCTGCCCTATTGTTTTTAGCAGGGTATTAAAACCCGGACCGGGTATTGAACCGGTTAGGGTACTGGATTAAGGGTCAGTGGGTTAAACCGAGGCCAAACCGGAGCTAAACCGGAACCAAACCGGTGAGTAATTGAAGATTTTAGATTTATAGTATGAAATTCTAAAAGAAAAAATTTAAAAAAAATTATTTTTTTTGAAAATTGGGACCCGGACCGAACCGGTCTACTGACCGGTTCGGCGGGTTCCGGACCGGACCGGCCGGTCCTATCCGGATTTGAGAACCCTAGTTTTTAGGCGCAATTTTTGCCCCAACCTTTTTAAAGTGGTGCAATGTTTGCCTTCCATGATAGATACAAACATTTGACCGTTAGTTGAACAAATTCCTACAAAATATCACAAGGGAAGACATAGAGGCCTGCACTTGGAGCACGGATCAATCTCTTCAACATTTCGCTTGAGAGCGAAACCAATCTACCCATTGAGTTTGCAGGCGTATATATTCCCAAATGGAAAGTGAACCTTGAGCTTCTCAATCTTCTGAACTTCTTTGACACAGTTCAAGTAGTAACACACGACGTTCATGAACTACACGGTTCTTTTCATCTTCACAATGCTCCTTTCCAAGCAATGCATCTGGGAGACATTCATGCCGTACTACTTGTCAGTGTCAAGCATGTTGTGTGCATCAAGTACGAGACTTGTGGGGGATTTAAACAGGTTTCTCCATCTCGCTGAGACCACACTGGTTCTCACGGCTTCTCTGGTTGTCAGAGATGACAGAATAAGAGTCAGCATGGAATCAAGGAGCTGGCTGATGTGGTCTTCTTCATTTATACTCCCTTCTTCCCTAAATATAAGTTTCAAATTTAAGAATAGGTTCGTCTCAAACTACAAGCTTCATTTTAGGTTTGTCAAAACAGTTGTTATGTTTTTCTAACCTTACCCTTTAATTGTATTTATTGCCTATCTTACTTATCCTCTTTATAAATAAGGGCATGGTTGAAAAAAATGTATATTTAATACTATTAACTAATTTTAATAGTTTTCTTGATAACTGTGAATCGTTTATTTAAAACTTGTATTTAGGGATGGATGGAGTCCGTGATAGTATTCACCATCTCTTGTTGGTGATCAATCTCCATAATGACTTGGACCACATTGACTTTGTAAACAATATTGTTTGTACTTATTTTTTATATCGTCATCACTATCATGGATTAAAATTTTAAGGCCATTCATTTTTTTTTTTAACTCTTGAAAGAGCAATGTATAGTTGTCCATTTTTTGTGGTATAATTTAATTAACAGATTAGAATATATGGGAGGCGATGATGCAAATTAAATACACAGATTAGTCTATATTCACTAGTAGACCTGGTTGCGTTGTAACTCAACTTTTGATGTAATCAAGGAAACAGAGGGCATGCAGGTTTTGGACGGTGATTCATTTAGAAATATTTTTCTTTTTATGAGAATATATTATATTATATAATGACGATAATTAATACAAGTGTTCATATGTGCTATTGGTATTGTACGAATGACTTGGCATAAGCACAAATAAAAGCAAATGAGGATACATAAACCAATGATGAAATCAAATTAAGCACAACTTAGCTCTGGCCCATTATAAAATGTAACATGCATGTTGCAAAAGATAATAAGCGCTTTGTTCTTGTTTCTGAATATTCTCAAATCACCAATCTTTTTGTAATTATTATGCAGAATATGCCCACTCATAACTTCTATTCTCTGATCGGAAATAACAGTTGCATGCCCCAACAGATCTCTAAGAAATGTTTTTTGTTCATGTAAAAATGCTTTCGAGATTTTATGAAGTACAAAAGTTTTGTTGATTGTTTACAAATTACTTAAGATCAAATTCTGTAGTGTATGTATATAAACACATTTCTACCAATGAAGGAGTTAGTCTTAATGGAAGGGCCAATAGTTGTTTAATTGTGAAGTCTGACGGCCGAGTCATTGTCAGTGCAAAAAAAAAAAAAAAAAAAAAAAAAAATTGGAAGAGCTATTTTTTTAATGCTTGACAATGCTTGAACATAATTTAATTTAGTAGGATCTCCACCACACCATGGTACAAGGTTGTTGATCCCACTCTCTTGCTCTCAACACGTATTCATTGGGTTTGAAAACTCGGAAGGTGAAGCCTATAAAGTAGTCGAAAGCCAACGGAGAAAATGAATATATTTGTCGTCAATATATGAGGGGACAAGATGGTGATGAAGATGATGAACTATATATGGACGTTGGTACAAGACGGCCGGAATCGGAGAAGATGGTGGAAAATTAAAGGGAAAATTAATCTTTTAGTCCCTATAATTTTAACTAAGTTCTAACTCAGGTGCAACTTAATTTCTATAGTTTAACTCGATTGTAACTCAATCCTTCAACTTTGACTCACTACAATTCAGTCCCTATACTTTAAACATTTTATAATTCAGTCCCTAACTTTTATTTTAAAACACAAGGACTAAATTATAAAATGATTAAAATTATTGAAACTGAGTTGTAATGAGTTAAAGTTGAGGGATTGAGTTATAACCTAGTTAAAACTAGAGGGATTGAGTTGCATCGAATTAAAATGTATGGACTGAGTTATAATCGAGTCAAAATTATAAAGACCAAAAAAAATAAAATTTATCAAATTTATATATATCCTCTCTCGTGATTTTTCTTTTCTAATTACTCCCTTCCATGCTAAATGTCAGAGTTAATAGAAAATTTTACTTTAATTTGGTTTTGAGTATGTCAATTCACTCTGTCTCTTAAATGTATAATTTTTTTTTCCCTAAACTCTTCCTATTCATTATATATATTAAGAGGGTTTTTCAGTGAGTAGTTTTCTACGCAAATAATTAAAAGAGGTGCTTAGGGAGTCAAACTCATATTTTTATAATCAACTAACTTAACTACTTAGTTAGCTCTTATATTAAACAATAAAAGAGACAATGTATCATATTGTGTGTACACTACTACATAATTCGCAATGTATGATGGTTATTATCAACTATAAATTATGGTTCCAAACTATCATATATGTGGGTGCTATAATGTTCGTTGCAAATACATAACGGTTCCAAACCATTATTTATTCTGAACCTATTATGATAATTCTAATCTCGTTATGGTTTGAGGCTTAGTGAGGCCATAATATATGCATTGATGTGATAATAATTAACGGGCACACATAAACAACCGTCATAATATATAGTAATACTTGCACAATATACAACAGTCTCATTTTAACAATTGTTATTTATTTAGTAGCATACATAACAGTTTTTTGGTAAGAATCATGACTTTTAATAAGCAAATGAATAATGGTCTCATGTAGACAACCATTATATATTTAGTACATAAATAATAGTTTATAAATAAGAGTCATGAACTTTTATAATACATGACTGTTTTTATATAATAACTGTGATGTATGGATATAAGACTCTTCATGTGAGACTTTCTGAGCTAGTTGGATATAAGCTCTCAATTTTATTTAATTTATAGATAAATATTTAATATTATATCATTGTTATTCCATGATATATTTAAAGATTTAATCCGTTTTAAGTTTTTAAAAAATTAAAGATACTAAAAGAAGACATGCAAGAAAAAATATTTTATTAATATTTATATTCATAATTTATTACAATGGAATGATTACCTTACAATATAAAATTCTCAAATACATTATTATTTTCTATAAGAAGTCTAAAAGAAATTAGAGAGGCTCCTTGACGGTTACTATAGTTCATCGTCATATAGGTTTGGTTTCTAATTTCTGGGACACTACGACAAAACATGAGTGATACTAAATAAGTAAGTTTTAACTAATAATGTCCGGCTGCTAATTTAACATAAAATAATTTAAATCCCAGTAATATAATTATAAGTGAATATGCATAGAAATGTATTCATAAGCATCCATCATACCATATAATTTCATCTTTATTAGATGTGAATATGCATAAAAATGTATTCATTAGTAGAATGAGCTAGTCCCTGATAACGTAACAGACTAACGTTCGAATCTTTATTGTTTCATACATGATTGCCTCAAAATAAAATAAAATAATACATGCACCTAACCAAAGAAAAAAACAAACATTGTTTTCACTCAAGCTCCCAAAAAGAGGGGAGAGTCTACATGGGCCATGAGCAATGGAAATTATTAAAGATAAGTTAAATTCATACCACGTCTTGAAACTTTTTGCATTTACTGATTAATCAATTTTTTTTGGGTGCAGTGGTTATATCATATCATAGAAACAAAATTTCTTAGATACAATTAAGACATACACCCAAAACAAACCTCATATAGATAGCTGTACAAACTACACATATGGAAGATGATACTCTCCTTTTTCTCGTTTTCATTTTCTTCTCATAATCTCATTTCCACCCTTGAATGATAAAATGGATGATTTAGATTTAATATTTTATAAAATTATTATAATAATATTTTATAAATTAAAATTTTTTTTAATATTAAAATTATAAAATGTATAGATTGGATTTTAAGAATTTAAATTTATTTATTTATATTTATAGTAATAATTTTATAAAATATTGAATCAAAATCATTTATTTTTTTCAATCTAACGAGCAGGAACTACCAGTGCGTTGCACGGAGCTCTTTTACATAATGATAAATTCTCTGTCCATTTTCTATTTAAGCAGTTACACTAATTTATTTTATGTATAAATAAGAACAATACATCATTTTCAATAATATTGGGAAGTATTTGGGTTTTCAACTATCAAGAAAGAGGAAAGCAACAGACATTTTTCAATACATTATGGATCATGTAATTTTTTTATGGGAAAATGAAAGTTGTTAAAATATAATAAAACTTCATTAATTCTTTAATATAGTTTTGACAATTAGCTTCTTTACTTAATCAAGGAATCACGCTTTTCATATGCAGCTTCAGGGTGCTTAGGTGCCTATTATTTGGTATCAGAGCCGATAGGGCTGCTTGATGTGAGACTTTGGCAACCCGTACTACCTTGGTCCTTATCAATGCACCCTCCCCAGAAAGCCGACATCTCGGTGGCACTTCAACCGGTTAGAACCCTCTGTCAGTAGCCCTCTCCGGTCAGCTGACCACCGGCTCTGATACCAAATAATAAGCACCTAAGTACCTTGGAGAATCATACTCCAAAAGCTAGCAGCTTTGATACCAAATGATAAGCACCCAAGCACCTTGGAGAACCACATCCCAAAAGGTAGCAGTTCTGATACCAAATGATAAGCATCCAAGCATCTTGGAGAACCATACCCCAAAAGCTAGCAGCTCTGATACCAAATGATAAGCACCCAAGCACCTTGGAGAACCACACCCCGGCTCTGATACCAAATGATAAGCACCGACCACTGACTCTGAAACCAAATGATAAGCACCCAAGCACCTTGGAGAGCCACACACCAAAAGGTAGCAGCCCATACTAACTTGGTCCCTATCAAAGACCCTTAAACTCGTTCCTCAAGGCAGTAACTATTTCGTCATTAGCTGTTAGATTTATGAGCAATAGCTCAATTTGAGATCTTAAAGTCTGGAAGTTTTTCTTCAACTCATTGATTTCAATATCCTTGAGCTTAAGCTCTTGCCTAAGATCTGACATTTTAAATCTAAAATCTCATGTTTCATCATCAATTTAATTCTTTTTAAGTCTAAAGCATCAACGTCTTTCTTCAACATGCCACTTGTAGCTCTCTTAGTCCTTACTTCTACTTCTAATTTCTCTATTTGGGCACCTAGTTTCTTTGTTGTCAACTCCACCTCGTCAATGTCATGCTTTTTATTGACGTAATTGTCTGATAACTTGTCCAACTCAGACTCTGCTTTTCTTAGTTTGTCCAGGCTAGTTTCATACTCTATCTTCTTTAGCTGAAGAGGTAGAAGTTTGTTTGAGAGTTGCTCAATGGTTTCCTTACACTCGTGGAGCTCTAAAAGGCCAATACATGCTCTGCTCAGTATGATCTAACTCTTTATCATCTGGAAAGGCTATTCTCAACATACTCAAGGCATTCAAAAAGCTATTTGTTTCCTCCTTTGATAGAAAAGCGTATGACTTGGATAGGAGATTATTAACTGCACCCTTTAACGTTTCAATTGTGGCTTTGTTGGAAGTAGGATGTGCTTCTTGGGGAGAAGGATCAAGTTCAATAGTTTCCAGGAACTTGAAATTACCAGTATAGACATTTTCCAAACTCGTATCCTTTTTGTTTGGTAGGAACGATTAAGAAATTTAGGAGTGAGAAAAGATAAAGAACTAGAGACGTGGACAAGAATTAAAAAAACAAAAAAACCATTGAGACAGGTCTCTATCAAAGTTTATTCCTGATGTTTAGGAATTAGCTGGAGCTTGAAAAATAAAATAACAATTTGCATGAGTGATGGTATCATGACTGTTCCTTGATACCACTGATATCATCCTGATACCACTTGTACCATCCTCATACTATTATCATGAGTGCTGGTATTATGACTGTGTGCACTAGCACTATCGATACCACCAACTAGATACTGTATTGATACCATTGCTTTTTGATACCACTGATATCATCTTGATATCACTGATACCATACTAATACCAAGGTTGTGAATACTGGTATCATCTCCATGTGCACTAGTATCACTAACACCGCCAATTGGATATTGGTATAACCTTTGAATGCATTGATACCACTGCTTCTCAGATACCATCCTCAGACTGGTATTGTAATATAGACTTCCCTTCGAGTATTAACAGTTTTCTTTAGGGCCTATCTATTCCTTTTAAGGGGCTAGCCTGTGAACTAGCCGAAGTAATTCACTTCACTGTTCCTATCACTGTATAATCAAGCATATTAGTATAATATTCTGATAATGTCAAAACCGTTTAAGCTCTGATACCAAAAATGTAAGGTCTCGCCTTACATACTACTTATTATCAATTTTAATCAGAGTAGCAATTTCGCAGTTCAGGGAGCACATAGGAATAACATAAAATATACTGATAATGAGTATTTGATTACTCAAATTCTCCACAGGGATTATACATAATAATTACAATTAATGTAGCCGCTAATGGCTACCAGGGTGTCTAAACCCATTCCAGTGAAACATAAACACCTTCCCATCTTTATTCCACCATTGCATTCCTCTCGTACGGTACTCAATTAACTTGTCCCATACCTTATGACATAACTAGGTGGAATCTTTCAACTAACCTAATGACACCGTATATGTGTCCTATGCATATTTGCACCAATATTTTGATCCTCCAGCCTACGTATACTGGGCCCTTTGCCCGGTAGGGCTGGATTACATAGTCCCCGAGAGTCTTTCTATCTCTATACATTCTTAGGAACCTTCCCAAAATGAGCTTAGTAGTTCACCTCATTCATGCTATTCTCTAATGTTTAATCCCAAAATTTGGGATATTACAAAAACAGTCATATGTTCTAGGAGGGTTGAGAGGGAGAACTAAAGGCAGACACCATAGAATTAATGGAGGAAGAATAAACCAGGGAGAGGAAGCGTTGATTGACAGCGTGTGCCTAATAACCCCACCCTTCTTGGCTTGATTCAGTGACAGAAAAAATGTAAATAGGATTTCTTCTAAATTTATATTTTAGGTTAACATTGGAGTTTCAAAATCGGGGAGACCATTGTGATAGAGGGCATCTCCTAACAAATAACCAAAAAAAATAAAAAGAAACAAAAAAACAACAGCTAGGGTAGTAGAGCTGACCTGTAGGCCGCCGGAGGACAGAGAAGAAGAAGAAGAAGAACTCAGCACACAAAACGTGTCACTCGATCCCTCACGCTCGCACATGATGGGGTCTAGGTGTCTTTGCCGCTGAGACGAGCTTCTTTTCCTTTTGAGAGGGACGAACTTTTTTTTTTTTGTTCAAAATAATAAATACCGAAAACTTGCATTACCTACGTAAACTCCAAGACATTTTAGTCTCGTACATCACGCTACACCTCAACAAGAGTGAGTGAGGTGGAGGCTGATCAAAAGTACTTCAGTAGTTTTCTAAACTATGAGATTAACCACATAAAGCAGTTGATTTTTTCAGGTACGGACCTTAGAACATCTTCCAGATATCGTACCAAAAAGACAAACTATTTTTAAAATTGATAATCAACCCAAGTGATAAATTAACATAGTACATGAATTACTAGTCATGGTTCCTGACACGAAAAAAAAAGGGGATCAGATCAAAATTTGTTTTCCAAATTTATAAGAACGATGTAGATTTATTCAATGAAGTAAGAAATTATATTCTACTCAAGTATAATGAATTGATGATTTAAATCCGAGCATGTGTGCATGCATGAAGAAACAAAGGCCCTTGGGAAACCTCTCCTGATTCAGAGGCCTAACACAAGTTTGAATTTATTATTGGTTGTAGGTTTAGAGATTTGGTGATAGCTTCGTGTTCTTCAGACACATGACGATAACATAAAATAGAGGCAATCGTTTTTATCCCAGTTATTTATTCAGCCGTGGAAACTTATATTTATTGGATTTAATTCCCTTGTATTTCTTATCAATGACCTAATTTTCATTGTAAATTTCCTTATTCTACTTGTATATGTAGATATGGAGACTTGCATTTATGGGAGTTGTTAATTTAAGTTCATTATATCTATTATGTTAAACTCTTTAATCACATATGGTGGGAAACAAACCTACTCAGTTTGTGAAGAATTTAGAAGTAGGAATGATATTGCCATTGAGATACCAGGTCATGCTCAAAAGATGCAATATTTGGCCTTTGCAAGTTGGTTTGGTATATATGTGGTCTTAAACACTGCCTACGGTCTTAAATATAAAATCAATTGATTTTTTTGTTAAGATTAATAAAGCTAATTAAATTACTTTAAAGTATTTATATTATCGTTTTTTCTCCAAACTAATTTGTCGGACTTATAAACTAATATGTAATTTAATCATACATAACATACAATATGATTAAATAACTTATTTAGTTTCTTTAACCTCTCCAATAAAAAAAAAAGTCAACTGAATCTTATATCTAATATCGGAGTAGTAATTAGTTTTGTCATTGCCAATGTGATGCCAGTTCATGAAACGGTTGGTTAGTTGCAATTATGCTTGACTTGTGTCACTGAATTTTTCAACTTGGTTGAAGCAAGACAGCCTTGTCATGGTATAAGTTTTGATTTGAGTTGCACCCTTGTTCTTTTTCTATGAAATCTTTGACTGGCTGTCTATGTAGCATTATCATTTGCAAGGTGCTTCTCTATTCGCGATAAATTGTTCAAGGTTATCCTTTTCCATTAAATGATCATTGGTGGTGTGAAATGATACAATTTTCTCCGCTTTGAAACTTCAGTTTGTAGTTTTATTTTGTTCTTTTGGTCATTTTCTTTGTTTATACTTTTCGCTCATTAGACATTAGAGTTACATTTTACTCAATAATATTTCCACTATACAGTTTTTCTCTCATTCTGATTTTTTAACTGACCAGTTAATGATTTCTTTCAGGAATTGTTTTCTGCCTGGTTTTTAATGTGGTTGCTATAACTGCGTGTTGGATAACTAGAGGCGGTGGTGAGCTTATATTCTCTCTCAATGCTTTTACCATAATTGGGTACTTGCTATATCTCTGGTTTGTGCTGTGATTTGGATCCTTAGGTCAGTGTTTTACAATGTACAGGGGTTAAAAGTTTTTTTTCCTTGCCGTGATCTACACTTAAATTACTTGGGGTTCCCATTTCATACGTGTACAGACCTCTCTACAATGCTGTGAGGTAAAAGCGTCGAGGATTTGGGACAATTTGTCTATTGATACCCATTTCCCCTTTAGTAACAGGTGGAGAGAATATTGATATATAGATTTATAACTACCCATTATATATAAGGAAATTTGCAAAGCTGGAAGGATGGAAAGAAAAATATCAGAAGGCCTTGGGCAGTAGCCTTTGTATAGCAGTGGCTTTAACTTAGAGAACAAGAATACCGCATGTTGATGGCATGATTCTTTCTGTCACGCAGGACAGATGGTGCATTCAAGTTAAGTTCGGTTGGTTTTTCTTGATTTACATGGTATGTGAATATATTACTTCATGCTGGCACACTAGTGAGTGGGTGATGTATTGTTTTCAGGCTAAATTATATAAATCCCCTGAACTTTAGGTCAGTTGTATATAATTCACTCTCCTTGACATTTTAAAGTTTAAATTTAACCCCTGACCGTTCATTTTTTAACTATTAACCCTCTACTGTTAAGTGACCTTATGTTTCTAATGGAAAATGTCACGTCAGGTTATGATATGACACGTGACATCTTGTATAAGTTACTAATTTCATAAAACCACCCTTAAACTTTGAACAGTTGCAGAGAACTCACTAAACTTTGATTAATTGTAAATAACCCCCTGACACTTCAAAATTTAAATTTAATTAATATTTAAACCAATAAAAAATGTAATATTTAAACTATTAAACCTCACTCATCTCAATAATATATTTAACTCAAATGATGATGATTTTATACTATCAATGCTCAATTAACCCAAGAAAATAAGTAAATGTTATATAAATGATGACATTTTTATTTTCATATTTTTTTAAATATTATTCTTCTAGTTTTTTCCATACAAGACAACTATTTTAAATGACAAATAATAGTAAAAAACTTAATAAATTTATTAAAATGATTGGAGTAACAATATGAGGTTTATTTATTATAAATCACAATTTTAAGAAGTTAAATTTAAATTTTTAAATGTCATTGGGTTATTTGTAACCGATCAAAATTCAAGAGGTTACCTGCAACTGTTGAAAGTTGAGGGGGCTTTATGAAATTAGTAATTTGCACTGTAGGATGTCATATAAGATGACACGTGTTATCTCATAATCTGACATGACAATTTCTATTAAGAAGATAGCGGTCACTTAACGCCACATGGTTAATAGTTAAAACATAAAAGGTTTGGGGTTAAATTTAAAGTTTGATATGTCATGGGGGTTTTAAATAATTGAGCCTTTTTTTAATACACACACATTTATTATATTAAGTTTCAATTTTACCCTTCAAGATTATCTTAACCCTTTTTTTAGTGAGATCTAAAATATATAAAGTAAATTTTTAGATGATTTTATGTTTTTTTAATTTACTAGCTCTCATAAAAAAAATGCTACAGGGAAGGCAAAATAGGGATAATGAGATGGGAATTGTAAGATAATTCAAAATCTTAATATGAAATATGGAAAATAATGTAATCTCATCTCTCAAACATATAAAACAGATTGTTAGAAAATTTGAAACTTCTAATTTTTATTGTGATAACTCCCATAAAAAATGCCAGGTATGAAAAATATCCAAATGGATTCCATTATAAACGAATATAGGCATTAGCAAACAATTAGTATTTAGTGCACAGAGTATAAGCAAACTCACCTATGTAACCAACAGAAGGGAACCAATGACATGATGGAGGTAAAGTGTAGATTACTAAAGCAGACAAAAAGATTAGCAATTTTTAAGTTCCTGGAGCACAATAATTAGATATAACGCAATAAAATTGTTGAAACACAATAATTAGGCATAACGCTATATATGAGTGTAGATATAAATTGCCAACAGTAACTTAATGAAATTTCATAATCAAAGAGAAACCGTCAATCTGGTACCCTCTAGGAGCTCCCCGTATAATGCTAAGTTCTAGCAATTCCTTTTAACTGGCAAAACCTTCAATACTAGTTCCCTACATAATTTTCACAAATCAATGTAAGTAATTTCGAAAACATTATTAAATAAATAAATCTAAAGTAGAACACGTGCAACAATAACTCAAACATTTGCCATATTTCTAAATTTCTAAATCTATCTATCGATCTTTGAATTGACAAATGTTTGGCTACAAAATGAGGAGGGCAGCCACTATATTATAACCAACGGTTTACGGATAATTAATTACCTATCACATGAAAACTAATCGATTGCAAACTGTTTATTATATAGAGTAATAATACCACATTAATATTTTGGAAGTCACAACCAATAATTTGTGACATTTTTGAAAGGAATGTAGCTTGAAAACAAAATGAATGAGATATATATTAGTTTTTTAAATATCAACTATTGGTCAATAAAGGCATTATCTCTTATTTCAATGTAAAAATATCATCAATGACACAATTTTAATATAGCTTAATAACAAAATGAATGAGAAATTTATTAATTTTTAGATATAAACTATTGGTAAATAATGGCATAATCTCTTTTTTCATTCAATGTCACAATTCTCTTAGGCCACATTAAAATTGGTGAATGAGAAGTGGTAGATATAAACTATTGGTGAATGAGAAGTTTGATGTTATAGGCCACAATAAAAGACAATCCAATTGGTCATGAATGAGGCTCCTGAAACACATCATAATTGGGCAGTTCTCTTAGAGATTAAGAACATGATTCAGTGTAATTGGCAAGTTGAATTTTAAGTTATAAATAGGGATAGTAATCTTATGACAGATCCTCTTGTAAAAAGAGCACTAAATTAAGGCTTCGACTTGCAAATCTTTGGAGCAGAGTTGCTGATGAGATTGTTAACTGTTGCTGCTTCTTAGTTTCTTGTTTTGTATTGCTCTTCATTTACGGGGTATAAAAAAAAAAAAGGCAGCCATTTTTTTTAATTTGAGGAAAGTACAATGAAAAGTATAAGTTAGTTCAAACTATATCTTTTTTTTACTGAATAACTGGATATCATTAATCTACCACAAGATTAATACAGAAGAACACCTCTAAAAAGAGGCACAAACATAGCTTTTTTCATCAACAACCACCTACCACAAGAGGAGGTGGTGGTTGATCAAAGATGACAAAAGTATCAGTACTGCTACGTGCTAACGTAGCTAAATAATCAGCATCAACATTCTGATCTCTAGGAATATATGTCTAATAAGGACATGCCAATCTCTAGACATCCAAAATCTAGCCTCTTCAATGACCTCCTTAAACGGGTGTCTATGATCACAACCAGGGTAAGTAAATTTACAGCTTCAGTACAATCGGTACAAAGAATAAGACCCTTTACATTTCTATTCCAGCAGATTTGGAGACCTTGAATGATCGTGATAATTTCTGCAATTACTTATGGAACCCGTGTAAGCTTGCTCATGTAGCCACATACCCAGCTTCCATCTTCTTCTCTAATAACACCCGCACTCCCACTTTGACCCAAATCAAGGATCGATCCATCTGCCTCTAGTGTAAAGAACCCCGGCCTTCTATCTGGTTGACCTCCACTTCCATTAGCAGCCTGAGAATAAAAATTGCAATGAGTGCTCAAATCCATGTCCCAGCTTACCCTAAAGAGACTAGAGTGGGCATTCTGATAGTCATTGCCCGCTTCTTCTCCAAAAAGCTTCCGACATCTGTCCACCCAAATGTCCTAACACACATATCCGAACAAAGTTGACCATCTGATCTTCTTCGCGAAATCTCTGCCAGCTTCATGCTTGAGGTTCCATTGTATCCATTCCAATTCCTACAAATTAATAAAGTTATTCCACATGACAGGTTTAACTATGAAAAACCACCTTTCACGAGCGTTAGTACAGTCTCTCAAGAGGTGCATCAAGTCCTTGTCTTGTTCACATTGAAAGGGGCAAGTTGCAAGGTCTGATAATCCCCTCCTTGTCCTAAGTTGTGCTGTATGTGCTCTTCCATGTGCAGCTAGCCACATAAAAGACTTAATCTTCTCAGGAATTTCCCATCTCCATAGTATCCTCCAAAATGTTGTATTCGAACTGGCAACACCTGCAAAAATAAAATGATATGCAGAACTAACAGAAAAATAACCATCAGAAGAAGGTTTCCAAAAAATACTATATCTAATGTCTTAACAATCTAACTAAAACTATCTAAAATATAATAATCCAACGATATGTCAATTTGATAATGTAAAGAATAGCATGGTAAACATGTTGGCGATTAAAATTCAGAATAAAAATGAAAGCTGAATATTGAAATAATGTTAAGAACGGTGGTACATTTAATCATGTTATTATTATAAAAAAAGAGTACATATGCGGGTGGTACATTTCATATATAGCACGGTAAACATGTTGGCGATTAAAATTCAGAATAAAAATGAAAGCTGAATATTGAAATAATGTTAAGAACGGTGGTAAATTTAATCATGTTATTATTAAAAAAAAAAAAGTACATATGCGGGTGGTACATTTCATCATGTTCTTATTAAAAAAAAAAAGGTACATTTCATATGTTGTTTATAATATTGAAATGAAATGAAAAAATTGAAATACTTTTCTCTTTAACATCTTTTTTAATATAATGACGCAATCCATATTTTGTACTCCCTCCATTTCAAATATTTAAATGCTTTAAGGTTGACACAAGGCTTTAAAGGCTTCATAGATTCCATGACTTCCAGTGCTTCTTAATCTTTATAAATTATAAAAATTAAGGGCAAAGAATGACAAAATACTGTTAAAGAGAAACACAAAATGCACGAACTTTTAATGCATAACATGCACATCTAAAATCGCATGTCTCCCCAATTTGGAAACAAAATGTTCATATTTCATGCAGTCCACTAAGCTGTCCAAGACGAACTAATCTTAGCAGATCTTGTCACTTCTTCATTCTCCAGTAAACAATATTAATCGCTGCGTGTGACAATGGAAGGAGAAAAGTTCTTTCCTTTTCATGTTGCATTTCTTAATTTTTCTAAACAGAGAGATACCTGTAATTAAGGGGAGAAAAAAATGAAAGGATAAATTGACGAATTAATCTTAGCAGATCTCGTCACTGCCTCGTTCTCAAGTAAACAATATTAATCGCCGCGTGTGACAATGGAAGGAGAAAAGTTCTTTGCTTTTTATGTCAGTTTGGTATGAGGGGAGGGGATACATATCCGGGATTTTACCCCCCTTCCTTGTTTGGATAGCTAAATTTTTAGGAGGGAAGGAAAATTTTTTCCCCTCCTAACCCTCCCCTCCAAAATTGGGGGAATCTGAATGGAAAAGTTAATGTTTGGGCTTCTATTAACTAAAATATCTATATTATTTAAATATATTCCCACAATACCCTTCTCATTATTTACATAAAATTAGGTCACAAATTCGTATGCCTCGATCATTGATGCTACTACCCTTCTACATCTAATATGGTAATATTAAAATCCCTCCCCTCCCCTCCAATGAGCCAAACATAGCCTTCTTGTTGCACTTCTTAATTTTCAAAACAGAGAGATACCTGTAATTAAGGGAAGAAAAAATGAAAGGATAAATTGACAAATCCAGCCAACACTCGGGAAATAATGAAAGTGGCAGCCAAAACTGAGGGTATGAATGGAGAATATGTGAAGATTTATACATAGCTTAAATCATAGATAAATCAATGGAATATCCACAACAATTAGTACGCAGACTGCAGAGTTGATAGAGCTCTAATTAGACACATCTATTTCCATCAAACAGAACCAAGCTCGAGCTCGAAAAAGATGAAGGAAACTAAGGGGCGAAAAAGAAAAAAAACATACATAGCGTAAATCACAGTCAATTACATGAAGTTCAAAATATCATATACATGAACTTTTTTAACAAACAAGTTTCTAATGCTCAGAAATCTCTAGAAAGCTTATTAGTGGTGAGCGATAACCAAGAATCCATGAGCAGTTATTGATGCTTTAAATGCCATACATAAAAATTGAGTAGATAACAGTTAATCAATGAGTCAATTCCACTGTCAATAGAGACAGCAAGGCCTACGCAAATAATTTAAAAGAATGATTAGGCAGAAATATGTCTAGGAGACAAACCTTTGACTAACAATTCACTGCTCAAGAAATGTTGAACCTATAAAAATAACTCTAATGATATTTAAAAACTTGAAAGTAAAGAAAGTAATAAGGATACAGGAACATCACATTCACACACATCTAAGAGTAATTTAAATATGCATCTTTTCCTCTTCATTTTTTTTTTAAAGTAACAAAGTGAAAAAACATAGGATATAATGAAAATGCCTAGCCCAATTATAACCTTTGCTCCCTTCATTTCAGAGACAATGGTTAGGTTCAGAGCATAAAGTATAACCATTGATCATTGGAATGAAAGAACAAAATATAAACTTATATAAACATAGTTAAATGGTATAGAATCATAGTAAAGTAATCCAATATTTGACGTGCAATATGCTCAATTCTTATTTAAATCCACTAACAACACTGAAATGGTTGATTCTTCCATTGGCATATCTTCCACTTCACGACCAAATAATAGTTAGTACTCACTATGGTCATGATTAAGATAAAGACCACGTGCGTTGCATGTTGCGGAAGCGGGATATATAGAGCGTAACCAATTATACTAAAAAATCACAAACTAGAAACAAAGTCTCTAGACGTAATTTAATAATATAATAAATCACAACTACTATATCTAATAACAGCTAATAAATAATAAATAGGACACCAATAAGGGAAATACCAGAATCTAATTTCATTCTAAATAATTTACAAGTGAAATTCTATAAGAGAAGAGGAGATACAAAATGCCTTATAGAAGGAAATAGGCAATTTGAGGGGTGAAGAGAAAGGGAGGAGGGGGCTCCCTTTTATACTAAACGCCCCCTCATCTAAAGAGATCCCACCGATGTGGGACTCTTTTTCCACAACTAACAAATCTCCACCTTGGAAAAATTCCCACATTCCTAATTCTACTAATTACAAATTCTATTTACAATTCAACAATCAAAGTTCAACAATGTTGATCAAATCCAAACAATATTGAAATTTGACAGAGGTCACCACCGTCAGCATATCAGCAGGATTCTCGCTCGTCCGTATCTTCTATATCATGACTCCACCTTCTTCTAAAATTTCTCGTACGAAGTGATATCGAACATCAATGTGCTTCGTCCTTACATGGTAAACTTGGTTCTTTGCTAATTGAATAGCACTTTGGCTATCACAAAATACTATAATATCTTCTTGACCAATACCAAGTTCTCCTAGCAATCCTTGAAGCCAAATTGCCTCCTTCACAGCCTCTGTAATTGCCATGTACTCTGCCTCTGTGGTAGACAAAGCAACTGTTGATTGTAAAGTCGACTTCCAACTAACTGGTGCCTTTGCAAGAGTAAACACATAACTAGTAGTTGATCTTCGTTTGTCCAAATCACCTGCAAAATCTGAGTCACAATACCCAACTAAAGATCGGTCATCTTCCTGCTCAAAAACCAAACCAACATCCACAGTATTACATATATACCGTAGAATCCATTTCACAGCTTGCCAATGCTCCTTTCCTGGATCATGCATATACCTACTCACAACTCCAACAGCTTGTGAAATGTCAGGTCTCGTACAAACCATTGCATACATCAACCTACCAACAGCATTTGCATATGGTACCCTTGACATATACTCTCATTCATCTTCATCCTTTGGTGACATATCAGCACTAAGCTTAAAATGAGGGGCAAGTGGAGTGCTAACCGGCTTCGTTCTCTCATCCATACCAAATCGATTTAGCACTCTCTTCAAATACTCCTTCTGAGATAAAAAGAGTTTCTTTGATTGTCTATCTCTTGTTATCTCCATGCCGAGAATCTTCTTTGCCTTTCATAAGTCCTTCATCTCAAATTCCCCTTTTAGTTGAACCTTCAGCTTCTCGATTTCTGCCTGATTTTTTGAAGCTATCAACATATCATCAACATATAAGAGGAGATATATAAAGGATCCATCTGTTAGAGCAAGCGTTTCACCCAAGAGGGGGGTGAATTTGGTGATACTAAAAATTCAAATATAAACTTTAACAGTGAATTTAAAGCAGTAAAGAGTAAGGAGAAATATCACCAAGTGTACACCGGGAGTTCGGCCACAACCACTTTGACCTACGTCCAGTCCTCAGAACTT
This sequence comes from Inga laurina, assembly GCA_963855925.1. Lineage (NCBI taxonomy): Eukaryota > Viridiplantae > Streptophyta > Magnoliopsida > Fabales > Fabaceae > Inga > Inga laurina. The sequence goes on from OY979710.1 coordinate 52,277,455, forward strand.
CTTTGAGATTTTCACTATAACTTACAAGATTCAGTGGGTTCTTGGCACCTCAGTACAAGCAATTTCCTTCACCTGGACACTCGCTCCCCCTTACAAGCAATTTCTGCTCATTCAGTGGGTTTAGTTCTGGACATTCTGACTTGATATGTCCTGGTTTCCCACATTCATAGCAAATGATATGATCTTTGCTGCTATTTCCTCCTTTCTGAAAATGTTTGAATCCTTGACCTTTCTTGTAGAACTTTCTGAATCGTTTTATGATTAGTCCCATTTCATCATCGTCAAACTCCTCATCCTCATCTTGATTCTTTAGCTTTTAGTGCTAGACCTTTCTTCTTCTTGTCACCATTGTCATCTAGTTCCCGTTTGAACTTTAGTTTGCTTTCATATTCAGAAAGACTTCCAAATAGAGAAGCAACTTATCTCATTGATTCTCCTTTTGCCTCTTCTATTGCAGTGACTTTGGCCTCCCACTCTTTAGAAAGAATATTTAAAATCTTTCATACCTGGGTATGTTGATCATAGACTTTCCCAAGTGCTGCAAGTTGATTAACAAGATGAGTATATCTAAGTTCAAATTCAGATATTGATTCACCTGATTTCATTCAAAGTAAATCGAATTCAGTGACCAAGATGTTGATACGATTCTCCTTTATTCCCGAAGTTCCTTCATGATCTATTTCCAGAGCTTCCCACATTTGTTTTGCTGTTGGAAGTGTGCAAATTCTGAAATATTCACTTTGACTCAAAGCACTTTGTAATATCAGAATTGCCTTGCTGTTGAGTGTGATAAGTTTCTTGTCATTCTCATCATATTCCGCTGGCATCTTTGGAATTTTTGAGAACCTATAGTCTTTGTAGGTTAATAGTTTCCACTTTCAATCACATCCCATAGCCCATATTCGGTAGCCATCACGAACACTTTGAATTTTACTTTCCAAAAGGAAAAATGTTCTCCACTGAAACCGGGAGGTCTAATGATGGATGCTCCGTCGGGAAGAATTCCTTCACCCATGCTTGCCATTGGATCCTTCTTAGGTTGTTATACCTTAACAAGAAGACCTACGCTCTGATACCAAATGTTAGAGCAAGCGTTTCACCCAAGAGGGGGGGTGAATTGGGTTATACTAAAAATTCGTCGCAAATATAAACTTTAATAGTGAATTTAAAGTAGTAAAGAGTAACGAGAAATATCACCGAAGTGTACACCGAGAGTTATACTGGTTCGGCCACAACCACTTTGACCTACGTCTAGTCCTCAGAACTTCTTCTATGAGATTTTCACTATAACTTCCAAGATTCAGTGGGTTCTTGGCACCTCAGTACAAGCAATTTCCTTCACCTGGACACTCGCTCCCCCTTACAAGTTGTAATCCAATCCCAACACAAGGTTCCACAACCTTAAGTTATCTCAATAACAAATATTGAGTTTGAATGAAATTTCTCTCTCTAGAGTAAATAGGAATCACTGAAGCATAGAATTTCAATTACAACGTAAAACAGAGTAATGAACTTGATAATACGTTCATGTGTAATCTTGTTGGTCTGTATGTGTTCTTCTCTGTTTGGATGTTTCCATATATATAGATATGTTGGTGATGACCGTTGGAACATTTTCTTCTCGTCCGTTGGAGAGTGCGCATCCACTATTGACTTTTCCAGTTTTTGAAAAATATCCGTTGGCGTTGATTGGCATTTGAACGTTTCATTTGACTTCTCTTACTTGATATGATTTCTTCATTGTTTATCTTTAAATATGCTAAAAATACTAATACAATGAAAGGTTAATCATATAGAAAACATATTAATGAACGTTTGAATGATTTCTAAATTTCTGGGTTTGCTTACTCAAGTAGCTACTCGAGTATCCCTTAAAGTTTACTCGAGTACCTACTCGAGTATCATCGGGAAAGCTTTAATTAACTCAAGTCAATGAACAAATACAAGATTACTCGGGTAGTGCATGAAATAAACTAAATCTCAAACCTTTGGAAATAGTTATTTACTCGGGTACCTACTCGAGTAATGCACTCATTTCTGCATAGGTTACTCGGGTACCAACTCGAGTAAACCTTCAAATAAACTTTTGTTACTCGATGCTTTACTCTAGTAATGTTGCAAGATTTCAAGGCCGAGAGGACTTCAAGTTTGATTACCTTGTTACTCGAGTACCTACTCGAGTAAACTTACTTTTTGTACATCACTTACTCGGGTAATGACTTGAGGTTTTCCTTCAAACATAACACTGGTTACTCGGGTACATACCGAGTAATCCACTTAAAAGGAATCATTAAATCCTTGCATACTAGAGTAATGACTCGAGGAAAGTAAGATAAAGTTAAATCAAGATTATCGAGTACTACCTTCAAGTTTTTTCTTACCTTAGTGCGTTACTCGAGTATCTACTCGAGTAATGTTGTAGTGGTACAAAATGCCGAGAACAACACATTTTCTGAAATAGAGTAACTCGAGTACCATTGGCAAGCCGAGAGCAACTGGAAGAGTTTCACATGGATACTCGAGTAGCTCCTCGAGTAACGTTGGCAGGTCGAGAGCAACTCCAAGTTATTTACCTGGTTACTCGAGTAGCTACTCGAGTAACATTGACAGGCCGAGAGCAACTTGAAAACTTTTACACTATTACTCGAGTACTTACTCGAGTAACATTGGCAGGTTACTGGAAGGTGTCTCTGGTTACTTCAAGTTTTGTCTCATTACCCGAGTACGTACTCAAGTAATACCTTAGAGAAATTGCTCCTGCTCAAGTTTATCAGCATTTTCTCTTGGTCTTTCCTCATTACTCCAATGCTTACTTTAAGTGATGCTTATCCCTATTATTACTTTGTTCAAACTTATTTATTAACCAAATCTATTTCAAACCATTCTTTGTTATCATCAAAACATGAGATCTAACATTCTCCCCCTTTTTGATGATGACAAAACTTGGTGATTTTGAACAAAGTTTTGAAAGTAAGTTCTCAAATAAACATATCTTGAATTCTATGATAAAATTTGAAAAACCTTGTTAAGTTTATATTTGAAAAATATTGAAATTATAACATATTCACCTTGCATACATAATAAACTTCATTAGTCCAAAAATGTATCATAATTTAAAGCTTAAATGGACTTGAAATGAAATCATAACTTAAATAAACTTGTATTAATCTTAAAAATTGTATTACAAGATAAAAAGATAAAATTTAACAAGTTCAAAAGAACTAACAAGATAAAAACTTAACAAGTTTCAAACAAGTTTCAAAAGACTCCCTAGAACCCATGTACACCCAAATACCCAAAATAAGCACAGACACTTCCATAAAATCACTCTCAAGTTCTTCTCCCCCTTTTTTTCTTCATCAATCAAGTGGGGGGCTAGGAGGCTTGACCATGGAAATGGGTGTTACTGGAGGAACCATAGAATCATCTGAACCAAAAAAATCAAAGGAGCTAGAGGGGACTGGTTTAGGCAGATTGACTGGAGGGATATGGATGTCATCGCTGGGAGGAATAGGAGAAGGTTGGAAGACAACCATAGTAGAGGTTTCAACCTCAGGAGTAATCTCAACCTCTGGAGTATAATGTTCAGAGAAGGAGGAGGGAGATATTTCCTCAGTGTGGGTAGGAGATGGAATAGGTTTAGGAGCGAGTTTGGGTTGAGGTTTAGGAGGTGAATCATCAATGACGATATGTATGGTCTCATTGGTATCTGGGTTGTCCACTGTATATAGAATGTCTTTGGCTTGTGGCTCAGGTGGACTAGATACCAAAGGAGTAGATGGTTCAATCTCAGTGAGAGGAGTGTCAGAAGGAGGGTTCTCTGGAGGTGGTGGAGGTGCAGAAGAAGATGGACCGGCAGAAGGTCCGGGACCCGATAAATCTAGTCGTGCCAGAATCAGTCTCAGAGTCTCACCCTGGGCACATTGCTCTGCTAGCAACTCCTCATGCCTCTTATCCTTTTTCTCAACCAACTCTGCCATCTTGAAGTTCATGTTGGTAATCAATTCAGCGTTCGTGTTGGCGATATCCACATGGAATCCTCTGAGCATGTTTTCTATGAAGTGCTGGAGAGTGGCATTGAGGAAGGATGGTGAGGATGTGGTGGCAGCTGGAGCCGATAACTGAGTGTCATCCATCTTGCTAGTCTCAACCTCAGTCTTTTTCTTCTTCTTTGACCCAGACTCCAAAGGGCCTTTGAAAGGGATGTCAATATTTAGCTTCCCAATTTGATTTCTCCCAACCGGAGTCATCCTCTCAATAGGCTCCTTGCTATCCAGATACCATATCTTATTCTCTTTCAGAATAAGTGATACAATTTGAGGATATGGCATCGGTGTGGTAGCCTGTCCATCCACTCTATACCTCTTCATTTCAGAGAAAATATACTCCCCCAAATCCTTCTGTTCCTTCAGGAGAAGTGAAGCAAACCACCTAAAGTCCCTATCAGAGAAGTGGGTATAGTTGTTGGCCTTGTTCACTAGGGACCTAGAATAGATGTACCATAGGACCCTGTGATGATCACACATATCACTTGGTTTGAAATTTAGAGGGCCAACTAACTCACCGGGTTTAAGAATAGAAAATATTTGGTTTGGTTCAAGTTGGGAGTAAATATCATCTGGGGGATTCTCTATCCCTAACCACAAGTTAATCCTAGAGGGTGATATGAGAATCTTTTGGCCTCTTACTGTGGTGGTCATCTCTTCCTCAGCTGAGGTTCTGTTTGGCTCATCTATGATCTCTAGATTACAGTAAAAGTGTGTGATCACTTTTGTGCAAAAAGGAAATATAATCGGAAGCCAAGGCATAACGGGTTCTAAATAAGGACTGAGGTCATGCTTCAATACCTCCTGAAGTAACTTGAGGTCGACATAGTGTGTCTTGCACACCTTCCTTCTGGAGAATTGAGAGAGATACTTTGGGGATTCCACAAGCTTGTTGACATTGAACCCTTTTGGAGGGTTGGTGATCTCCTCTTCTGGAAATTTGGACTTCTTTGAAGGTTGCCCCTTTTCCATTTGATCTAAGATATTTGCCATAGCCTTCACCACATTCTTATCATATTTAGGCTTTTTTTAGTCAGCTTTGGTGTGAAAGAGGGGGTAAAGGAATCAGAGTGAGGAGGTGAGGGAGATTTGGCACTCTTGCCTTTCCCGGTAGAGATATTCTTTTTGGATTGAGCCCTTGTAGCTATAGGCTCTTTGATCACAACCCCTTTTGGTTTTGGTTGAGGTTGAGATTGGATTTTGGCTTTTGATCTTGGGGTAAGTTTTCTTCTCTTTGTAGGAGGAGAAGAAAGAGGATCAGGGTGTTGTTATGATTCAGAGGAATCTGTGAAATTGAGGTTCTTGGTTCTAACCATTTTGAAACACAGAAATTCAAGAATCTCAGAAAAATAAGGTCACAGACGCTAGTTTAGGGTATTGAGAATCTGAGCAAAACAGGATGTTTTTGGGGCTGAAATCTGTTGGGTTTTGACGGAAATGAGGCAAGGAATCGATTGTGAAAAATTTTTGAGAGAGTGTATAGTGATTTACTCGAGGAGATTTTATGGAAATGACCGAGTTTGCGACAGATAAAGACCTAGGACCCGACATTACTCGAGGCCTTACTCGAGTAATCTTCAAGTTTACTCGAGGCCTTCCTCAGGTGTTCATACAGAAAAACTCTAAAATAATTTATTTAAATTGCGTACCTGGCATGAATAATATTGTAATTATTCATGTATGTTCCCTCGATCATTTTTAACCAATGTTGAGCAGATTTGAGTTGTTTTTCATCAGTTTGAAGATCTGGACTTGCAGTTACTCGAGTCCTTACTCGAGTAAGCTTCAAGTTTACTTGAGGCTCGCCTCGGGTAACCTATCTTTTCAAATTCTAACTCTTTATTTCTTTGTAACTGAACCGTTAGATTTAAATTCCAAGTAACTTGATCCGTTACTTCCAGTTTCGAAGTCCATTACTCGAGTACATACTCGAGTCAAGTGTTACTTTACTTCAAGTTGTTCCTCGGGTAATGCTTCTCTGTTAGTCATAACTTCAAGTTGGTACTCCAGTAAATGTGTCCTCTGATAACCTCTGTTTTTATTTCTCAAAACAGAGTTTCAATCTCCCTGTAAAACAAGCTTCTATATACTCCGATGCTTAAGTTAGTAATCATCAAAACATCATTAAATGACTTCATCTAATATTATGAGAAATTGAAATAACTTATAACTCATTGGGATTTACCATTCCCAATTCTCTTCTCATGTATAGAAATTGATCTTTTGCAAGAGGTTTTGTGAAGATATCAGCTAATTGAAGATGAGTAGGAATGAATATCACTTTTACATCTTTCTTTTGGACATGGTCTCTGATGAAGTGATGTCTGACATCAATATGCTTGGTTATAGAATGTTGAACTGGATTCTTTGCCAAGCTTATTGTACTGGTATTGTCACAATAGATTGGTATTTCTTTGAGATAAATACCAAGATCTTGTAGTTGTTGTTTTAACCATATCACTTGAGCACAACAACTTGAGACTGCAACATATTCGGCTTCCGTTGACGAAAGAGACACAATATTTTGTTTCTTGCTAAACCATGATACAAGTGATCCTCCAAGAAATTGTCCTTGTCCGCTGGTGCTCTTTCTGTCTGTTTTGTATCCTCCATGATCAGAATCTGAATATGCAACAAGATATTCACTTCTTCCTTTGGGATACCACAGACCCAATTCGGGTGTGTCAGCAAGGTATCTAAAGATTTGTTTGACCGTTTCAGCATGTGATTCCTTTGGTGCCGATTGATATCTTGCGCATATGCCAACACTAAATTGGATGTTCGGTCTACTTTCCATAAGATAGAGTAATGATCCAATCATTCCTCTATATTTTGTAATGTTGTAGTCTTTTCCCTTGACATCGGCATCAAGTAATGTAGTTGAGCTCATAGGCGTGTCCGTGCCATTTGCTTCATCCATTCCATACTTCTTCAACAGCTCTCTCAAATACTTTGTTTGAGATATGAAGATTCCATTCTTTCTTTGTTTGATTTGCAAACCAAGAAAGAAATCCAATTCTCCCATCATTGACATCTCAAACTCTCCCTGCATTATCTCAGAAAATTCCTTACACAGAGATTCATTAGTAGCATCGAAAACAATATCATCAACATATATTTGAACAATCAAAATATCATTGTTTTTTGTTTTATAAAGAGTGTTGTATCAAATTTTCCCCGTACAAAACCTTGATCAATAAGAAACTTACTGAGCCGTTCATACCAGGCTCTAGGAGCTTGTTTTAAACCATATAAAGCCTTCTTGAGTTTGAAAACATGGTTAGGTTTAGTAACATCCTCAAAACTTGGAGGTTGTTCTACATACACTTCTTCCATGATGTAACCATTTAGAAATGCAAACTTTATTTCCATTTGATAGAGTTTGAATCCTTTGATGCATGCAAAGGCTAAGAGTACACGTATAGCTTCCAACCTAGCTACTGGAGCATACGTTTCCTCATATTCAATCCCTTCTTCCTGATTATAGCCTTTGGCCACCAATCTTGCCTTGTTTTTGACAATAATTGCGGATTCATCGAGTTTTTTTTTGAATACCCATTTAGTACCAATGATCGGATGATCCTTGGGTCGGGGTACCAAATCCCAAACTTGATTTCTCTCAAATTGATTTAGTTCTTCTTGCATTGCTATAACCCAATCATTGTCTGATTGGGCTTCATCAATGTTAGAAGGTTCAATCTCAGAAATGAAAGCAGAAAAACTTACTTCATTGAAAATTTTATTTCTAGTTTTGATCCCTTCATTCACATCTCCTATGACTTGATCTAAGGGATGACTTTTGTTGTATTTCCAAGCTCTAGGTTGTCCTAGGGATTGCTCTTCTTCCTTAGTTTCATCAACTTCTGGAATGAGAGACTTAGAAATAGATTGATCATTTTCTTGATCTAAAATAACTTCCTGTTCTTCATCAATGGTTTTGTCAGAGGATTCAAATTCATCAAATACAATATGAATTGATTCTTCAACAACACAAGTTCTTTTATTGAAAACTCTATATGCTTTACTTCGGTTAGAATATCCTAGGAAAATTCCTTCATCAGTTTTAGAATCAAATTTTCCTAAGTTATCTTTACCATTATTATGAATAAAACACTTACAACCGAAGATGTGTAGATGAGCAATGTTTGGTTTTCTTCCTTTATATAGCTCATATGGTGTCTTTCCAAGTTTTGTTCTGATGTAGGCTCTATTCGAGATATAGCATGCTGTACTCATAGCATCAGCCCAAAATACTTGAGATACGTTCTTTTCATTCAACATCGCTCTAGCCATTTCAGTGAGCACTCTATTCTTGCGTTCCACAACTCCATTTTGTTGATGTGTCCTTGGAGCAGAGAAATAGTGATCAATGCCATTAGTATCACAATATTCTTTAAAAGCATGATTTTCAAATTCTCCACCATGATCAGTCCTAATACCTGCAATGGACATACCTTTCTCATTTTGCACTTTCTTGGCAAAAACAATAAATTCTTCAAAGGTTTCATCTTTAGATGATAGAAAAATAACCCATGTAAATCTGGAGAAATCATCAACAATGACCAATGAATATAAGTTGCCACCAAGACTTTTTACTCTTGCTGGGCCAACTAAATCCATATACAATAATTGTAGTGGTCTATTTGTTGAAATCTCATTTTTTAATTTGAAAGATGATTTAGTTTGTTTACCCTTTTGACATGCATCACAAATTAAATCATTTTTGAAAGTTACTTTGGGTAATCCAAGAACTAAATCCTTTTTGCGTAATTTGCCTAATTGATGCATATTGACATGAGCCAATCTCTTGTGCCATAGCCAACTTTCATTAGTGTTACTCAAAAAACAGTTTTCAGATTCATTTCTACTAATATCTAGAGTATAGCAGTTACCTTCTCTTTTTGCTCTGAGCTTAGCCTTGATATTCTCCTTATCAAGTTGTAAGTCATTCTTGTTGATAATTAAACATTCCTCTGAGTCAAATATTACCCAGTTGTCTTTATCTGCACTTTGACTTACGCTCAACAAATTGTGACATAAGCCTTCAACATAATATACATCTTTGACTTGAATTCCTTTGTCATTTTTGATTTCACCAATTCCTGCTATTCTTCCTGTTTGATTTCCTCCAAATTTTACCTCTCCACCTTCTTTAGGTTGCAATTTGATAAAACTTTCGAAATCACCGGTCATATGTCTAGAGCATCCACTATCAATGTACCACTTGCTATTTTTGGATGCTTTGAGACATTCCTGCAACCAAATGACTAAATCTTAGGTACCCACATCTTTTTGGGTCCTTTTGGGTTAGTACAAATAACTTTCTGAATATATGAACCTTTAGGTACCCATTTGTAGGTTCCTATTATTCCTTTCTTCTTATGAACGCATGAAGAAGTATAATGACCTTTTCTATTACAGTAATTACAAAATGCAAAGGGATTTGATGTATGTACAGAATGCTGGAAATAATTTAAATATGACTTACCTCCTGCTTTCTTTCTACCTTTCCTTCTATCTGACTTTGGATCATATCCAATTTCAGATCGGTTATTTACAAATCGTTGAGCTTTTAAAATAATATTTAGCATCTCACTTCCTTGTGTAAATTTTCAAGAGATTTTGTGAGATCAATGTTTTTCTTTTTCAAAGAGGAACAATTTTCACAAACCTTTTCTGAACTTTCTTTAAGTTCAATTTCAAGAGTTTTGTTTTTCTTTTTGAAAACAACCAATTCTTTAACTACTTTGATGAATTCAGAATGTAAAGCATTATATTCAGAAAGTAATTCATCATAGGTAGGTTCAGAATCATTTACCTCTTCTTCTGTTTCTTCTTGAGCAACAAGACATATATTAGCTACTTCTTCCTCTTCACTTTCTTCGTCAGCAGATCTATCACCCCATATAGCAAATACGAAGGCCTTCTTTTTGTTGAAGAATTTTCTTTTTCTCTTTTCTTTGCTCTTTTGGTTTAGTTCTGGACATTCTGACTTGATATGTCCTGGTTTCCCATATTCATAGCAAATGATATGATCTTTGCTGCTATTTCCTCCTTTCTGAAAATGTTTGAATCATTGACCTTTCTTGTAGAACTTTCTGAATCGTTTTATGATTAGTCCCATTTCATCATCGTCAAACTCCTCATCCTCATCTTGATTCTCTTCTTTAGGTTTTAGTGCTAGACCTTTATTTTTCTTGTCACCAATGTCATCTAGTTCCCGTTTGCACTTTAGTTTGCTTTCATATTCAGAAAGACTTCCAAATAGAGAAGCAACTTATCTCATTGATTCTCCTTTTGTCTCTTCTATTGCAGTGACTTTGGCCTCCCACTCTTTAGAAAGAATATTTAAAATCTTTCGTACCTGGGTATGTTGATCATAGACTTTCCCAAGTGCTGCAAGTTGATTAACAAGATGAGTATATCTAAGTTCAAATTCAGATATTGATTCACCTGATTTCATTTAAAGTAAATCAAATTCAGTGACCAAGATGTTGATACGATTCTCCTTTATTCCCGAAGTTCCTTCATGATCTATTTCCAGAGCTTCCCACATTTGTTTTGCTGTTGGAAGTGTGCAAATTCTGAAATATTCACTTTGACTCAAAGCACTTTGTAACATCAGAATTGCCTTGCTGTTGAGTGTGATAAGTTTCTTGTCATTCTCATCATATTTCGCTGGCATCTTTGGAATTTTTGAGAATCTACAGTCTTTGTAGGTTAATAGTTTCCACTTTCAATCACATCCCATAGCCCATATTCGGTAGCCATCACGAACACTCTGAATTTTTCTTTCCAAAAGGAAAAATGTTCTCCACTGAAACTGGGAGGTCTAGTGATGGATGCTCCGTCGGGAAGAATTTCTTCACCCATGCTTGCCATTGGATCCTTCTTAGGTTGTTATACCTTAACAAGAAGACCTACGCTCTGATACCAAATGTTAGAGCAAGCGTTTCACCCAAGAGGGGGGTGAATTGGGTTATACTAAAAATTCGTCGCAAATATAAACTTTAATAGTGAATTTAAAGTAGTAAAGAGTAACGAGAAATATCACCGAAGTGTACACCGGGAGTTATACTGGTTCGGCCACAACCACTTTGACCTACGTCTAGTCCTCAGAACTTCTTCTATGAGATTTTCACTATAACTTCCAAGATTCAGAGGGTTCTTGGCACCTCAGTACAAGCAATTTCCTTCACCTGGACACTCGCTCCCCCTTACAAGTTGTAATCCAATCCCAACTCAAGGTTCCACAACCTTAAGTTATCATAATAACAAATATTGAGTTTGAATGAAATTTCTCTCTCTAGAGTGAATAGGAATCACTGAAGCATAGAATTTCAATTACAACGTAAAACAGAGTAATGAACTTGATAATACGTTCGTGTGTAATCTTGTTGGTCTGTGTGTGTTCTTCTCTGTTTGGATGTTCCCATATATATAGATATGTTGGTGATGACCGTTGGAACATTTTCTTCTCGTCCGTTGGAGAGTGCGCATCCACTATTGAATTTTCCAGTTTTTGAAAAATATCCGTTGGCGTTGGTTGGCATTTGAACATTTCATTTGACTTCTCTTACTTGATATGATTTCTTCATTGTTTATCTGTAAATATGCTAGAAATACTAATACAATGAAAGGTTAATCATATAGAAAACAGATTAATAAACATTTGAATGATTTCTAAATTTCTGGGTTTGCTTATTCGAGTAGCTACTCGAGTATCCCTTAAAGTTTACTCGAGTACCTACTCGAGTATCATCGGGAAAGCTTTGATTAACTTCAAGTCAATGAACAAATACAAGATTACTTGGGTAGTGCATGGAATAAACTAAATCTCAAACCTTTAGAAATAGTTATTTACTCGGGTACCTACTCGAGTAATGCACTCATTTCTGCATAGGTTACTCGGGCACCAACTCGAGTAAAGCTTCAAATAAACTTTTGTTCCTCGATGCTTTACTCTAGTAATGTTGCAGGATTTCAAGGCTGAGAGGACTTCAAGTTTGATTACCTTGTTACTCGAGTACCTACTCGAGTAAACTTACTTTTTGTACATCACTTACTCGGGTAATGACCTGAGGTTTTCCTTCAAACATAACACTGCGTACTCGGGTACATACTCGAGTAATCCACTTAAAAGGAATCATTAAATCCTTGCATACTAGAGTAATGACTCGAGCAAAGTGAGATAAAGTTAAATCAAGATTATCGAGTACTACCTTCAAGTTTTTGCTTACCTTAGTGCGTTACTCGAGTAGCTACTCGAGTAATGTTGCAGTGGTACAAAATGCCGAGAGCAACACATTTTCTGAAACAGAGTAACTCGAGTACCTACTCGAGTATCATTGGCAGGCCGAGAGCAACTGGAAGAGTTTCACATGGTTACTCGAGTAGCTCCTCGAGTAACGTTGGCAGGTCGAGAGCAACTCCAAGTTATTTACCTGGTTACTCGAGTAGCTACTCGAGTAACATTGGTAGGCCGAGAGCAACTTGAAAACTTTTACACTATTACTCGAGTACTTACTCGAGTAACGTTGGCAGGTTATTGGAAGGTGTCTCTGGTTACTTCAAGTTTTGTCTCATTACCCAAGTACGTACTCGAGTAATGCCTTAGAGAAATTGCTCCTGCTCAAGTTTATCAGCATTTTCTCTTGGTCTTTCCTCATTACTCCAATGCTTACTTTAAGTGATGCTTATCCCTATTATTACTTTGTTCAAACTTATTTATTAACCAAATCTATTTCAAACCATTCTTTGTTATCATTAAAACATGAGATCTAACACCATCTTCAAGCTTTCGCAAATAAACACAATGATCATATCTGCTTCTTTTGTACTTTTGCCGTAACATAAACTTGTCAAATCGTTTATACCATTATCTCTAAGATTGTTTCAATCCGTATAACGATTTTTCAAGTTTACACACCATATTCTCCTTTCCAGCAACTTTGAATCCCTCCGGCTGAGTCATGTAGATTTCCTCTTCCAAGTCTCCATTTAGAAATGTAGTTTTAACATCCATTTGAACTAGTTCCAAAATAGAAGAATGTTTAACAACTGGAGAAAATACCTCATTGTAATCAATTCCCTCCTTCTGAGCATAGCTTTTAGCTACCAATCTTGCTTTGTATTGTACATCACCTTGGTTAGGAAATCCTTCTTTCTTTGCATATACCCATTTGCAACCAATTGCCTTCTTACCCTTCAGGAGTTTAGCCAATTTCCATGTACCGTTCTGATGAAGGGACTACATTTCTTCATTCATAGCATTCCTCCACTTATCCTTCTCTGAGCTCTGGATAGCCCACTTGTAAGTTGAAGGAATATCATCAGCTACAATTGAGGTTGCACAAGCCACCATGTCCGTGAAATGAGTAGGCTTTCTTATTGTTCGTTTTGGCTTGCTGGTTGCTATTGATTCACGTTGCTGTTGAGGTTCATGAGTTGAAACCTCTCTTTCAACTGGCTCTTCATCTGCTACAGGAAAGTCTTCTTTTGTTTCCCTGTCTACACCTTGTATTGGGAAAATCAACTTTCCTTCAAACTCCACCTGCTTTGAAACACCATCACCTTGCTTGGTATCTTCAGCTGCTACATTTCTCACCATAGCAGATTCATCAAAGGTAACATCCCTGCTGAATACAATCTTCTTTGTTTCTGGACACCATAAATGATATCCTTTGACTCCAGAAGTGATTCCCAAAAAAATGGCTTTCTTTGCTCTCGGATCCAATTTTGATTATTTCACATGGTAATATGCAGTTGAGCCAAATACATGTAAAGAATCATAATCTGTAGCATGTTTTTCATACCACTGTTCCAATGGTGTCTTACCACCAGTTACAGAAGATGGTAGATGATTAATGAGGTGGCTCGCATATGTAATTGCCTCAGCCCAAAATTCTTTGCTCAAGCCAGCATTGGACAACATACACCGAACCTTCTCCAGCAAAGTCCGGTTCATGCGTTCTGCCACTCCTTTCTGTTGTGGTGTATGCCTGACTGTGAAGTGTCTGACGATGTCATCTTCCTCACCAATCTTCTAGAAATGATTATTTCTGTATTCTCCTCCGTTATCTGTACGAAGACATTTGATCCTTCTGCCTGTTTGTGTTTCTATCATCACTTCCATTTGAGAAAGATTCCCAACACTTCATCCTTGGTCTTCATTGTATACACCCAGACTCTTCGGGAAAAATCATCAACAAAGGTTACAAAATAATGTTTTCCTCCCAATGATGGTGTTTTAAAAGGACCCCAAACATCAGAGTGAACATAATCCAAAATACCTTTTGTATTATGGATAGTTGTTTTGAACTTAACCCTTGTCTGCTTCCCCTTTACACAATGCTCAAAAAAATCCAAACTGCAATGCTTTAATCCTTTTAACAACCCTTGATCTGATAGAGCTTTTAAGGATTTACCTCCAGCATGTCCCAAGCGCATGTGCCACAACCTTGTTGCTTCTACTTCCTTCTCATCACTGGATGTCACTGCTGCTGTTCCAATAACCGTACTACCTTGATAGTGGTACGTGTTATTGTTCTTCCGTATACCCTTCATTACCACCAGTGCACCAGAAAGTATCTTCATTACTCAACTTTCTATGGTGATTTTGAACCCCTTTGAGTCTAGAGTTCCCACAGAAATGAGATTTTTCTTCAAATCCGGTACATATCGAACATCAGTTAATGTTCTGATCAGTCCATCATGGTTCCTCAAACGAATTGAACCAATACCATATGCGGTAAGTGAAGTGTTGTCTGTTGTGTGGACAACTCCATATCCTCCTTCTTAAAAATCAGTGAACCAGTCTCGATTGGGACACATATGATGGCTGCAAGCTAAGTCTAACAACCATACGCCTGATGATTTTGACGACGTCATTGTAGATAGTGAAAAATCTGAATTTTCATCATCACAGTCAGCTACATTTGAATCCATAGCAGCCTTCTCATTATTGTGTTTGGATTTGTTCTTCAATTTTGAACAATCCTTCTTCCAGTGGTCTTTTTCTCGACAAAAGGCACATTCATCTTAATTGGATTTGGACCTCAATTTGGATCTCCCTTTCTTCAATCTCGACTGATTTTCAGTACATCCTCTTGTGACTAGTGCCTCTGCTTCTTCGCTTCTTTGTTTATCTTTCTTTCTTTGTTCATAGCTGTATAGTGCAGAGCAAAAATCTCTAAGAGATACTTCCTCTTTGCCATGAAGTAGAGTAGTCTCCAGGTGCTCGTACTCATCAGGAAGTGATCCCAACAACATTAAAGCCAGATCTTCATCTTCGAAGCTCACGTCTAGATTCTGTAAATCTGTTACCAACTTATTGAAGCTGGTAATATGATCATTCATTGTGGTACCAGGTACATAGGTGAAGCGAAACAGTCTTTTCTTCATATGAAGTTTATTCTGAGTGCTTTTCTTTAAAAATTTATCCTCCAGTACCTTCCACAGTCTATATCCAGAAGTTTCCTTTGTGTATGGATACTTCTGTTCTCTTGAAAGGAACGATCGAATGGTGCCACAAGCAACACGATTGATCCTCCTCCAATCTTCCTCCCCAATGCTATATGGTTTTCTCTCTTCAATAGCAAAGTCTAGTGATTGTTGCAAAAGGACATCTAAAACTTCGCTCTGCCACATCCCAAAATGTCCAGATCCATCAAATATTTCAACTGCAACCTTGACATTTGACACAATTCATGTCATAAGTGAAGATGTCAACGACGAGTTGTCAACATTTGATGTGGATTCTTCAATCTTCTTGTCAGCCATTTCTGCTCCAGATACTATTTAATAGCTGTCAATACAAAAGCCAAAAGTAATTCTTTTCTGATATGGAAGTTCATATTACACTGCAACCACAGAGCATACTCAGACAGAACCTTGGCTCTGATACCAATTGTTGCGGAAGCGGGATATATAGAGCGTAACCAATTATACTAAAAAATCACAAACTAGAAATAAAGTCTCTAGACGTAATTTAATAATATAATAAATCACAACTACTATATCTAATAACAGCTAATAAATAATAAATAGGACACCAATAAGGGAAATACCATAATCTAATTTCACTCTAAATAATTTACAAGTGAAATTCTATAAGAGAAGAGGAGATACAAAATGCCTTATAGAAGAAAATAGGCAATTTGAGGGGTGAAGAGAAAGGCAGGAGGGGGCTCCCTTTTATACTAAACGCCCCCTCATCTAAAGAGATCCCACCGATGTGGGACTCTTTTTCCACAACTAACATTGCATGCGTCTGACATGATCAAGATGTAAATGACGGTCTAAAAATTTCTTTTAAAGTTGGAATTTGAAAAGCTGATGATTCAAGATAAGCAATTCAGCTCACCTCATATGATAAATTTAGAAGGCTGATGCTCGTACCTGACGATGTATTAGAAGTTCCATTTTTTTTGTATTTGTTGCATTTTTCTAACATTCACAGAGCAAATCATCCTCTTAATGACATTATAGGTAAAGCAGAATATAGGTAAAGCAGAATTAAGAAATCATCCTTCACGTATCATTACTTAAAAGGAACAAATTCTTTAAGATTTAAGAAAAGAGTAGCTGTAACAAAATGAAGAAGTATTTGTAGTCCCTTACCGTGTTGTGCAGCACTGGAAAGTCACTTAACCATGTCTCCTACATTTCTGTCTGGCAATGGGAATAGCAAGAGTCTATAAAAATTCCTTGCAGCTAACTATTGCTCAGCATGGTCAAAAAGAATTGAAAAAAGGGGTAAATGAATAAAATCATGCGCATAGCAATGATATACTCAGAGGGAGAAAGCAAGAGGTAGTTACGAACGTAAAGGAAAAGGAGGATAAATTATAGAAGGGCAACAATACAATTTCAGTATTGCGACTCAATATGAAAGGAAGATCCATTCATTGGCTTAAAAAAAGGAAGATCCATTCAAGTTATATTTAAGTGAAGCATGGTAAAAGTAGATGACTTATTTTAGATCTCATAATGCAAAAAAGGCTATATTATAAAGACAATTATATAATCATATAGACAATAACAAAACAAGATGACAAAGATAGCATTAATACTATCGCTATAAGCGCAGCATGGCACAATTTATAAATCCAAGAACATGTAAGACTTTAGATCACAACTATAATCCCAACATATAAAAAAGACCTCAAGTAATTATTCAATGTAATTATCAATCTCCTTCATTTTTTACCAGAAATTCATGATCAATATTGAACATGGATTATCATCCGTAAAATTATAATATGGTGTACCAAATGCAAGAGATGGCACAGAAACGCAAAAAAAATATCATTATTAGATGAAAGTAAAAAATGCAAACAATAGAGCAGAACTGTATTTAAAGAGGGCAGAGATGGCAAAAACGATATTCACCCATAATGGCGAATGCAATCATCATTCATTATTTATTATGCATATTTTTAAAAAGGTAACATGCTAGTGTAACATATTCACTTTTAATATTGAACCAATGAGCATGAACGGTAAGCACTATGTTGACCTGCTTTAAAATAAAAGCATGGATATTTCAGAAAACCAGTAGAAGCCAAATGCATTTGTCCAACTTAGAACAAACAATTTGACCTTATCAATTACAATTTAAACACATGGAGAAACTCCCCATAAGTGAATCCCATTAAATTATAGATTCAGACGCTATTGGGAATTGGGCTTAGTCTACCGTTGGTGGATTAGGCCCAAACCCATTAAGCTTTAAGTTTTTGGGGCCAAATAAAATACCCAAATGAATGTGGGGTATTTATTGGTAATTTTCCTAAGGGTTTAAAATCGAAGCCTGGTGGCAACAATTTCCCCGCATGTTTTCGGGGGAACGGTTGTTTTGGCTGTGTATGTGTGTAAATAACAGAACTGCACAGGAAAAACTCAGAAAGAGAAAGATTTCTCTACAGAACCTCTTCTCCTCTCTTCCCTTCCTGTGTATTTGCTGTGTGATATAGCCGATATCCCGAGAGTGATCAGGTTCGATGGGTATCGTAAGAGTTTGAAACAACACTTAAGGTACGCCCGAAATTTGACATTGGTATTAGAGCAATTAGGTTTTTATCAATCCTGAATGTGGCTTCTGCTGTGCGTCTGTGTTCTTGAACATAAAAGCATGTATGTAGAAATTTCTTTTTATGTACGATAGTCCAATTTCATGAATACATGAGAGATATGATTCGGTTCATGTATATCTTTCTGTATGAGAATTTTGGTTCATGTGTTTAAACAAAAGTATGAAATTGTGCTTGAGATCACTTCGTTTTGCGTTTTTGTTGTTGCTTTTCAGTTCTTTACTGTGCAATCTACTTTCGGTGAACTTCAGTTGTATGATAATGTCTTGGTTTTATGAGCATTAGAATATTGAAAAGTATCATAAAACATATACTAAGGCTATAGAACAAAAGTACCAATAGGCTATGTGCAATCCGGAAAAAGAATCGGAAGACCGAAAAGAGAATTGAATTGAGTCACTATAAAATAAGTTTTTAGGATTTAAAAATAATCCCATTGCGTAGAGCTCCGAAAACAAATGAAGATGGACACCAAGAACGCACAAAACGAACGCTGGACAATGAAGTTACGGAGGAGAGAAGGTACTGAAACTGGGTCCAGGTTGACCCGGCTGGAGGTTGAAGACAACCTCCAACGACTCCAAACCGGCTTCGTTTTGCGCCTTTTTAAAAAAAATATAGATCGGGTTAATGGCCCAACTCAATCTGGTGCAACAGTTGTTCTTAAAAACAAACCAGATTGGGTTAGAGCCCAACCTGATTCGGTGCACAAAAAAACAGATTTGGGCCATTGGTGGCCCAAACCCAAAAAAAATGGATTGGGTCGATGGTCTGCCTAACCCAACCCATCAAAAAGGAAAAAAAACTACAGGACAGAAATGCCACGTGGTGCGTGTGGCTGCGTGGCAGACCCGTTTGACACGTGGAAGACATAGACCGACAGCAGGCGGCGTATGGAGTCTAGCTAGCCGGCACGTGTGACGATCAGACAACTATAGAGTGGCGCGTGTATGACACATGCTTCCAACAAGAGTGGGCTTTATGCAGTTTTTTGATTTTTCCTGGATTTTTTCTTCTTGGGGCAGGTGAGGGTGCGTGGGAGCTCCGTTTCAGACACGGTTTATTCCTAAAAATCCCTGAATTCGAGATCTTCATAATGATATGTTATTTGCCTATTTTTATGGCAATTCAGGATTTGTTTATGAGGTTTTAGTGTTTATTTAAGTGTTTTTTATACATTTAAAAATACCTAAAATCATGACAATGACTTACATTTGTTTATTTAGGTAAAAATGAAGCAAGATGCTTTTAACAGCATTGAAACACTTGAGTATGGGTTATTGAGCATTGAGTTTGTGGACGATCAAGCTCATATGGATGATCCTGAAGAGGATCCCGAAGAGGGACCTGAAGAATATGAATTTTTTGAGGAAGATCCTGAAGAAGATTTTCTGGAGCCTGTTCTAGTGGGAACCTCAAGTGGTCTACTCTGATTCTGGACCAAAGTCTGTGCCCTCTTGTCTTGAAGAACCTCAAAATCTGGAAGAGGTAGACCAACCTTATTCTGCTGTTATGGCTTAGAAGATAGCGGAACTTGACGTAGACAAAATAACTAGAATAAATAATATAAAAATCATATACTCAATCATTACAAATTATGTGGAAAGCATAAAAGACAAAAAGAGTCCAGAGTTCTACGTGAGCATAATGATCAAGCTCAATGACTGTTGCTTAGGTTGATGCTGTGACGAAAACAACAAGATTCATGAAGAAAAAAAAAAGATTCTTTTGGAAACTAAGGAAAGCCATTATTGACTACTGTGGTTCTGACATTTAATGGTGTATTATGTTCTTATTTCCTTTTATGCTATTTGTATTGAGAATATGACTCTAAATGTTATTGTTTGTATGTTTTATATATGGACATGGTATTTTTCATATAATGAATTATGTTTGTTAGTTAATGCTAATTTTTTAATTGTGCATTAAAATACCATGTATCCATGATGAGTGGGAGCTTTTAGAAGGTGGAACTTTTTAAAAGATGATGACTTATTTAAAGTACTTATATGAAGTTTTTGATAGAAAATAATAAAGTTGCTATTATTTGTGTGATGGGAGGTACAAACGCATTCTCCTGATCATAGATCTAGTACCAAACTTATTTTCTGGTCAAGAATGATATAAGTACAGATGTTGTATACCATATTGTGCTATATAATCGTTTGGTTATATTCTATTAAAGAGAACAACATTTATAAATGTGAAAAACGTTACTTTAGAATCAACCAATGGCCACGAAAGGCATCATTGCTGAACTGAATAAGGGGGAGAAACTGAATGACGGCAACTGGGATATCTAGCACCGTAAGGTGCAGTACATTTTGGAAGAACAGGAGGCTGTTGAACCACTAACCACTATTTTAGTGGAACCTGAAGCTGGGACGACTACTCAGCACAGGAGAAACTTGGAAGTTTACCAAGCGTGGAAGAAGAAGAATAACATTGCAAGAGTCACCTTATTGAGCATAATGGAGAATGACCTGATGTGCCAATATGAGAAATGCCAAACTGCTTTAAATGATCCAACGTAAAGGAGGAGGGTTGTGTTAGGCCCTTGATAGTCAATGTAAAACTCTGTCAAATCTTTTATGAACATAGGACCTTGACATTGAATGGCATCAAAACTTTTGTGGGCAGTAAGCAAGTGGTTAAGAGTTTACTTTTTGCCAACCAGCATCCTCCAAATTAAATTATATTACACAACTGACTATGGTGGGATTGTGCTTTGTCCATGCTCAAAGCTCAGAACACATACTATTGAAGAGATATCTTAGATGTATAAATAAAAGCCAATCCAAGACTTCTCATAAAAGATTCAACTTTCAGAAAGAAACAATCCTGGACGCCTATTAAGTATCACTTTCAGTGCTTACCATTTTTACTTGCATAAACATGTACAACTCCACCTTCCATCCGGAAATCATGATGTTTGAAACAACAAAAAGTGAGTTATATTGATATTAAATTAACACTCAGAAGAAAAATGACTTATTATTTCACATACACATTTATCTTGCAGCAGAAAATGCTAACACAGATCCATAATGGACAAGCAACAAACATACTGATGATGGTTTAACTGGATTAAAGTGATATAGATCAGAGTTCTTTGCCAAAGGTTTGGCCTTCCAAGGAGGAACCTCTTCCCGGTAAACATATTTCTTACGCAAATTCAAGCATTCACGAAGCATCTTGCATTCTTCCTCTTCTTCAATATTTGCAGACTCTGAAGGTTTTGTAGAACAAACAGACACATCAAAAATTCACCTCTTCCAATATTTCTTCATATAAATAAAATAAAAGAAAACATAATATTTGGTTTTATATGGCTAAAAAAATATTTGCAACACAATTTACCTCAAAATTGCGAGCAAAATGAAAAGATAATAGAAACAAGTGACTTAAATTGTAGGAAAAAAATCCAAAAATATATAGCATGAAATGAATTTGGAAACAATAAGCAGACAGAATATGATAGGAATGTGAAGGCACCTTGCCCTGCAATTCTTGGAGGCAAGACAGTATTGGAAAACGTGAGACCGTTTCCAACTAAGTTTACACAAGTCGATCCTGTTTTTCCATCGTGTTGTATATCAGCACCGGTTTTAGATTCTCTTATAGTCTCACTGTTTGCACAGTTCGCATCATCACCTCTAATTGGAATAGCAGACAAACTGCATATATTTGTTTTTACTCCCTACAACAACATATACCAGTTGAAAACATTTAATATAAAACTATGAGTAATAATGTACTAAAGGTGAGTCATCTCTCAATTGAGAGAATAAAGGATCATGCACCAATACTATCAAAATTATCATATTACAAAAGCAACCTTTCATTTCTAATTTCTTAGAATTGTCAACTATTGAAATACCATCTTAAAAAATACTAACAAGTTCGTCTAGAACTCGATAAAAATATAATATTATTAGGAAAAAACAGCAATAAGTAACTAGTTGTTATGTTTAACCCCGATCCTCTGATCTTAAAGGAAAAGAAAAGGGAAAAAATTGATATCAGTTCAAAGTTGAAAAAATTCATTACCAGTGCAAAAATAGTTCAGAAGGAGATAAGAAAGTATCTTCTCACATAATTATCTGAAGACTCTGTATTCCCCGGATAGAAAGAATACGATAATCATTTTCAAGGCCAGGTCCTTCTTCGTCAGAATCTTCAGCGCTTTCAAAGGTATTACGGCTGGGAGACCTCGGAGTCATAATCCTACCAATAGACGCTATTCTTTTGTAGGAACATGAAAGCTTAGCGTTCTCTCCTGTAAAAGCCATAAAGCAAACAAAAGTAAGGCAAATTACAGTTCAAAAATATTTTCTTCTTGATTAAAATTGCACCTCTACATCAAAAGAAGAACAATTTCATTATCTCTTGCATCCAGCTTATCGTTATAAACATATATGAAATAGCATATCCTTTCAGAAAAACTAACGAAATTAATCCCGAGTTTGAAAAACATACTATCCCTTTGATCCATTCGAAGTGGAGGAAGTCCTGATGTAACAAAGTTCAGATTATCTAGCGAAGAAGCACGAGCCTGAGCTTCATCTGGCCGTCCTCTTCGAACCACTCAATTTTAACCGCAACATTTGGTAATGACGAAGAGATTTTATAACTCCGATGCCCGTTTCCATCCATAGACGTCGACGAGCTTCTAGGATAATCTCTCACAGCAACAGCCATTACTCCACCATCGGAACCAAACTCTCGGAGGCCATCACCGTCGTATTCATCATCATCATCATCATCACCACCATAGAGCTCTTCTTGCTCCCTTTTTGGGCCGGAAGTGAAAGAGTGTGAGCGGCGGATCTCGATGAGGCGGTGAAGTACCTGGTCGACACTGCGCTTGTGAATATAGAAGGCAGAAAGAGCCATCAAAGAGGCTCCAAAGAAGGCAGCCATTGCCATATGAAGAGATGGTGGCGTGGAAGATGGAGGATCCATGGGAGAAAAAATCAATAGGTCACGATGTTTATGTGTGTGAGCAAAGAGTGAATGAACAGAACTGAGGAAGAAGATGGAGAAGGAGATGAAGAGATGCCGGCGCGCGTTGTTGCGCGTCCTTAAATAGTGATTTTTATCATTTGTTGTTGCTAGTTGGCTAGTTGCTAATGGAGCAGTTACCTAGGGCCTGTTTGGTTGGTGGAGATGGGATGGGAGGGAATGAAAAATGAGTACCTCCCCTTATTTGGTATGAAAAATTGGAGGGAGGGGGTTTCAAAGAAAAGGTTTCAAATCTTCCCATCTCCTCATTTTTATTCCCTCCAAATTGGAGAGTTTTAGAGGGGATAGAAAATGAACCCCTTCCCTTCCATCCCCTCCTTTTGAACCAAACATGCAGGGTTTAAGCTTCTAGAAGGTCAAACCAGGGTTCAGGAACTTGGATCGAACCGGCCGGTCTAGCCTGGAACCGACGAATCGGCCAGTAGATTGATTTGGGTTCCTATTTAAAAATAATAATTTCTTTAAAATTTTATATTAATAAACATAAAATCTTCAATTTCTCGTCGATTTGGCCCTGATCTGACCCATTAACCCTTAATTCAGTATCATGACTAGTTCAATATCCGGTCCGGTTCATGCACCTTAGATAGAACAGGGAGAAAGAGGGTTTTCCTTTTTCCTCCCGGTAAAGCTTCCTCAGAGGTGGGACCCACTACCAGCAAAGATGGCAGAGTGTTGACGTGGCATTGTGGATCTTCAAATCTGGGGCTAAGGCACAGCCCTGTATTTTTATGGACCAAAAGGCCTAGTTCAGAATGAGGCTCCAGCTGAGTTGGACTTTAGATTCATGCTGTGTGACTGTTTGTTTTAGCTTTAAAAAACTGTTTTTACGGTATTCGAAGCTTATGAAAAAGAGCTTTAAAATGCTTTTTTCTTTTCTTTTTTTTTTTGTGGTTCCCAAATAAGCGCTGTGTTAGGCTAATCAACAGGGATGAACAAAATTCAAAGATCCCTGTCTGATCCTCATTCTGCTTTTCAAAGGAAAGAGAGAACTTTGCAGGCTGATCTTGATGAACGGTTTAAATTAGAAGAAATTAAATGGTTTCAAAAAGCCTGTACAGAATGGATAGTAAAGGAAGATAGAAACACTTGTTACTATCTTCTCAAGGCTAAAATGCGAAGAAGAAAAAATAGAGTCTTAGCTCTAAAAGACGATTCTGGAACATGGATTGAGAATGATGATGATGTAATAGCCATGGTCGCCGGTACCTCAAGAGGCTATTTCACCCTGATGATAACAGTACAGTTATGACACAAACAAAGACAAAATTTTCCATCATTGATTCAACCTCTCTTGCTAACCTTGTTGTTATACCAGCTGATGAGGAAATTAAAGAAGGGAAAATGACGCACAGGTCTCAGGAACCGAATATAATTATAATGAAGTCCCAGAGCAATAAAAAATAACTTAACATGTTGTAAAAACAACTTAACGAGTTGTTATTTTTGTTTTTTGAGATTTCACAGTAATTATCTTCGGTCCTTAGAACTTACACATCATTTTCCCATTAAAGAAGCCTTATTTTATAGG
This sequence comes from Inga laurina, assembly GCA_963855925.1. Classification (NCBI taxonomy): domain Eukaryota; kingdom Viridiplantae; phylum Streptophyta; class Magnoliopsida; order Fabales; family Fabaceae; genus Inga; species Inga laurina. The sequence goes on from OY979710.1 coordinate 52,302,150, forward strand.
GATCTCTATAAAGCTTGTAGGAACAATATTTAACTAAAAAGGAGATTAGGTGTACCTGGACGAATCCATGTTTGGATCTGGGTCAAAGCTTCAATATTCCATACTTGTGCCCATACAATTATTAGACTACTAGAGCCTAATTGTGATTTGCACAGCAGACACCAGAACCAGAAAGATGGTAGGAGAGAAGAGAATTGCCAGAAAACTCAATGGCGGGGTGAATTGCAATTGAGGAGGCACACCCTATTTATAGTGGTTTATGGAGGCCACTAATTAGGAAATGTGCACTCCTTCTTGCCCTCCAAGACAGCAATTAATTGTCTCTCAATTAATTCCCTAATTATGGTGATTTGTTCCTCTTTTAACAAATCCATAATTATTGTTGAAATATTCCCAAATCTGCATTTTATGCTGATTTTATTCTTATTTGATTAGGCTACTTATTTCCTATCAAATAGTCCGGCCCATCAAGGGCGGACCTGGACCCAAAGTCCAACATCTCCCACTCACACTTGATGGGTCTCCCATCGTGCGTGCGTTACTCTTTCTTGCTTCATACTTGGCGTCTGCCGTGATTGCGTGGGCAAAAACGTCTTTCAGATTTGGTGCTTGTGATACTAGAAATCCTTTATATCGGACCAGCATCCAAGAACACCCAATATATATAACCGTAAGCTATATGTTCATTTCCTCTTACGCCCTAGATTCTCCCATACATATTACTCATGGCATATCTAATCCCTCTTGAGTTAATATGTTGATTAACTCAAATTGCCTTCCACGCACATAGTATCTGCACTTACTAGCTACACATAGAGCTAGTAAGGGGTCGACCACAGATACTAGCATATCTTATGTATCTAGGAGTAAATCTTCCTTTTTGACTAAACATCAATCCATCTTGACTTGGTCACTTTCCTAGTTTTCACTCGTCTGACCGAATCGAGTATGATCATGGAGATTCAACTAAAGTAGTTGTCACCAAACCAAGCTTTCATGATGCCGCCTAAGTCTTAAGGCCATTGTGGAAGTATTCTTCCTTCCTGGGACTCACACTGTGGTGAACTAGGGATCTTTCACCCACATCCCGTGTTGCAGTTTAACTCTCAAGCACATACAGTATGAATTGCATGCTACGGTAAATGGTTTGAGGTGTACGTGATTTCTTTATCTTTCACCGTACAGACATTAGTTCCAAAATGTGCTCAACATTCGAACCAAAACTTTCTTTTTCACAATATCTCTTTTACAATCTCGTTTGTGAAAAAGAGTTCTTTGCCTGGCTATAAGTTTATATTCATGCTTCGATCCATTTTCTGTGTATATGCACACATGTAGATCTCATCTCAGTCTAACTGAGGCGACTCAAACGCAAAGATTCTTCTCAACCATCTCATGGTGATCATTTGCTCGTCTTACCTTCCCATACCCCTACAAAACATGGGAAGACGGTTGTTCGTGTGAGTGAACCAACCTCTTTTGACCTGTACGACATACAAAACTGTATACCTTTATGTATTTACTCATAACATATATACCAATTCTTTTATCTTCATATAAAAGAAGTTCACGACCTTATAGTTTATTTGCGCCCCTAGATTTTCACTAACTCAATGAAAATTAAGCTATGGGCTCAATAAGGGGATCTACCAATATTCTGTCAGTAGAAGGTCATTGAACTATCGCTTTCCCTCTTTGAAAGCATATCTCTCATAGAGATGTATCAAAAAGGTATGTTTCGCCTTTGCTGTGATACTTAGGATCCTCATCATAAGATGTTATCGTTTAGATCCTTCTATCCACCATTCATTCCCAATCTCTCATAGGAATTACTTTAGCCATATGGCACTTTGAATGATGGCAGAACAAGCCTTGCGTTCTATTTCCATGGATAACAGGAAAAAAATACTATGTATATTTCCTTACTCCATCACCATTTGCCTAAGTCTTGTATTGGAGTATCCTTTCAAAGGAAAGTTGTTGTCTTGACAACTTAATCCATGATTATTCTCATAACCCATTTCACAGCATGACCAAAAACAACTTCCAAGTCTGACCAAAAAACATTTGGTCTTATGTACACCAATGTGCACATTCATATTACCAACTATAGTCTCACATGGGACTCTATCCACCTTTCTTATGTTGGATTCCTCATAGGACATGTAACCTCTTTAGGTTTATGCCCTTGACTTCAAGGGTGTCCATGGGTTTGCAGTTTGACATCCTAAGATGTCTAAGGATTACACTTGTACATGTCTTAGGTGGAAAAGACTGTATCTTTCTTGTGCAATCCCCGTTTATCTTGTCATTCAAGATATTTGTTCAACCTATGACTTTCTTAACTCAGAATTTAAGGATTCTCTGATCCTTTATTCCTTTGACTCCCTTGACACTTGTTTCAAATGTCATTTGATAAAGGATGACTTCACAAAGAATCATCACTAGACCGTTTAGGACTTATATAGTGTTCTTCGATTATTTCAAAGTTGGTGAGGCTTTCACCAAATCTCATATACTACTATTTAGGTGATTGTTTCTACGAAGCTCTTAAGCTGCTTCATGTAGAGCTCATCATCCAATTTCTAAAATTCTTAATTGGAAGGCGGTCTTTACATCATCTTGATGCAATTTCAAGACTAAGCTTGTTGTCATAGCCAAAGTTCAGAGTTAAAACGCACAATGGACAACCTTCCATTGTATTACCACTTAGCCACTAAGTGTTTTCTAGGTTCTACATGCCCCCAACAGATTTGAGAATCTACTTGTTCCCAATCGCCTCTTGGCTAGGTGACAAATTACCCAAACACGTATTTGGCTTAAAAGGAATCCAAATCCTCCTGCATGACACTTTGAAATTCATCTTAGCAGGTCATTCTAATGTCTTTCAGACACTTATAGGTACTTATCATCACCTTCTAAATGATGAAGGGAGCATTCAATCTATTAGGGAATCTATCCCTTATAGTCATTCGCTAGATGACAATTTACTCCGAGGTGGATTTTATAGGATTCTTTTCCTATGTATGAGTGAGGTAATTCTCTCGTAACTTACCTCTTACCTCTTTCATTGTGAAAATGTTCTCAATCCTCCCACTCGGATCAGTGAACTTAAGAACACTTGGTTATTCCTTATCACTTGTGAACCTCTTGAAGAGATTTATTGTGATTAATGCTCATTTCCTGCTAGGAAATCTTGGTTTTATGAACGTTGTGTCCCACGGTTTTCTCTTAGTCACTGAACCGCCATCATTTTTACTAATGAAGATATGTCATGTCAAATTCTCATGTCATCTCACAAAGAGATACCTTGTATACCTTAGCCCTAATCTTCCTTACTCATAGGAAGAAGTGTGAATATAAAGTTGATGACCTTTATGGTCTTAAGAAACTTGGCCCTAGTCTAAGGCCCATCCACAATTCATAGGGTAAGGTCGTGACTGACATAGAGGCATTTGGTTAAGTGTGAATATAATAGCTATGAGTCCACCTACCAATATATGGCTGATAGCCTCATTGGTGCCATTATGTTCATAACCAAATCAATGAGAGGTTTATCTCTCCATTTCAACAACTCTATTATGTTGAAGGGTTCTAGGTATTGATAGTTGCCTAACAATGCCTTTCTTATACACAAAACTGCTTGAACTAATCACTTGTGTGTCCTAAACCCTTGTTAGTTTGAAAGGTCTCATTCTTTCAGTTTACTGATTCCTGACTAGTTCAGCCATTATCTAACAGCTTCACACTTGCCAAAAATCAAGTAGACATTACTGTATTTTGAGTAAACGTCCACAACGTTAACGAAACACTAAGCTCTTTGTGTTTTGCCCTCATGTTCATTGGTCTACTAACGTCATAGTTTGCCAATTGCAGTGGATTTTCTCAAAAAAATGTTTCTTTGTCTTTCTTGCCAGGTAGAATGAGTTCTGAACTTATTCATAAGGGTATTAACCCTTTAGCACACGTTGTTTAGCAAATACTCTTTTGCTTGTTTGATCATTCCCTTTGATCAAGGTGTACATGTTGCAAGAAATAGAATCTTTTATCCCTAGAAAGAAACATCAAAATCTAACAAAGGATTTGACAATCATAGTCCCATCAATCCTTAACTAAAGAGATAGCAAAGATGTGATTATGTCAGTTGCAATTGCATGGAGTGAATCATGGTGGTTTATCTATGCAGAGTTAACGTGCAAGTTCCAATCCCTTAATTCTATCTCTTTATTGCTTTGCATTTGACATGAAGCCATATGCTTCTGTGAAACATCCACAACTCATGTGGATTGCTACTTTTACAACCCTTAAAGGTTTATCAATGTAGCATTTCATCTTTTATAGAAACCATTGACCTCTTCTAGATCAAGTTTTCCTCATAGGTTCCTTGCCCTTAGGCATGGAGGATGAATCCTCCCACTCTTTAGCTAAGTTCATCTTACTGATGGATCTTGAATCCTTCAGTCTTTCACATTCAAGTTCAATGTAGTGAATCACATTGCTGAAGGTTACAATATGTATATCAGGGGCAATTTGTACTTTTGTATATGCCCACTCATTGGAAGACGTGCCTTACTCCCACTCACTGGGAGACATAGCTTCCTCCCACTCACTGGGAGATGTCTTATTACAACATACACTTGTTGTTTGTTAGAAAGAACTTGGCATTTAGTTTTGTCTCAACTTCTTAGTTTGACATCTGCCTCAAGTGTTGCCTAAACAACATGTTAGAACTTAGTACACTATGTTAAAACTTAACTTAGTTTTAACTTTATGGAAGAAGATCACCTATTTCACTATCTTCCAACACTATCCACACGGCTTGGATAAGGTTACATTGCTCATACCAACATAAGTTTAAGCAATGTTGTTCTTTCTATACTTGATAGCATAAATCTTTTGTATCCTTCAGTTGCTTCAACCTTTAAATGTTGAAGACTAGTTGGTAGGATGTCCCTGACATCTCATTCTTCTTGAATGAAAGAGATTTGGGAGTTTTTTAACTCCACAGATATCTCTACTGAGCTTGCCTTTATAAGCTCAGTCAAATAGACTTGGTCATAATTGGTCACTTAGACGATTATGGTATACAAATCTTATTTGTTCAAATAAGACAAAGGATAATTAGATAATAAGTTCACTAGTTTCATGTTCAGGAGACAACTTTGTTGACTCCCATCCCAATCATACTAGTTAGCTCATCACCCTTTTAACCACAGTCTTCATTTGAACAATTTTCCCTTTGGATTTCTAGACGCATTCCAGAAAAATCCCACTCAATTAAAGAGCAGTTATATTAACAAGATAATAACATAATACCATCTAACTAACATGAATGTTCAAGAAAGCAAGAAGAGAATATACTGAATTCAATTCTAAAAACTAACAGAGAATTTAATCTTAAATTCAATGGAAAAACAAGAACATTCAAAAAATTTAAGCCTCATATTCTTGTCTCTTAACAGATTCTCCTTCTCATAGGCCCTTCTGACCATATTAACTCATGTAGCATCTAGCTATAATGTCAAGCTCCTCTTTGCCATGTTTACATCTACTCATTTGGATGTATTTACAGCATACCTCCCACTTGATAAGATGATTCTCACATCTCTATCTGTCTTATCCTTTGTCACAACATATGTGATAAAAGGTTGACTTTTAGAAGTTATTCCTTCAACATTTAGGAAAACTTATTATTATTCAATAATTATTGAATAATTTTAAGTTGCTATAATTTTTTAGGTTTTATTTCTAAGAGTTTGAGTCAAGGTTGGATAGGATTTTATATTCAAAATCTCATTTGAATAATCCCTTACTTTTAAAGAATCTTTCAGCATTTAACCTTATGTTGCAACTGAAAAAAAAATCTTAAAAAAAATAAGCCAACCTGTCCCAAAAAACAATAGAACCAACATTGATTCAATTCCAATGTTTTTGGGACCCTCTAAGTGCACATAAGCACCTTTTTGACTCAAATCATATCCAAACATGCGTCAAATATATGCAAATTATATATCAAATTGAAGCTCTTGAATTTAGGGATTTTTAGGAACCAACTACATCTCAATCGAAGGTCCCACGCGCTCTCATGTGCCCCTAGAAGGTGTCTGAATGGAAAAATCCTGAAAAATTGGAAAATTCCAGCGTTGGCCACTCTCGGCGGTGGCGCGTGACGCACACGCGCCGCCTTGCGGCCGTCCACCGGACACACGCACCGGCACCAAGTGTCCACGCTCCGTCCTCTCTCCGACGGTGCTTGCCACATGTCAAACGGAGTCCCCAGTAGGCCCCACGCGCCATATGTCCTCTCTCTCCCTTCCTTTTTTTTTGGGTCAACAGTCAATGAATGACTGTTGACCATTGACTGGTCAACTGTGACCCATCACTGCTGACGTGTCTCGGGCAACATGGCTGGTCAACGAATGACGTGGCCTCGTTAATCGATGCTGACGTGGCGACCGCTCATTGGCGCCACGTGGCATTGGTTGATCGACGTCATGGCGTTGACTGCCACGCCATCGTCTTCAACCTCCATCCGGGTCAACCCGACCCGGTTGGAGCTCCTACGGGTCATCGCGACCCGCCAACTTCGGGAAGCCATATCTCCCTCGTTTTAGCTCCGTTTTATGCCTTCTTGGTGTCGTTGGAATCGTAGTTCAGTGAACTACAAATCCATGGCATTTATTTGATCTTAAAACTTCTGTTTCATTGATTAAATCATGAGTGAAGTTGCAGCAGTGACTAACGACCCGCGAACTTCTTTCCTTTGTTTCTCCCTCATCCGAACTCCGTTTGACGCGTTCTAAGCATCGTTGGAATCATCTCTTTGAGATCTACACATTCATGTCCTTACTTTGGGCAAAAACATCGAGTTTCAAACACCCAATTTTTTCTCGACATTGACGGCACTACTTAAACCGACGTGGATGTGTGTCTTTTGGGTTTTAAAGGCTCTTCTAACCTTTGAGGAGTTAAGGCTTTTCGTTTTTGAATCCATATAGGTTCCAAAAGACTCACCTTTAATAAGATCGAAGAGATGATGAACAGACGAAGGAAATCATGTCTGAGTTGTATATATATGCATGTAGATACATATATAATAATTGAAGGAGGAAAACAAGCAGGAACCTAGTATTTTATATGTGTGCATATTGAGCTTCATGGTCGAATATCAAATCTAGAAGGAAGAATCTGAATGCATACAGACGCACATATACATACGCATATTATCAAAAATTAGGCATAAAAAAATATTCAATCATGTCCAGATATTGTAGGTCAGCGCAACAAAATAAAGAGAATATGCGTGAACAATCTATATACAGATTATATATGTATGAAAAATATATACAATATATACTTTCATATATATATATATATATATACACACACAGAGTAGCACAGCGGAAATAAACACGATGGGGATATAAACAAAAATATATCATATTATTATTCACAAAGAATAAATCACACAGCCACAGGATAATCAGGCTCTGATGCCAATGTAGGAAAAATATTTAACTAAAAAGGAGATTAGGAGTACCTGGATGAATCCATGTTCGGATCCGGGTCAAAGCTCCAATACTCCATACTTGTGCCTACACAATTATTAGACTACTGAGCCTAATTGTGATTTGCATAGCAGATCACCAGAACCAAAAAGATGGTAAGAGAGAAGAGAATTGCCAGAAAACTCAATGGCGGGGTGAATTGCAATTGAGGAGGCACACCCTATTTATAGTGGTTTATGGAGGCCACTAATTAGGAAACGTGTGCACTCCTTCTTGCCCTCCAAGGCAGCAATTAATTGTCTCTCAATTAATTCCCTAATTATGGTGATTTGTTCCTCTTTTAACAAATCCATAATTATTGTTGAAATATTCCCAAATCTGCATTTTATGCTTATTTTATTCTTATTTGATTAGGCTACTTATTTCCTAATCAAATAGTCCGGCCCATCAAGGGCGGACTTGGACCCAAAGTCCAACAAAGCTCCTAATGGATCCTCTCCCATATTTTTCCAAAGTAATTGGAATGGTGAAATTAAAGGGAGATATATCCAAGACAATATTATCATTGGCTAAGAAATTATGCTCACCATGAACAAATCAAGAGGCAAGAAGGACTATATGGCTCTTAAGATTGATATTGAGAAAGCATTTGATCACATTAGATGGGATTTTTTTTTCATCAGGTTCTCCATGATGCAAAGATGAACTCAAATTTTATCACTCTTATATTATGAATTGCATTTAATCTATTTCTATAATATTCTTTGGAATGGATCACAAACTGAATTTTTCACTCGTAAAAGGGGGCTTCGTCAAGGAGATCCAATCTCCCTTATATTATTTATACTTTGTATGGACATATTGTCTCACATCATTTTTGATTGGGTTAATGTAGGAAATTGGAAGCCCATTTATGTTACCAGAGCAAGGCCACAGATCTCTCACTTGCTTTTTGTAGACGTTCTACTATTTGGTGAAGCATTTGAGCAGCAAGCTTTATGCGTGATGAGTTGCCTTGAAGCTTTTTGTAGAGCTTTTGGAGAAAAAAATCAATAAGAGTAAATTTTCCTTATTTTTCCCTACAAAGGTGCCCGCCGATGTGAGAATGAAAATAAAAGATATCACTAGCATGAAAATCCCTGAAGAGATTGGGAAGTATTTGGGTTTTCAACTATCAAGAAAGAGGAAAGCAACAGACACTTTTCAATAAATTGTGGATCATGTAATTTTTTTATGGGAAAATGAAAGTTATTAAAACATAATAAAATGTCATGAATTTTTTGACAAAATTTGTGAATGATATAATAATATGATTTTTTTTACTTGATAAACGAAAGTTGTTAAAATCTAATCGAATGTGTTGTGAATTCTTTAACAAAAATTGTAAATAACTTGATAGTGTGACTATTTCCTCTAGGAAAACAAAAATTGTTAAAACATAATTAAATGTTGTGAATTCCTTAACAAAACTTATGAATGACCTATTAGTGTGACTTTTTCATTTAGTAAATGAAAGTTGTTAAAACATAATGAAATGTTGTGAATCATCAATCATCATCAAATATATACCTCTAAAACTTGTGGCTCGACAACAATTGGCGATTAGATTTCCACATGGCATGCTCAACGAAAAACAATTGGTTTCCGTATCCATGTCAGTTGATGAAGACCAAAGGAAAGAGAGCATTTCCAGACAACTAGCTGTCTTATAGTCAATGGTCATTGGTTTATCCTTGCTTTTTATGTCCTGCCATTTATAGTGTTTGGGTGTTTCCCACGTATTTCATCTTTTCCCCATGCATTTCCATTTAAACCGAGTCACCGTTATAGCTTTTAAAAAACATACCTACCTTCTTCATTGAGTATATGTAATATTCTGATCCTATTTATAAATATTTTTTGATAAAAAAATTTGATCATATTTATAAATCCATTTTTAAGGTAGTAAATTTATTTTATACTTTTTTACCCCTATTAATTGTAATAAATAAAATAAATTTATTCATATTGACTTTTGGAAATTTAACCTATAGTTAATGAGTTAACTAACTCTCATTAGTATATGAGAATTAGTTAAAAAGGACTTATAAATAGAACCAGAGTGATACTCAATAAAATACCAGTTAGATCCTATTCATATCACGATCAATCATCATAATTTTAAAAAATAAACATACCCAGGGCACTGTAAATGTAGATAAAATTTAACTTTATGATATCCAAGATAATTTTAGATTTTCAAAATATTGAGATATGTAATTTATTTAAAAGTTATGCACTTAAACGCAACAACGTAAATTACATACCCATCACATCAAGTTTAAGTACTTAGCTTTTAAATAGATTGGAGAATATATACTCTGGCTCCAGGACTGATTAACGTTGGGAAATACAAATTCATCTTCGAGTTTCTAAATTGGCCTCAACACACTATTTTATTGCACTCCACCAAACCTATGAATAGTTTATACAACCAACATGTTGCCGACTGTCATTGGCCAAGGTCAACGGTGACTTAGTGTTTTAAAAGAGAAGGTTCAATTTTCTATGTTATCTATTGAAAGTTGCCCAATGAACAACTTTTTTTTACCTTTTTAGGTCTTTAATATCGACAATCGTAGCAGCCATCAATATTATGCTCATGCAGGCATGCGTCTGAACCATGACAACCCAGTAAAAGCTGTAAAACTTATCCAAGTTCCAATATATGCGAATAGCAGATTGTTTAATACTCTTACCTCTATGTTTCGTTTAAAGTATTATTTTATTTCAATTGCATAGAACTATATTCATATGATAGGACCTATTCCTGCCAAATCCTGTCTACTTAATAGTGTTGAGTTGCACCAAAGACACCAACCACTAGCAACCACGTCTTTCTCTGGTGTTTAGTTTCTTCATACTACGCGAAGGCAAATTCAGTATTGGAAGGTTAAATTAACTTAGATCCTTATGAAATTTATTTTCCATAACTATTGCAGTAAATGGTAGTAATAATATTTCCATTACGCAAACTCAGATGTTTGTGTCTCGCTCACTGTCGTTACGTTGATTTGTCAGATGATGAAAAAGGACAAGTTCAACAGTATTGATGAAAGACATTATTGCTCCAGTAAATTATGAAGCAATAATATTTCCGTTACGTTTATTTGTCAAGTGTTGTATTAAAATTATTTTTTTCCTGAAGAATAAATTTGTTGGAGCTTCAAACTTTAATTGAATTGGCATTTTATCCCTCCATGACTTCCTATCAATAATTCTTCAAATCTTAATGTCTTATTTTATTTTTACACAAATTTTTGCGCCAAAATATTAAAGGAATTAATTGCAATTGATAAATTCCCACAGGTTATTCATTTTTTCATAAAATTTTGAATCATGGTGTGGTTTAATATATTTATATTACTGCATGAATAATGTGTCAAGGAATTAAAATATTGAATTTAATTTTAGTTTTAAGACCTGGACTATAGATATCTCATGTCATCATGTCTTCATCAATGGTCTAATATCTTTATATTACTACATGAATAATGTGTTAGGGAATTGAAGTATTGAATTTAATTTTAGTTTTAAGGCATGAACTATATAGATATCTCATGCCATGTCATTCATGAACTATAGATGATGATTCTTTTATGTTGAAATTCTTTTAAAGCCCATATTAGTTAAATAAGGCAACATTTGCAACTTTGGAATTGATGAACCAGTTATCTTAAATTATTAGGACCATATTTATTAGTATAAAGAGTCCTGATTGATGGTTTATAAAGGAATTATTTTGTATGGGCTGAAGTAATAAGAAAGTCCGACATTATTAAATTAAATGCTCCTTCTATTTGCCTTTGTACAGTGGGATGTTAGAAGCACAACAGATTTTGCCACGTTTTAGCCATACATATTCCTTTTGATTAAATGGCCAATAGTCATAAACGTGTTCTGTCAACCACGTGTCAGCATTTAAATAGGGAATGGTTTCTTTCTTATGTTTGAAAACATATGCAACTATACCTTGCTGACTTGGCGATCCGTGCCTTAAGAGGTAGAATAAGGGGACGGATCCTACCCTCAAATTCTAAAGCCACACGATACATTATAATGGAATCAATGACTGCTATTCTTTTGTTGTACAGGAGATACTGCACAATTTAAATAACGTGGTCATTCCATACTAGAATTAAGTTACGATCACATAAGCACATAGCGATATAGTAATGAAGTATCAGTTGAACTCATCCAGCAACAAAGTTCTTTCTTCTAGAGGTAACTAAGAACATCTCTATTTCTCAATATTATGAGCTACCCTTGTGTTGTTCTAATTGCATTATATTGGTATAATGGTATAACTATTAGCTGGTGTATGAACATAATATGCAGAGAAAACGCCATTGACAGATGTATTCAACGGAGAAGTTGAAGTCTCTTTTGTTTCTGGCAATTCAAATTTACATACTCCTAGTCCCATATGTGTCCAAAGACACCACGTAGAGCCGACGTTGCTAACCCCTCAGTCTAAGGTCATCGATCCTTCCTCCCAAGAACAATGTCCACTTGTATTAGGCGACGTAACTAACATTCAAGGGCTGAAAAGAAGCTTGCACAGTAGGCAATATAATCCATCTTCAGAAACAACTCAACAGTTTGTAGAAGTGGAGCTGCGAATTCAAATACTCAAACTTGGAGAAAGAAAGTAAGAAGGTCGAATGTAATCATTGATGAAGTCAGGGAAGATCTTAATACCAGTCTTGATCAATGTAATGGAATAGGTAATGTTTCTCACTATTTTAACCTTCAACCACTTTGTTTATTTACTCATTTTGGGCGAGTGTATGTTGTACAATAATGTGTGCTTTATGTTTACGCGGTGAAGATTCGAACGAAGACGAATCTGTAGATTCAGAAATTTACCATGACAATAACATCAACATACCGACGCTATTTCAATCGAGTTACCTTGATGAAGGCGATGCAGTACATCAGTGTGAGTTTTGTGGTGCATTGATGTGGTTCAGTGAGAGATTGAAAAGAGTTAAGAAATCTAAAAGGCCTCAGTTTTCAATGTGTTGCTGTCATGGAAAGATAGTCGTCCCTTTCATACAAAGTCTGCCTGATAAACTTGCATCACTCTTTCTCAACAAACAGACATCATATTCTAAAAATATTTTTAAGAATATAAGAGCCTATAACAACATGTTTTGTTTCACGTCTATAGGAGGTAGAATAGACCACACAATGAATAGAAGGGGTGGTGGTCCATACTCATTTGTTCTCTTTGGTCAGAATCACCACCTGATTGGAAGTTTATTGCCGCCGGAAGGAAGTCCTCCAGTATACTCACAATTGTACATTTATGATACCAATCATGAAGTGCCAAAAAGAATAACCGCTGTCAGGTAAGCTACCTTTTCAATATATAAATCTTTAAAATATTATTTCCAGTTCAAAACTTGATTATTCATGTGATTATATACTTTTCTCATGCATTTGAATGTAATGATGCAGACGGAGTGGAGGGGGAGACAATCTGGATCCAAAGATAGTCCATTGCTTAAAAGGGAGCCTTGATAAGCACAACAAAATTGTAAAGGAATACAGATCTGCAGCCGAAATAATTAGGCATAATAATGTTCCAGAAGTCAGCATTCGGCTCATTAGAAATAGCAACCCAAATTCATAGAATAGACAGCATAACATGCCAACAGCTTCTGAGGTCGCTGCTTTGATTGTCGGTGATTTTGACAAATCATATACAAAAAGAGACATAATTGTTAAGAAGCAAAGTGGAAGACTCCAAAGAATTGATGAACTACACATGGCTTATTTGCCGCTTCAATATCCTTTGTTCTTTCACTACGGTGACAATGGGTATGACTCTACACAAGAGCACAATAAAGAAACATTATCAAGGACCAAGAAGAAGAAGAAATTAACACCAAGAGAATACATGGCTTTTAGGCTCATGAAGAGGAGATCTGAGCAGCCTGCTATACTCCATGGTAAAAAGTTATTGCAGCAATTTATTGTCGATGAATATTCCATGGTTGAAAGTGATAGACTAGACTACATTAGGAAGCACCAAAAAGAATTAAGGGTTGACCTTTACAGTGGCATAACAGATGCATTAACAAGAGGAGAAACTGATCCAGATTCGACGGGAAGACGTGTCATACTTCCATCGTCATTCACAGGTGGTGCAAGATATATGATTCAGAACTATCAAGATGCTATGGCAATTTTTACTTGGGCTGGTTATCCGGATATGTTTATTACCTTTACATGCAATCCAATGTGGCCGGAGATCACACGTTATTGTGACGAGGAGGGCTTAAAATCATGTGACAGACTAGAGATTATAAGCAGAGTATTCTATATGAAGTTAGACAAGTTGATGCACACATTGAAAGAAGAGAAGATTTTTGGCACTATCAAAGCAGGTAAATAGTTCATTATATCATTTATATTTACCAGGCAATTTAGTCTATCCTTATATTTTAAATGAATCATGATCTAGATGTGAACGGACTATGCTTTTCAATTATTATTGTCGAATTGAATATGTTTTATTAATCATACATACAATCACATTAAAACATTGATCATCCCATACATTACCAATGTCAATCAATAATGGTAAAAATTTTCCCTGCACACATATGCAAAAAATTTGATTGTCGCATCTTTACTATATATTACGTGTGAGATCTATGGCAATATTAGAAGTATTTTTTTATAGTTTATTCAGCATTTCAGCGCTTTCACATCATTAGCATATATACACTTCTTTATGCACATGGATTTCCCTTACCTGTCAGTCACATGGTAATAATTCCATTTACATGTAAATGATTTGTTTTTTGTGAGTTAACTTTTTCATGTACTTAAAATATTGTTAAACCAAATATGTAATAATTGCACACGTTATTTGGTTGTGCTTTGGAATTGATTTTTTTTGTATATTCACCATTTCAATTATTTATTATTTTTTTTAGTGAAATTTCTATTATTTATTTTAGTGACTATGTAATCATCCATATATTATATATTTAACTCTTAATTTTATGAAAATTCAACCCACATAGGTATATACAATCGAATTTCAAAAAAGAGGCTTGCCGCACGCTCATATCATTTTGTGGTTGGCCGACACTGACAAATTGAGGACTCCATCAGATGTTGACAATATCATTTCAGCAAAGATTCCAGACAAAAATGAGGATCTAGAACTACATGAATTAGTTGGAAGTTACATGGTGCATGGGCCATGCGGAACTACTAACAAGAATGCACCTTGCATGAAGGATGGAAAATGCTCTAAATACTTCCCAAAAAGATATGCAAATTGTACGCTTCTTGATGAGAATGGATACCCAACATACCGTAGGAGAAATGACGAGCGAAAAGTTACTAGAAAGGGCGTTGAACTTAACAATAGATTTGTCGTCCCATACAATGCTAGGTTGTTGAAATTATTTCATGGTCATTTAAATGTTGAGAAGACAAATCAATCGTGTGCTATCAAGTACCTCTTCAAATACATCAGCAAAGGTAATGATCGTGTCATCGCTGGCATATATAACAACAGTGACTCAACAGGCTAACAACAGTCTTTTGATGAAATAGCTCACTACCTAAACTGTAGATACATTTCTTCTTGCGAAGCTTCATGGAGAATTTTTGGATTTGATATCCATCATAGGCATCCACTAGTTGAGAGGCTCAGCTTTCATCTACCACAACAACAACCAGTTTACTTTACTAGAAGGGACATAATTTCTTCTCTAGTCAATAGTGAGAGAGTCAAAGAATCGATGTTCCTCGCTTGGATGGAAAAAAATGCAGATGATCCTTTTGCAAGAACATTGTTGTACTCACAATTCCCAAACTATTTCACTTTTGTGAAGGAAAAGAGATTTTGGAAGCTTCGTGAGCGTGGCTTCTTAGTTGGAAGACTTGGACATTGTATACCATCTCAAGGTGAATTATACTTCATGCGTTTGCTATTGACAAAGGTTCGTGGACCCAAGAATTATGCGGATATATGTACAGTTAACAATGTTGTCTATCCAACATTCAAAGAAGCATGCTATGCACTTGGATAACTTGATGATGACAAGGAGTATGTAGATGCCATAAAATAAGCGTCATTGTGGGCTTCTGGGAACTATCTACGACAATTTTTCATAAGTATGTTATTGAGCCATTACCTTTCGCAACCATCAGAAGTATGGGAGCAGACAAAGGAACTGCTTGGTGAAAATCTATTGAATATAAGGAACGATGACCAACATTTCACAGGTACAACATTGGAATAGTTATAATACATTATGAAGTATGTTTTCTTTTCAAATGCTAGTATTAGCAAGATTTTACCTTGTGGTTATTTCATGAAAAAGCTTGTGTCCTTATTAATGTGTTCTCTTTTAAAAACTATGAGGATGTATCTGAATAGCTATAACTGTAAGCAATAATTGGAGGAAAGGTTAATAATATTGAAGTTACATTTCAAAGTGCATGTCTTTATTAGAAATTTAGATTTGCTCAAATTGATTTTTTATGAAGCAAAAGTCGATTTATTTCAATTGTATCATACAAAATTTGTATAAGAGGAATTAATGTTCGGTTTAAATGTACACAGATGTGCAGATTTCAAGGCAACATAAAGAAGAAGCATGTCTACAACGTATACAACAACTTCTGCTTCGAAATGGAAAAACCCTTAATGATTACCCATCCATGCCAAAGCCAACAAACGAGAACATAATTGACACATCAAACCATCTAATCCTGCAGGAGTTAAACTACAACAAAGAAGAAGAAAAATCAAAAAGCAATGAATTAAAGAAATCTATGATAGATGAGCAAATGATGGTATTCAAACAGATCATTAATGTAGTCTCTTCAAAATCAGGGGGCTTCTTCTTTGTCCATGGGTTTTGGGGGACTGGAAAAACTTACATATGGAACACCTTAACTGCAACAGTTAGAGCAAATGGTGGAATTATTATTAACGTGGCTTCAAGTGGGATATCTGCAACTTTACTCACAATTCGCCATCAACAAATCTAATAAAAGCAACAAATCTCATCATTTGGGATGAGGCACCCATGGTGGAGAGACATTGTATTGAAGCATTCGACCGCACATTAAGAGATTTAATGAAGTGTGATTGTATATTTGGTGGAAAATGTGTTGTAATGGGAGGTGACTTCAGGCAAATATTACCAATTATACCCAAGGGTGGCAGAGCTGAAATTGTCGACGCAGCCATCAATACATCTCATCTGTGGAATGAGTGCAAGTTGCTCCACCTTACAAAGAACATAAGGCTAAAATCATCGATAGATCCAGAAGAACAAGAGAAAATTAAGTCTTTCTCGAAGTGGTTGCTACAAGTAGGAGATGGTAAAATAGGACTTCTACATGACGGCACTAAGGAGATCTCAATACCAACAGAATTGTTGCTTTTTGATGATAAAAATCCTATCAATTCAATAGTTCAATCAACATTTCCAAACTTAGTGGAACATATTGGAGAAGATAATTACCTGACCAATAGGGCAATACTGACACCTACATCAGACAATGTTGACATGTTGAATGATTACATATGCTCTTTGTTGCCGGGTAATGCAGTAGAGTACTTCAATTCAGATTCTATCAGTTGTACAGATAATGCTAATGAGAGCTTTGAAGATCTATATGATATAGAATTCCTAAACACAATCAAATGCTCAGGGATGCCACATCATAAGTTGATCTTAAAAGTTGGTGTCCCGATTATGTTGATAAGGAATATTGACCAAGCAACTGGGTTATGCAATGGGACTAGATTGCGAATAACATATTTAGGCAAAAACTTAATCAAGGCGAAGGCCTTGAATGGAATAAGCTTTGGTGAAGATATATTGATACATCGCATGGACATGAATCCTTCTGAATCTAAACTACCTTTCAACATGACAAGGAGACAATTTCCTATCATTATTTCATTTGCAATGACCATTAACAAAAGCCAAGGCCAGTCTATGTCCAATGTCGGCCTATACCTCCCAAGCCCGGTATTTTCACACGGTCAATTATATGTCGCATTATCAAGAGTGAAGAGCTTCAATGGGTTGAAATTACTTATACTAGATGAGCGAAAGAAATGTACTACTCAGACCACCAATGTAGTGTACAGGGAAGTTTTCTAAGATCTGAACTTACAATGAAGGAATTGGAAAGAAGACTTTCAAAATAATAGTTGTTTTGGTGTGAAACATATCCGTGCATCGCACGGGGTTGTTTGTCTTGTTTCTTTACAAAACTTGTGAATGCCAGATAGTGTGAATTTGTTACTTGGTAAACGAAAGTTATTAAAATCTAATGAAATGTCAAGAATTCCTTAACAAAACTTATGAATAAGCTTACGTTAAAGATCAAAAGTTAACATATATCTATACACACACACACACACATATATCTATATATATACATATTTGTTTGAATATAATGCATTGAAAGCTATTGGGAACTTTTTGGACAAACAAAGTGATAAGGGTTTAAACCCTACTTCCACCACTTTGAGAATATTTATTTCCGTGGCCATTGGAGCTTTAGCCACTAGTAGACGGCGGCGGCCGGTGGGGGTAATATTTTTTATAAAAATATATATATGTAAGGACAATTTAGTTATTTTCTCTTAATTTTAAAAAGGAAAAATTGAGCCTAACATCTCTATGATATTATGAATATTTGAAATACCTTTTTGTCTTTTAGCATTTTTAGAGTTCTTGTAGTGAAAATTCCCTTATTATTTTCCCTAAATCATAGTTTAATTTGAAATTAAGTTTTTGTAACAATGATAATGATTGGTTAACCCTTTTTAGGGATCAGGATAATCGTTTTATCTATATATATTGACTTGTTTTTATTCATTATTAATGATTAGTTAAGTTCAGGCAAAACAAAAAAAGAATCGTTGGTTAAGATATATAATATCTGCTGTATTTTAATTAAGATATTTAACAACCATTAAATCATTTTTATTGTTTTAATTTCAAAACTCGTTTTTTTATTGGCAAAAAAACTCAATTTTCTTACATTCATGAAGGTAATTAAATAAAAAGAAAAAGATAAAAAAAATTATTACTTTAACTTCAAAATTCTCTCCCAAATATGAGCATGGGTTGAGTTCTGATACTTCATGCCTAGTGTGTCATACAGAAGTTGAAGACCAGCAGCATGCTCTGCAGGACTGCCCGCATACACTGGCCTTGTGGAAAGAGATGGAATCTTAGCATTTGGGGTAGACGGTCTGAAGAACGCTTGAAGAGCCAACCTCAAACAGAATTTGGGGTCTTATGTGAGCTCCCTGCTGCACCCTCTCCTGCCTCCTTATTTTAAAGGCATTCTTAAATATATTTTTTTATGGCTCTTTGCATTATTAGATTCTATACGAAATGAGAGAAATTTTGATATCTTATGATTAAAAAATGGACATGTTTTCAATTTTTTATGATTTCTCAAAGATATTTCAGAAAAATGTTGTTTTTTTTTTCTTTTTTTTTCCACTTTAAGTATCATTTTTCTGAAATATCTTTGAGAAATCATAAAAAATTGAAAACATATCCATTTTTTACTTATAAGATATCAAAATTTCACTCATTTCGTGTAGAATCTAATAGGGGTGTTCAAATCCCGGGACGGGACCGGGATCACCCATTCCCAGTTCCCGTCCCGGGGGTAGCCGTGAGTGGGAAGTCATTCCCGGTCCCGGTTCCAGGAAATTCCAGGTATAACCGGGACCGGGAATTCCCGGTTTTAATAATATTATTATATTAGTTAAATTTTTTATAATCTAATGTTTAAAGTGATTATTTAACACCTAATAAAATCATAAAAATCACACAAATTGAGTTAGAATTGAAGAATAACATATTATGATCATCAACATCATCATCATCACATTCATCATTTTTGTATACATTATATAATTAGGATTAGTATCACGATATATATGATTTAACTCTAACTAAATATGTGATATACATTTTATCAAATGATAATTTAATTTATGAGGTAAAAAATACAAAAATAAAAGAATAACTTATTTTTTAAGCAAAAAAAAAAAACCGGGACCGGGATCATAAGGTGTGATCTCAATCCGGGCGGGATGGAAAATTCCTAGGATAAAATGTGATAAATCACAATTTTAATATATTTTATCCCACCTTATTCATTTATTTTGGATATTATTTTAGGCTAATTTGGATTTATTAGATAATATTTGGATAATTAGCCAATTTTAGGAAATAATATAAATCTAAATTGATTATGATATTATTGGGCTAAAAAAGTTAATATCTTAATTGTTATATTATGATTGGAAAATATTTCCAATTATATGATAAATCACGATTTTATTATATTTTTGCAGGATAAGGAAAAGGAGATTAAAAGATCCTACGGTGCAGAACTTTTCTTAGAAACTCAAAAAGAATCTAATAGTGAAATTTTATTGGGCTTTTAGAATTTTAATAGGCCCAAATTAATACCCAAAACTCTCCCCTCCTTTCTTAAAAGTAACCTAGGCGCCACAAATGAGGGACTGACGCAGAGAGGGAGAGACACAGACGCAAGAATTGCAGGAGACACAAACTCCATCTCAATTCCTCTCCTTTTCTTGTGCCACGCGGGTCCCACGGCATTAATCAATCCAGTCAATATTTCATTCCATATATATTGTGCGCGTAGAAACTGAGGCAATTGATTCAGCAATTCTTCTCAACGTTTCTTCATGGCTGTGACGCATTGTGTGGAGTTTGGAGAAGAGAATAAATCCATCGTAGCTTAAGTATCTTGGGAGGCAACTTAGGAGGAGCATGGAGGAAGCTAGAGTCTAGAAGCTTACACTTGAAGACCATAAGGGAGTGTCTTTCTTTTTTATCTTTTTGATTCAAGACTTAAGATTATTTAGTTTTAAATGATTTTTGAGTTGTGTTAATTGAGAACAATCTAGTTTTAGATTGTAAACTTATTTTTATTTGGATTGAATTGATATTTAGGATTTGCTTTGTTCTTAAATGATTATTGAGATTTTTGTTTGCAAACATTTGATTGTCAATTAAATTATTAATTGAGTTTTCATTATTAATTTAATTGTCAATTTGGGTTTAATCTCTTGATTGTTTAATTAAGGTGATTAATTGTCAAATTGTTTAATTAGGCAATTGTAAACATAATTTCCAAAATATTTTAAGCAATTGTGATTGGTTTTTAATGGATTTAATTAACCACCATTTTTTCCATTATGAGTTTTCTAGTGGATTAGGTGTTATTAAGCTTGAGGGTTTCCCATGTCTTAATTAGGTGATTAAATTTATTAATTCCAACTTTTAATGAACCTCCCTTTGGTCTAATAAATTGAATGGCTAAGAAAGCTAAGTCCATGTGAATCCTGAGTTGTCCCCTTCACCATCATAACTGAACCAACCTTTGTTGATTTTCTTAGATATTAGTTTATTTCTTTTCCTTAGGATTTTAATTTCCCTCTCATAAGAAAAACCCCAAAAATTACATTCCAATTTATTTAGGTTAGTTTCATTCTCATATAGGTTTTAGAGTCTTTTACATTTTGCATTTAGGTAGTGGAGTCTTGCATTTTAGTTTAGGTTCATTCCATTGCATTTTTTATCACCTAAATTCAATTCTAGAGAAAACCCACATATTGTTTCTTGGGAGAATGACCTAGGTTGCCACTATATTGCATTAGTAGGTTTTCCTAGTTATTAATTGATTGTTTTAGCGACAGAAGCAACCATCAAAATGTCTGGGACTGGATCGGGACAATTATGACCGGGACACTTTAAACACCCCTAGAATCTAATGATACAAAAAGCCATAAATATTTGAAAAGACCCCTAAAATAAGGAGGAGCTGAAGGCGGAGTAGAGGGGCACACATATGAAACCCCAAATCCCCTCAAATGACAGAGCGAAGTGGTGGCCACCCCCGGAGGTATTCTACGTGAAGCAAAATTAAAGGCGAGTTCATTAAGGCTTGAAAGTTGTTTCGGAACTTGGCCAAAAAAAAAAAAACAAAAACAAAGAAAGTTGTTTCGGATCTGGGTTTCAAGAACATTACCCTTGAGTCGGATTCTGCAACAAGCTCTCGAACTCCTACCTTTGCATGGTACGAGTAAAAGGTACCATCGACCTCCACCACATGTCTCCCACTAGTCTCCTCCATCTCCAATCTAGCAAGGTGGCCTTGCCGCATGTTTAATCTGGCCCCACTGAGTTTAATTGAACTGTGTGTCGCAAGCCTAGGATTGCATTTGCTCTACTGAGGATCATGATTAAGTGTCTGTTTGGATTAGTTTTTAGAAAATAATTTCTGAAGAAAAAATGGAGAATCGATTATGAGCAGAATAAATTATGGAGAAAAAGTGATTTTGATAAAATAAGAGTGTTTAGATATTGTGATTAGAATAGCTTTTTTCATGATCAAATTACTAAAAAGGATTAAATTTTGTGATAATTACATATAAATAATAAGATTCTATTTTATGTATTATTTAAGGGTTAAAATCCAAATTTAACAGCCAATTTTTTTCTGAGGGATGTCTAGTACAAATAAGTTTTGGAAGATGTAAAAATAACAATAAACAATTAAAAAGTATGCAAATTTTATAAAATCGTAATATTTGATCTAACAGTGTTAAATTATAAGAGAAGAAAACCCCTAACAACATTAAAAAGGATACATCTTAATCCATTATTTAACATTAAATTTCATAATTAATACCAAAAATGAAATAAATTTATTTATATATAATGTTAATTAACTTAACTAATTTTTTTAATATAATCAACTTAGATAAATAAGTCTTATATTAAATATAGGAGGGGTATTAAAATTTTGAAATTAAAAAAAAACAAGGGCATAGAGAGAATTTCAAAATTCTTAAGAAAAAAAGAGAGATGAGAGAGAGTGTGGCATGAGAATTCTTAAGAAAAGAAGAGAGATGAGAGAGAGAGCATGAGGCCCACCAAAAAAATAAAAGATAAATGAGATAAAGCAGGTGGGCCCATAACATTAAAAAGGCGAAAAATAAAAGGATTACTCACAACCATGATTTGGGAAAAGGGATTATGGAAAAAAATGTAAATTTAGGTATTATTTTATAAAACCATGGTTTTATCCCAAAAACACCTACTTTTCTTCTATCCAAATACACACTAGTTTGCTATCCGACCAAAGTGGATACACTTATTGAAGAGTTTGTAACTCTATGAATTGTTTTGTCTTGCTAGGTTAAGTAAAGTTTTTAGCTTAACCTGTGCGCCAGTAATGACTCAGATTTTGGGTCATGATAATTAAGTTTTGCTATGAAATGATAATATTAATCTCTAGGTTACCACTAATTAAAATTCTTATTTCTTTCAAGTGAAGTTGTTACTAACTTCCAGACCACTCTCTTCACAATAGTTCTCTTATTGTTGATGATGGGGAGAGTTCTTTTTATAAATAAACTATGGGCATTATGGTTATTTCGCAATAAAATTTAACTTCACAGCAATTTTTAGGGATTCAGGATAATTAGGGTATTTTGTGGTTCTGATTTGTAAAATACAGATTTGGAAGGTCTTTTGTGTTAATTACCTTTTGTTTTTTTCCTCTCTTATCTCCACGACATTTTCTCATCCACTCAAACATGTGGTTTGACTTTTTAGAAACCTAATTTTAATACTTTTAGTAACTCAAAATTAACGTCTGTAAAATGAAATATTAACCCAAAACCAGTTTCCCATTAAAACAAAAATGACTTTTAATAAACTGGTGGCCAAACCACATAATTATGTCAGCATGTCGTAGAGTTTTTTTTTTTTTTGGCCCTTTTTAAACGAACCACAGCTAATTGAAATTGAAGTTAACCAGTTACCGGTACCAGAAGTTTCTTGCAAGCTATTTAGAATTCGATTTCAGAGATTAAACATTATATAATTTTATTTTTCCTAAATTTTCAGCCCTCGATATCACTGAATTAGTAGGAACACAAAATGAGCAAAAGGATTGAATGATTCAAGTCGTGTCAAAAAATATCAAGAATTATTCTGCAACAACCCGTAGAAAAGAAAGCGTCACTTTCTATGATTAAATCAACCAATCTTGTAATGATAATTTGAGAAAAAGTGAAAGATAAGAATAAACTCAGCGGTAATCAAAATATGTCGAAGAAGAGTTCAAATATAGGTGTGTTGTGCACAATAGCGATATGACCAACACCCGTTTTATAGTAATAATAATATTTTTGGTAAACCAAAAATATTTTTAGGACAAAAGCACGCAAAGGAGAAATAGCCGGATTTCAACTCAGTGTATATTTGAGATAACTTATTTTTTACTTATAAGTGTTTATAAATCGTAATTTATAATATACGAGGTAAGTATGTGAGAGAAGTTTTATCTCGACTTACATAATAAATATTTATTTTCTAAAAAAAAAAAAAAAGCTATTCCAAACATAACTTCACACGACTCCACTAATCCCATCTATACTCTCCAAATCAGAATCAAACAAAGCCAAGTTCAATCTTTTATACTCGCTCCGGTCCTAATTATAAGACAAAGTTGACTTTTTTGGAGAAATTAAGGAAGCCAATTAAATCACTTTAGAGTATTTATAATTTTAGTATCTTTGGATTATATATTAGTTTATTAATCAAATTATTTAGTTTGAAGAAAAAAAATATAAATATATATATTCTAAAGTGATTTAATTGGCTTCCTTAATTTCTCTAAAAAAGTCAACTTTATCTTATAATTAGGACCCGAGAAAGTAGTAGTTTGTTAATGTGAGGTCTAAACAGCGAAGAACCCACTTTTCCCTATAATATTTTGCTGCGAAATCTGTTATTCTTTGCCTTCTCGTTCTCTATCTCTATCTCATATTCCCCGTGAATATGAGTTTCATTGTGGCTGAGGTGAATTGTTCTTTATTATTTGCTATGTTCGTCCGCCGATTCTATGGTAAAATATCTCACGGTTGTGCCGAATTAAGAATCTTTGTGATGCTTTTTATGCCGATCGATTGATGAAGCTCGCTTTGCATGCATTGGCTTAATTTCTGTCGTTTTTCTGGTATTTTCTTTTTCACTGGGAATTTGAAATGATGCACTGTTGTGCAGCCACAACGTTTGGAAATTAAATTTTCAGAAACAAAATTTTCCCATTGCATTGTTTTTATTCATTTTCACTCTTTTGCTGATTCCAGATCCTTGGTTTTGTGTGTTGAGTCCTTGTTAAAGTATCCTCGATATTAACAGCTCCCGTAGGTTGGACCATTTTTTTAAAAAATAATTCAAGGATCTCTGTCTTTCAGCTTGAAGATTTTTATTCCAACAGCAATCGTGGCTCTCCTCATTCTTATTCCAGTCAATGTATCAAGTGGGACGTTACTTTTCTTACTTCCAGTCAATGTATCAAGTGGGACGTCACTTTTCTTAAAGAAAGAGCTGGTTGTGAGCGATATTGACAAACTCTCAATATCAAATATTCTCACTAAATTTATAAGGTACTTTTATTTTGTTTCCTCTTAACAAAGAATGAAAACGAAAATTCAAAATATTCTGCTTTGAGGTTCAACTGTTCAAGTTGGTTCTTCCTTCTCTTGATATGAACTTTGCAAGTCACTGTTGGAAGATAGAACCATTTCAGGAAAAATCTGACTGAAGGATATTTTGAAACGTATGTATAGGCGTGTATATAGTTGAGGTTTCCTTCTCATGAAGGAAACATCCACCTGCTCTTACCTTTTCTTTCCTATTAAGCAAATAATCAACTTCCTTGATAAAATATTAATAAAAACATCAACTTGCAGTCTATTAGCGTAGAAATTAATAAAATATATAAAAATCAAGTAGATATCCTTCCATAGAAGGTTTCTTTAAAATATCTCATTCTTATATTCCATCACATTGCATTGGAGTATCTGTTCACAATTTGGATTTGCTTGCTGCTATACAAAGAATGTGATACTGTTGCATCAATGAGATTGCAGCTCTTGGCTTCACAATTCATGAGTGTACGGCAATTCACTGTGAGTAGAAAGTTTTAACCGAACTTATAACATAGTGGACTTAAACTTAGAATGTTACTGCATGGTTGCAACTTTAATAGGCATATATTACCAATTTTAAAATGACAAAATGTGATTCGAGTTTTAAGTTTCAAATTCAAAATTAAATATCTATTCGTAAAACTTAGTGCTCGTTTGGGGTACATATAAGAGGTGGGAAGGGAGGGGAAGATGAGCAAATTCCCTTTTTAGGTATACTACTAGTGTCCAATCTTTTGGGGAACTTAAGTTCCTGGGCCCACCAATTAGGGGTGTTTAAAGTATCCCTGTCCCAGTTGTCTCGGCCCGGTTCTGGACATTTTATCCTGGGAATTTTCCGTCCCGGCTTAGTCCCGGTCCCCTTTTTTTTTTTCCTTAAGAAATAAGTTATTATTTTATTTTTGTATTTTTTACCCCATAAATTAAGTTATCATTTGATAAAATGTATATCACATATTTAGTTAGAGTTAAATCGTATATATCGTGATACAAATCCTAACTATATAATGTATAAAGATAATAACAAAAATGATGAATGTGATAATAATATGTTATTCTTCAATTCTAACTCAATTTGTGTGATTCTTATGACCTTATTAAGTGTTAAATAATCACTTAAAACACTATATTATAAAAAATTTAACTAATATAATTATATTATTAAAACCGGGAATTCCCGATCTCGGTCCCGGGAATTTCTCGGGACGGGAATAACATCCCAGTTCTGGCCACCCCCGGGATGGGAACCAGGAATGGGTGATCCCGGTCCCGTCCTAGGATTTGAACACCCCTACCACCAATCTTCTTTTAAATGTGGAAAGATAAGATTCCACCAAAATTGATGGTAACCCAAATTTCCTCTATAAATCATGAAACTTTCGGACATTTTACCCTCATAAAACATTTATTTTGCTCTTCTCTTGCTTTTTCAGAACCATCTGAAAGTGCTTGAAGCCAACACTATCCATCTCGACACAAAGTTAGTTTCTTAGCTTTGTCACAAAAATCTGACTTAATCACATATTGTTTAATGGTTCTTATAGCATTGCCGGAGAACAAGGAGGGAGCCAAAGCTGTGCCAAAAGCTTGTGGTTTGCCATTGATCATTGGGATGTTGCAGACAATAACATGGAGGACAAAGAAAGAACACTACGTGGCAATTTTGAGGAAGATAATTTCGTCGTTTATGCCATGGCTTTACTCGCTACTCTCCAATGAAACTTCTCATGGGTCAAGATATAGGCAGCAAGCCCGTCTAGTTCCCCTGTTTTACCATCCAAAAAAAAGGGATTTTTTTGTGTGTGGTGAAATAAATGCTTCACCACCAAGCATGCGTGTTGTGACTATCAATAGCCCATAAAAGCGCAACTACCATGATTTTGTGTGTATACTCTATTTACTAATCGAAAAAAATAGGGATAAACAAAATTTAATGAAATTTATTTTTTATAAGGTAAGAAAATTGATTTTGCTCCAGTTAAACCAAGTTGTCAGATGTGAAGTAAATCGATTTATAAGTCATTGTAAATCGATTTACAAAAGTTGGCCGAGAGCAACTAAATTTTCAATTATAAAGTAAATCGATTTATGAGACATTGTAAATCAATTTACTAAATCTAGCCCAAAGCAGCCAAGTTTTCAAATGTGAACTAAATCGATTTATAAGTTATTGTAAATCAATTTATAAAAGTAGTAAATTTATTTAAGGGAAAATCCCTCTAAAATATATTGGAAATAGGAAAATCCCTATTCAGTGCATTGAAATTGAAAAATCCGGATCAGTCCAGTATCAGTACGGATGAACAGTGCGGGCAACGCCAAAAGACGATTTTGCCCTTCAGCCCTCATTCTCACCACTTCAGAAATAAAAATACGCGGTTTTTAATTAGCAACTCCAGATTCTTGATTAAAAACTCCATATTCTTGATTAACAACTCCAGTTTCATCTTTTTTTTCACAATAACAACACCGGTCTTGTTATTAACAACTCTGAATTATTGATTAACAACTCTGCTTTATTCTTCCGCATATTCACATCTAAAAAATATAGTGTTGTTAATGTAAAATACGGTGTTGTTAATAAAGAAAGAGGTGTTGTTATTGATCCTAAAGCTTTAATTACGAAGTTGTGAAACATGAAATGGGAGTTGTTAATGTAGAATATGGTGTTGTTAATAACAAGACCGGTGTTGTTATTGTGAAAGTAAAAAGATGAAATTGGAGTTGCTAATCAAGAATTCAGAGTTGTTAATTAAGAGCGCGTGTTGTTAATAAAAAAAGAGGTGTTGTTATTGGCCTTGAAGAAACTTAAATTAGGAAGTTCTAAAATAAGAAAGGGGAGTTGTTAATCAAGAATCCGGAGGTGTTAATTAAGAACCGCGTGTTTTTATTTCAGAAGTGGCGAGAATGAGGACTGAAGGGCAAAATCGTCTTTTAATGCCGCCTGCACTGTTCATCCGTACTGACATTAGACTGATCCGGATTTTTCAATTTCAATGCACTGAATAGGGATTTTCCTATTTCCAATGTATTTTAGAGAGATTTTTCCTTTATTTAATCCATTTTTTTATTACTTTATTATAAGGGTGTTATGGGTATTTTATGTATTCTTCCTACTTTTGTCACTCCATTTTTTTTTCTACTAAACGTCTTATTTTCCTTCAACCTAAGTTACATTTTCATGTCTACCAAACAAAAATACCTTTTTAGGTTCCTTTCAATATTTCCTTCCTTTTCTTTCCTTTATCATACATTCCTTATATCAAACATCTTTTAAATCTGCCTTGGGAAATGAAGGGTTGAAAACCAAAGTTAATGGACATTGAATTAAATTAAATTAAATGGGATATTGAATGAAATTAAATAAAATGAAATGGAATTCAAATTTTAAATAAAGCCGGGATGGATGGGAAACTGAAGTTAAAAAACATTGCATGGAAAAGAAGGCCCAATTGTAATGTACTGGTTGATGACATGCCCATGACAAATGGACCAATCACAAAAGAGCTAGCCCTAATGTTTTAAAAACCAGACCGGAAGATGAGCCGGATAGGATGGGGGGTCACGGTTTAACCGGTCGAATCGGTCGAACCGTTTGTTCGAACCGGTGACATAATATTAAAGGAAAATAATTTTACATACAAATATAATGATATAAATGTAACAAACACATGCAAATCAATATGGAAGGAGCATTAATAATGTAAAATAATCATCATAAAACCTTATATGAATTGATCAGGTAAATATATTAAAAATTCACATTATCATATTACATCCCAATATCCATAATCAAATATTATAATACATTAAATTAAAATATCTTAAATAATATGTGATAAATAATTTAAATGAGAATATGATAAAATAAAGTTGATTAAACAAACTGCTATTTTTATTTTTATTTAAGTTAAATATAAAACTATGAATTATATTTTATTATATATCAATTATTCATGTAAAAGATTATTATAAGAATTATAAAAAATTAAAAGTATAATATGAATAATATTTTTTATTAATTAATACTAGTGATATGAATATAGTATAGAAAATAAAAACAAATGCATTGCTTTTTTTTTTTTAACTCGCGGGAACACGATGCATTATTGAAATATAAAGTAATATATTGTTTTTTTTTAAAATATTAACTATCATTGTTTTACCGATAAAATAGTAATATTGATAATTGATAATTAAAGTTCATGGGTGATTGTGCTCATGATAGCTTCCAGCTTTCAACGCCTAAGAATTTTTTTTTTTGCCACGTAATGCCTAGGAAATATGAATAAAGGAAAACATGTAAATTCAAAAAATGAAAACATATGTCAAATTCTTCAAAAGCGAGGCACGTGAAATGTAAAAGCAAATGTCATATCATACATAGTTTTTTTTTAATCTCCTTCCACCTCTTCGTTTTTTATCTCTCTCCTCTCTTTTTCATCAAGAAACTTCCTTTGCCTCTGGTTCCCACATCGTCATTTTCGCTACATTTTCTCCGACATGGAGCTTAAATCGTTTATCTCTTAATGGCATGAAAAACAACGATATTTTTCCCATAATGTTTTTTCCCCCTTTATATTCCATTCTTTTAAGTTTTTTTCTGCTATGATTTTTTCCCTATTTCCCGATCACCTTCTTCTTTTTCTTCTTCTCCAACCTGTCCGGCTTTTGTCAAACCGTGCCGGTTCTCGGATAAATTCCGGCTCCCGGCTCAAAAGCTGGCTCTGGCCGGTTCAAAACGGCTCAACTCTTCGAACGGTCTAGAACTGCAAACCAGGCCGAAAAAGCCGGACCGTCCGGTCCGATTCGACTTTCAAATCAATAATTGATTAGACGGGTAAAATATTCATGGAAGATTTTAAAAATGTTATATCTTTTTTAGCCCAACTCGTGTTTGGTTTCCGTTGTGTGCGTTGCAGTGGAGACAATTTTTAAGGTTTTAATACTGTTGGAATAATCGGCAAGAAAATACTATTGGAATAAGAGACATTTACATCGGTAACCCCATATTCCTTTTCCATTGGTCTTCACCAAGACTGCCAACATGGCCCATAAAAAAATTAATATTAACATCAATGGCAAAAATATCAATCAATCCACAATCAACTTTATAAAAAAATCAATCAACCATCATCAATCAATCAATTTTATATTAGAAATCTTACCATACCAGTTTAACTCACAAATAGTTTAATCACACCATCAATATTACTCATATGTTATTATTAGAGTTCGATTATAAGTAAGGAGGCAAATTGAATTTAAAATTGTATACTAAATCATGAATTATAATTATATTAATGTGGTACAAGTATATAGAGGAGTTTCATAGTTAGTAGTGGTAATTCGGGCTCGCATGCCAGAACAGGTCGGGTTGGTGTTGCCCACCCTTTCACGGGCTCGGTTAAGACAGGTTGGTGGATAGGGGTGGAAACAGGCCAAGCGGCCTATCAGGGACCTGCAGCCTGGCCTGTTTCTGGCCTGGCCTGTTAGTTAAACAGGCCAGGCTCAGGCCTGCTTAAAGGCCTGTTTTTCTAAACAGGCCAGGCCTATGCCTATTAGGAGGCCTTTTAGGCCTATCAGGCCGGCCTGGTACCATTTATTAAAAAAAAATTTGGGCCACCCCATAATCTCTAATCTCAATCACTCTCGGGCTGAATTAATGTTGGGCTGCCCTAATCACTCTCACTCACAGACTCAACTTCATCCGGATCTCGGATTCTCGTTCTCATCTCCGTCTCTCCTTCTCAACTCACACTCCCTCCCACTCCTTTCGGATTCCCATCTCCGTCTCTCCCTCTCGACTCCCACTCCCTGTCTCAGATTTTGGATTCTCATCTCCTTCTCTCTCTCTCGACTCCCCCTCCCTCTCTCAGATCTCGGATTATTATCTCCGTCTCTCTCTCGACCACTCCTTCTCTCAGATCTCGGATTCTCAGCTCAGCCGCTCAATAGTCGACATACACCCACTCTCACTCTCTCAGTCGATCACCGTCACTCCGATCTCAGCCCTATTCCTTTCTTAGTCTCAGATCTCAGCCGACACTGGACAAGTCGACTCTCAGGCTCAGATCTCGGCCCTGTTCCTTTTTTCAGTTTCACCTTGATCCGAAGACAGTTTGCCTTGTGGGATCTGAAATGAGGTTTGCTTCTCTTCTAGTTCGATTTCTCTTTCGATTTGCTTGTTCATGTTCTAATTTCTAAGAGACAAACGTGCATATAGTGTTATTGTTCATGTTCTGATTTCTAAGAGACAAACGTGCAAAATTTCTGAGAGCAATATTATAGTGTAAGTTCATGTAAGTATAGAACCAATTAACGATTTTCAACAAGCAATAGTATAGAACCAATTAACGATTTTCTGAACCCTGTTATGATGTTCTAAGTTGCATGATTCTGGTTCTGGGGACGAACTTGTTCTTAGGGGAGGTCCTGTTGATCCTGAAGAGCTATCTGTTGTTCTAGTTCTGGTTCGTTTACTTTGAATATGAATCTGACATAAAAATATATGATTGATGATTGCAATTACTTTGTTCTGGTTCTAGTTCTGTTAATTGTTCTTTCGATTTGCTTGTTCTGAACCCTGTCATTAATATATGTTTGAGCTTCAAATCCGTCAATTTTCTTCCTGACCCTTCCACAGCATGAGCTCTTTTTTGTTTGAGATAATATCCTTTATTCTTTAAATTGGTTTTTGCTCGTGGTAATTGGAATTTGGAAGCTTGATTCACTTGAAGAATCTTAATTCAAAGAAATTAGTTTATAGTAGAAATTGGTTTATTGTAGAATCTGCATTCACTTGAAGAATTTGGTTTATTCGACATTTATTGCTTGCCTTTAAAGAATCTAAATCCATTTTTGTATGTTGCTCATTTCTTATACATATTCATTGTTAAAATTGTGTTATGCTCTAATATTATACATTTGATTAATTTTTTCCAAGGTCTTCAAAGAAGAAGAAGATATTATATTGAAGATTTTATGTAAAGACGAGAAGACCCTTTGGCTATTGTATTTGGTTAATGTTATGTGGTATAGTTGTATTTTGTTTCATTTTTTATGGTTTATGTCGGATCATTATTGTAATTTGGCCTGTTTTCGGCCTGTTTGAGTTTGGCCTGTTTTTAGCCTGTTTGACGTAGGCCTGTTGTGAGGCTGTGGCCTATTTCCCCCACTATTCTAGTTTCAGGCATTCTTAACAGGCCACAGGCCAGGCCAGGCCTATATACAGGCCAGGCTTAGGCTCAAAATAAGACCTGTAACAGGCCACAAGCCAGGCACAGGCCATCCTGACACAAAACAGGCTAGGCCTGTTAGGGTGGAAGCCTGGCCTGGCCTGGCCTGTTTCCACCCCTATTGGTGAGCCTGCCCACCAATGTTTTTTAATTTTAATTTTATTTTTAAATTCTCACTCTCTTTCTTTTTCATCCACTTATATCACACTTCTTTTCTTTTATACATTTGTATTAGGACGTCAATTTCATTCTTACTTTTCTTTTCTTTTTTCATCTACTCACATCACAAAATCATATAAGCACATCTTTTTTAAATTTAATAATAGTAGAATAAATAAATATAATACGAAAATAAAAGTGTCAAATAAAAAGTATGAGGAAGTAACTGAACATGACATCAAAAGAAAGACGATCAGAGTATTTGAATTTATTTTATAAGAAAAAAAATTAAGTGAGTCAGCTTTAGGGGTAGCCCGCCCCTTGCAATTTGGCAGGCTGTGTGCCCAATTCATTTTACCAGCTCTATTCATATTCCATGATTGTAAGGATCTCCATAACTAGATTATTTGTGCAATAAATTATATTAATTTGATTAAATTTGAGTTAAACAGTTTACTTCATATTTGATTGATATGGTGGATAATCACACCATCAAAATTGTCCGTGTGCAAATATTGTGTTTGGAATTAGATGTTAAATCAACAATCATAATTATATTAATAATTATATAATTGTAATTCAATCATACCAAAGAATTTTACCTTCCATGATTGCAAGGATCTCTATAAATTATATTAAAAATTAGTTCATTGGTGCAATAATTTTTAAAAATTATGTCATAATGATAATGATTTGATTTTGAAATAATAATTTCCAGTTTTTATTATTGGTGAACAAAAATTATGTCTCCATCAATGGTATTAATACCATAAAGGTGGAAATAGTGATTAACAATTGGTATACTAATACCGTAATAATTAGAATAGGATATTAATTGAGAAATTAAAAATATTTCAAAATAATATTGTTGACTTTAAAAATAAATTGGCTTTTGACTTTTATGAAAGATAATAATAATTGCATGAGGAATAAATTAGGAGGAATACTTACATACTTCAGGAACGCCAATTCATATATACTCTGATTAATTAAAATATAATAACTCATCTTATTTTAATCTCACATGGTTGCTAAGTCATATGAAGAAATTCAAATTTTATAATTCAAAAAATAACAACTAAAGGAGTAAATTGCGTTTTTTTGTTTTTCTAAATTATCAAGTTTATGTTTTTAAAATTAAAAAATTTCTTAGTATTAAAAATATTAATTAAGTGATTAATATAATCATGATTGCTGTTTATTATTTAATATTTATTACTATCTTAGGATTATATATAGATTTTATACCTTATATTAATATTTTCACACATTATATCTATCTTAGAAGTATAAATATGAGATATTATGATTTGACTTTATTTTATTTAAGGATTAATAATATTTCAGATGCCCTTATCTTTCATTCTAATCCAATCATTTAATAATATGATGATATATTTAGTACCTCACAGTGTGTTGAATAGACCTTCAATAAAAGGATACATGTGTTTAAAAAAAACTCCCACAATATATTTGGGCTTTCTGGACGTGGTTTCCATGATTGAAGCAAAACCCTGTAAACCATAGCCATTTCTGGGCCCACCAAATACCAGTTTATAAAGTGTCTAGATTAAATGCCCAACTACTGATTGAGTGTTTGGAGATGTCAATTGGCAATTGAACTTTTGCCAAAACCCAATTGGTGAAAAGCTCAATTGGGAGAAGCTAGAAACTGGAGCTTTTGTTAAAAGCTAATGATATTTTATACTAGATTGGGTTATCTGGAAATTAGTTATATGATATTGGTTTTTCCCATAAAAAATATTTAACCCCTTAAAATATTTTTCTAATTATACCCACTACCTAGTGTGCTGTCAGACTGATTGTAATTTTACCCACTTTCTAGTTGTACCCACTCAAAAAATATTTTTTGAGTGTTTTTAACCCCTTAAAATATTTTTTTGGTGTTTTTAACCTCTTAAAATATTTTTTCGGCTGTACCCAGTGTATGATCAGACTGATTGCAATTTTACCTTTAATGTACTTTTTCAGCTCCAAAAATTACTTTAAAATATTTTTTGGTGTTTTTAAACCCTTAAAATATTTTTCCAGTTGTACCTAGTGTGTTGTCGTACTTATTATAATTTTACCCTTAATATACTTTTTTAGCTCCAAAAATTGCTTTAAAATTTTTTTTGGTGCTTTTAACTCTTTGAAATAATTTTTCAGTTGTACCTAGTCTTAGGGGACTGACTACAACTTTACCTTTAATGTATTTTTGTTAGTAGTAAAAAGCACCCAAAACTTAGAATATTGATTTATTGATTTCCACCCACTCTAAAATATTTTTCGAGTAGCACCTAATATTTTAAAGTAATTTTTAAATATTTACTTAATTTTTTAAATATTTTTCCACCCACTCTCTCTTACCATTATCACAAAAGCCCTTATGCTTAAGCCAATCCAAACAAGTTTTATTTTTGTAAAAGCCCAATTAACAATCATCAATCCAAACATAAAGCACATTATATAATTTGGTTTTTATCAAAAGTAATATCACAACCAGCCCAATTGAAACAAGCTCAATTGCCAATGGCTATTAATCTCTATTTGAGACTTTTCCGGATCATTTGAGATCTATGGTAGATAATGAGTGTATGGGATTTGTATACATTTTAGATTAATCTTTATGCACTAAGGCCTTTGGCCTCTCATGTACCAAAAAAAAAAGATCAAGATTTTGATATAAAACATTTTGGATGAGTTGGGTCCCATACAGATTTCCCATCAACAAGGTCTATCAAAGTTTGGGTGAGTCAACCCCTTTCCAACTAGAGAATCCTTTGTTGATACCTTCAAATGAATTTATACAATAAGTAATTATCATTTATTTTTTCATAAATAAGTCTTCATTATTATTATTATTATTATTATTATTATTATTATTATTATTACTACTACTACTACACGAGTGGGCCCCGGATAATAAGAACAATTTTTTTAAAAAAAAAACTTGTCCTACCCCACCCTTTTATCACTTCTTTATTGAGTGTAGCTTGAAGTTACTCCCCTTCGCATTTAATACATGATATATTTTGGGAGTTAATCTTAGTTTTAAATGTAAAATATATTTTTTATTTTTGTCAATTTTTTTCCTAATTTATCCCTATTGGTACTCCTTAAACAATAATCAAGAAGGAGAAGGAATGAGGGAATTAAGGAATACGGCGCCATCAATGGTTATTTGCAGAGGAGGGTTTGCTAGGGGGCTTCGCTAGGGTTCCCTCCCCTCATCTATGGAGGGTTATCTTTTAGCAGGGATGCGGCCATCAATGTCGCTTTTCCGTTGACGGGCAGATGGGAGTAGTACACTCTCTTGGGAGTGCATGGTGGTGCTTGGGTGTTGTGGATGGATGATTAGTGATTGTATAATTTTCCTAAATCCTTCTCCATTCTAGTTTCTATGGATATGAATTGGTATTGTGGGGATTTGGGAGAGTGGATTTGATCAATCTTGCTCCAGTTCTTTGATGTTAGGGCTGCTTTTTCCTACTTGTGGACTTAGTTGTGCTATGATAGTGTGTGTTTGAATATATTTTATAGTGGAAAAATCAAGGATGATTTACGATGGGTTCTGTTAACAAGCCCATAATTTGGAGAAATATACTAATCTCTTCTAGAGAATTATAAGCCACAAGACATTACAACTATCAACCCTTTTTAGGTGATTATACTATTAACACTAAACCTTAGGATTAATAAGAAGTGAGGACCCAGTTAACCTCTCTCAGTTTTGGTAAGGATCCTACCATCCTTCACAACTTAATTCATACAATAGAACTCTATTTATAAGGTCTTACAATAATTAACTACCTCATGCAGTTACTACATCAAAGTTAAATTGAAGTGCTTTTTTATATTTTAAAAGTGAAATTTTCAACAATGAATCAACATCAATTGTAGGGTTCATTTCAGGGGAATGAATTGCTATAGTTTATTATGACAAAGATGGCTGCTGGTTGTTATACATATGGCTGTACTCACATGGATTAAAAATTATCAAGTCAGATGAACTATTTGCACTTGTACTCTTATGGACTTTGTTAGAGAATAGGATAAAGATTCTCTTATTAATCTTGGAGATCTTCTTGATAATGTTCATGAAGATAGCTTGTAGTGTACAAAGGCTTGCTTATATAAAGGAAGCCTTATTGTCTTTGTAAAATTGATCGTATCTATCATATCACTAAAAGGTCTAGTATTATTCATTCCACTGTTAGTGTATTTAATATGGTACCAGAGACATTCTTTCTTTCTTTTTCAGCCCAGCCCACTTCCATAACCCAGACCCAAGATCCGACTTCAGCTACCCAGCAACTTCTGTATCTTCAGTGATCCAGCACCTTCTGAAACCCATTTCTAGTAGAGGTTCTATTTCGTGATCTAGAGGTCGCAAGAAGCTTCTCGCGATCTTGTAATCCATTCTGATTTTAGTGTCGCCAATGATCGTGTTCTCCGTTCTTCAGTTACTCTCACCATTCGTCACCTCCACACCGTCATGCTGTTAATGCTCTGCACCATAGCCAAATCCAATTGGCCTCCCGTTCGTTGCCCTTAGACTGATTTTTCTTGCTTGCTCGTTCCTCGATCTTGCCCTTTCTAGTTTATCCGCAAATCACAAGATCCTTTTGGTTCGTGACTTCTTTGTGTTTCTTGTTCGTGTTGTCTTTTTTGGAATCGTGAATTTCAGTTTCTGCATGTCCTTCATTCAATGATGGCTAACAAATCCTCTAAGACTGACAGTAACCTTCCTTTTAATCATCCATTATACCTCCATCCTAGTGACTCTCATGCCACTACTCTCGTCTCCACTGCACTGATCGGCTCTGAAAATTATTCCACATGGATTCGTGCCATAAAGATTGCAGTTTTGGCCAGTAATAAACTTGGATTCATGACTAGATCCTGTACCAGTGAAATTCATGATTTATAGGAAACTTGGGACAGATGCAATGCCATTGTCTTTTCTTGGTTGATCAATTCTGTCGATAAGTCAATTTCTAGTGGCATTACATATTCGGATAGTGCATAACATGTTTGGACTGAGTTAAAGAGTGTTTTGACAAATCGGACAACACTAAGCTTTTTAGCCTTCATAGAGCTATCAATACTTTAACTCAGGGTACACTCTCCATATCTACTTACTACTCTTGACTGAAAGATCTTTGGGATGAATCTGATATTCTGGTCATCCTCCTATCTTGCACATGCGCCACCTCCCAAGCATACATCAAAATTGTGCAAGAACAATGTCTATTCCAATTTCACATGTGATTAGATGATTCTTATGCCCAAGCACGTGGTCATATCTTACTTTTGTCTCCTCTTCTAACGATTAATCAAGCTTATTCCCTCCTTTCCCAACATGAAGCTCAACGCTCCCTTAG
Source organism: Inga laurina (assembly GCA_963855925.1). Lineage (NCBI taxonomy): Eukaryota > Viridiplantae > Streptophyta > Magnoliopsida > Fabales > Fabaceae > Inga > Inga laurina. Next base: position 52,340,041 of record OY979710.1, read on the forward strand.
CTTTGTCTCCCCAATTTCGGCACCTGAGAATGCTATTATGAACCTGAGGAGGTAGGGGAGGACGTGGGAGAGGTAGAAGAGGCCCTCAGGGTAGAGGTAATTCCCTGGATGAATGTTCTTATTGTCTCCATAAGGGTTATAAGAAGGAGCAATGCTTTCATCTCATCGGTTTTCCCCTGAATTGTAAGCCACAGGCCCTTAAGGACTAAGGATTGCGTGTCACCAATCCCAGGAGTTCTGATGAAACACATTCTATCGATATGAGTGCAAATCTTGTGACAAATCTCACTCTACATCAATATGAACATCTCCTTCACTTGCTTGATAAGGATCTACTTGCTGATAAGAAAGACATAGGGGAACCAACTATTGGCACTGTAGGCACCACTTCAGGTTTGCTTGGTTTGATTCCCCTTTCCCAATATATTTGGTTTCTTTATTTTGGTGCTACTAATCATGTAGTAAGTCATATTAAACTCTCACATAACCGTCGGCCTTATCTTGGACCAATTAAGAGGATTACAGTTCCTAATGGAGAGAAACTAACAGTAACACATATAGGGGACGTTCATATGGAAAATGTTATTAGGTTAAAAAATGTTTTGCATGTCCCTAGTTTGTAATTTAATTTGATATCCATATCACAGTTGACTAGAGATGAAAATTGAGTTGCTATTTTGTTTCCTAACATTTGTGTTCTACAAGATATCTTAAGTGGGAAAGCTAAGGGGATTGGTAGACTCTCTCATGAATTATACTTGCTAGAAAAGGAACTAGCTCTAAATACTCTTACTAATTATCAAAATACATTGTTGTTTTCTATGCGTAATACAAATTCTTTGAATAATCTTAGCTGTAATGTTTGGCACCAAAGATTAGGTCATCCATCTGCACATGTGCTCAAACAATTGAATGGAATAAAACAGCATGTGACTTATTTGAAAGTTGATAAATGTGATGTTTGCATTCAATCTAAACACACCCAACTCCCATTTCCTTTTAATTCCATTAAATCTAAGGCTTGTTTTGAATTGCTTCACATGGATGTGTGAGGTCCTTATAGAACTCCCACACATCAAGGTTTTAAGTACTTCTTGACCATTGTTGATAATTTTTTGAGGGGGCGTGTGGATTTTTTTGCTAAATAACAAATCTGAAACCTTTATGCATATTAAAACTTTCTTGACTTATGTTTCTAGTCAATATGGAGTTGCTGTAAAAAGCGTGAGAACTGATAATGGCCTTGAGTTTGTTAATTCTGAAGCTAAATCTATTTTTTATGCTAGAGGAATTGTTCATCAAACCTCTTTCCCTTACACTCCCCAACAAAACAGCGTTGTTGAACGAAAACATAGACATTTGTTGGAGGTAGCAAGATGTTTGATGCTTCAAGGGGGTTCCCATTAAATTTTGGGGTGAGTGTGTTAAGGCAGCTGCTTATTTAATAAATAGAACTCCATCTAAATTGCTCAATTTCAACACTCCATATGAACTTATTCAGGCATGCCGAATTCTATCCCTGCCACCCAAAAGATCTCTAGCAGTCCTCCTATCAAAAGAATGACGCTTGCTTTCCCCTCGGCTTTAAGTCATTTACGAATCTTTGGTTTCTTAGCTTATGCTTTGAAATTACGTAATATTGATAAGTTTTAGCTCAAAGCTAACCCTTGTGTATTCCTAGGGTATCCTACCACTCAAAAGGGTTATATCTTGTACAACTTAAGAACATAGATGCTAATGATTAGTAGACATGTATCCTTTATAGAAGAAAGATTTTATTTCCTAGAAAAAGAATGCACTAAACAAGGGGGATGTCCTTCACCATTTGGACCCTTTTTTGTATGGAATTGCAGAATACTCTCCTTCAATAAAACATGAAGTGGAGGTGCTCGTCCTAGCAGCCCCTAGTTCACCTCCTATAGCAGAGCTACTCGAATCAGTACCAAGGAGGTCCATAATGCAAAGGAGGCCTCCAGGGTGGCTCCAAGACTATACACACCCGCTGCCTTCATCTAGTCAGACTGAGACAGTAGACAATCAACATAGAACATGGGGGAAGATTGATTGCATATAAATGGGGGAGATCAAAGTCACAGACATTGAATTTTGTTCTTGATAGAATGGAAAGAAGGGTGCAAGGGTGGAGGAAGAAGTTCTTATCTGAGGAAGGTAAAGAGGTACTGATTAAATCAATAGCCAATTCCATACCAGTTTACTCCATGCCATGTTTCTTATATCCAAAGAATGTTCTTCAATGTTTAGATAAGATTTTGCCAAAATTTTGTGGAATTGTGATGAAGGGAAAAGGAATATATACTGGGTTTCCATGAAAGAATGAAAAGGCATAAATTAGAAGGGGGTTGGGATTCAAAGATTTTAAGGGATTTAATTTAGCTCTTCTAGCTAAATTAGATGGAGAACACTGTAAAATCCTGATTAGATATGGGTGAAGTTGTTAAAAGCTAGGTATTTCCAAAAGACTCCTTCCTAGAAGTAAAGGTAGATCCTCCTCTTGGTTATGGTCTAGCATTCTTGTGGGCATGTGAGTATTAGAAAATCATGTGATGCTTAACGTGGGGAATGGCTTGAAGGCAAGACCCGTGGATTGGGGATTTGCCAGGGAAGAAGTTGAGTACACCATGCCCTTACAAGGCACTCAAGGAGCTTAGGTAGCTGAATTAATAGGGGTGGAGGGCTGGAAATTAATGTCAATAGAATGGTGAATAACAGAGGATGAATGAGTGGCTATATGCAACATAATTAGAACACCTGGAAATAGGGAGGATAAATGGATTTGGATTGGGAGGAAGAGATGTGCGTATTCAATTAAGGAAGGGTATGGAGTTGCTAAAAGAAATGTGCCACAAAGATTCGAAAGCATTCCAACATCCTCTAATAATGCTTATAGGAAGGTATAGAAAGATATGGAAATTGAGAGTACCTTAAAAAATAAAGAACTTCATGTGGAGAATGATATCTAATGCTTTACCTAATTTTGTGAATTTAGCTAAAATAAAATGCAGCAATACTGACCTATGCTTAATCTACCATAAAAAAACCTGAATCAATGGAACATTTATTTTTCCTTTGTGAGTGGACTAAGCTAGTATGGTATGGTAGTAATTTTTCTTTTAGAATAGAAGAAGTTGAGAATATAAATGTGAACCAATGGGTGCAAAACTGTTTTAATGATTCTAGATTTTCTCATTAGCAAAAAGCTCTGGTAGCTATGCTTTTGTGGCAGATTTGGAAATCACGTAATGCTTTTCTTTTTGAGAATGTATCTCCTGATCTTATATTTGTATTTACTCAAGCAAGCAAATTTCTGTAGGCATTTTAGAATGCAAGAGGATGGGTATTGCTAGAGCATCTTCCTAATGTGCCAAATGAAAACATGGACAATGAGCAATACCATTGGAAACCATCAGAAGTTAACTATTTAAAGATTATTTTTTATTGTGCCTTTTCACCCTCTGATAATAGGGCAGCTGTGGAATTTGTAGTAAGAGAAGCATCAAATGTCCGAGAAACAATTGCACAAAATAATTAATAAATCATGATCATTTTGCCCCTAATTGCAATTAATTCAAAACAATTATCCCTAACTAAAATTAGTACTTAATTAGGCAATAATGTCCAAAAATGCATTAAAATCCCAATTTGATTATGAAAAATCATATAGAAAATATGGTTCAATCAGTTGCTGGTGCTTGATATTTAGAATTGCTTATTTTCAGTAGCCATTGGTTTGCTAGGAGGGGTGGTTTCTGATTTTGCGGGGTAGAATTGATGATTAAATAAACGATTACATGACTAAATATTAGGAATAAACTTTGGCTGAAACAAACTGTTATTTTATTTTTCAAACTGCAGCTAATTCCTAAACATTAGGAATAAACTTTGACAGAGACATGTCTTTGCATTTTTTTTTGTTTTTTTTAATTCTTGTCCACCTCTTTGATTCTTTGTTTTTTCTCACTCCTAAATTTCTTAATCGTTCCTGCCAAATAAAAAGGATACGAGTTTGGCATATGCCTATGCTGGTAATTTCAACTTCCTGGAAACTATTGAACTTGATCTTTCTCCCCAAGAAGCTTGTCCTACTTCTGACAAAGACACAATTGAAACATTAAAGTGTGCAGTTAATAATCTCCTATCCAAGCCATACACTTCTTTATCAAAGGAGGAAGCAAAAAGCTTTTTGAAAGCCTCGACTATGTTGAGAAAAGCCTTTCTAGATGATAAAGAGTTAGATCATACTGAGCAGAGCATGTCTTGGCTTTTAGAGCTCAACGAGTGTAAGGAAACCATTGAGCAACTCTTAAACAAACTTCAACCGCTTTAGCTAAAGAAGATAGAGTATGAAACTAGCCTGGACAAACTAAGAAAAGCAGAGTCTGAGTTGGACAAGTTATCAGACGATCACGTCAATAAAAAGCATGACATTGATGGGGTGGAGTTGACAATAGAGAAACTACGTACCCAAATAGAGAAATTAGAAGAAGTAAGGACTAAGAGAGCTACAAGTAGCATGTTGAAGAAGGATGATGTTGCTCTGGACTTAAAAATAACTAAATTGACGAAACATGAGGTTTTGGATTTAAAAAGTTAGATCTTAAGGTAAGAGCTTAGGCACAAGGATATTGAAATCAATGAGTTGGAGGAAAAAGCCAGACTTTAAGATCTCAAATTGAGATATTTCTCGTAAATCTAACAGCTAATGATGAAAGAGTTGCTGCCTTAAGGAAAGAGTCTAAGGATCTCTGATAAGGACCAAGGTAGTATGGGCTACATCAGAGCTGCTAGCTTTTAGGGTGTGATTCTCCAAGATGTTTGGATGTTTATCATTTGGTATCAGAGTTGATGGTCATTGCTTATAATTTGGTTTCAGAGCCAGGGGTGTGGTGGCTGCTAGCTTTTAGGGTGTGGTTTTCCAAGGTGCTTGGGTGTTTATCATTTGGTATTAAAGCTACTAGCTTTTGGGGTATGGTTCTCCAACATGTTTGGGTGCTTATCATTTGGTATCAGAGTCGATGGTCGGTACTTATCATTTGGTATTATAGTAGGGGGTGTGGTTCTTCAAGATGCTTGGGTGTTTATCATTTGGTATCAGAGCTACTAGATTTTAGGGTGTGGTTCTCCAAGGTGCTTGGGTGCCTATCATTTGGTATCAAAATTGGTAGTTGGTGCTTATCATTTGGTATCAGAATTGGCGGTTGATGGATCAAAGAGGGCTACCGATGGAGGGTTCTGACCGGTTGAAGTGTCGCCGAGTGAAGCCTCAAAGATGTCAGTTTTCTGGGGAGGAAGTATTGATAGGGACTAAGGTAGTATGGGCCGCCAAAGTCCCACATCAAGCAGCCTTACCCACTCTGATACCAAATGATAGGCACTAAGTATGCACCTTAGAAAACTACACCTCGGAAGTTAGTTGTTGAGATGGGAGAGCTAAGGCACTCAAGTACCCCATCAAGCAGTCCATACTACTCAATGTGGGACTTTGGCAGCCCATACTACCTTGGTCCTTATCAGTCTCTCATCAAATAAATAGACGTTGGAGAATGAACAAAAGGATCTTGTTGCACAATAATAGTCCTTAAAGGAAGAGTACGACTATAAGAGATCTCAAACCTTACAGTTGGACAGGGAGTGAAATGATATAAGGCCTCAAATTCAGAAATTGGAAAGAGATATGAAGAGTGAGGAAATTAAGGGCCTGTTTGAGTTGGCGGTAGAAAACCTCATTCACGTAAATCGAGACAAAACTCTTCCCACAAACTTACCTTGTATACCATAAGTCACTTTAGAAAAGCAGCTTCTACTGCTAATTCAAACATACACTAACCTTAAGGAGTTGGAAATGGAGGCTACTGATATGCTCCCACGATTCATAGAATTGAGGAACAAATGTGAGATTCTGGTTGTAGGGCAAAAGTCCTTAAAGGAACCCTTGGATTCTATGTTCCTAGAAGGTGGGTTTAAATGGAATCTAGACCTCAAAGCTGTATCTGAAAAGCTTGATTCCTTGATTAACGACTGGAGCTCATTGCCAAAACTTCACCTAGACTACTCTTTAGCTCAATCATCTTCAAGAGAATCACCAATTGGGGACAAGCCGCCATCTGGTTCCTCTCCAAACTTGTAAGTTAAATGCCAAGCTTTTTTGTTTTTAAATATAAACCCTTATTTTGGCATTCATTTATGCCTATATTTAGATTGTATCTTTTAGTTTTTCCCTTTTTAGGTGGCAAAGTTACAGAGAAATTTTAGATGCCTTGTGGGATGTAGCCCCTTTACTTCCTATAAAATCCCACTCACCTGGTTACAATAAAATTTGAACCTACGATGGTTCAAGATGCCCAATGCTTAACTATTGATATGTTCTCATGGTCCCTAAGGTTGCTGGTTTATCTTCCAATCCGTAGCTATGATGCCTTTTCGCAAAAAGGAATTGATATTCATTTCATTTTATTTTACTAATTGATTGATCTTTTAATTTTTCTTTATTTTTAATGTTTTATATCATGTCATTTATGATTTTTCATACTTATTAAAGTGCATCTATGATTGTCATGTAAGAAGTGATGTTAATATTTACTCGTATTTTTGCTATTTTGGTCCCTCCCGTAATTGCGAAAATGCTGCTCCTCCTGCACCCTTTATATTCTTTGTTTAAGATGATAAACCTACGGTTTGTGATTTTCTTGGTTTCACTGTATTTTCTGAATTTTTTTTCTTGTCCTAACTTGGCAGGGAGGATGCTTCTAAGGCAGTTCCATATGATGGCTTGGGGTCTAGAAAGGTACGTGTATAATATGTTCTTAGCATTAGTGATTAATTATAGTTGATAGCTGATATAACATGAATTAAATAGGATAATCTCATTCTTTTTCTTGAAGGGGATGGACCTAATAATTTAGAGAAAACAGACAAAGACAATGAAGCTAGGATTAATTAGCCACAGTAAAACTTGAAAATTTTGGATGTTATTTAACGCACAACAGTTTCTATATGTCTATATGTGCTTACCTAACCTTGCTACTGTACTTTGTGATGTATCGGTGATGATCTAGAATTTGTTGAAGTTTGTTTCTCAGATATGGAATGCCTTAACCCTGGATGTTATTTAGCATCAAATATTATGAACTTCTACATGGAGTAAGTGTAATTTAGTCTTTCATACCCTATTATGAACGTTTTCCCTAGAACGGTGTTATGTTGTAGTGGTAGTACACTACAAAAGAAAATTAATTCGTAGCGGTTAGAATAAACCGCTACAAATATCAGGATTTGTAGCGGTTTTAAGCAACACCGCTACAAATTTGCAACGGTATGCTTCGTGTCAAGTGGCTCGTGGGTTAGGGAACGTAATTTGTAGCTGTTTACAAGACATAACCGCTACAAATTTTGGCACCAAACCCGCGCCAAATTTGTCGTGGTTATTTTGTAGCCGTTAGTCGATATTAATCGCTACAAATGTGGAGCCAACTTGACGAGAAGCTAGCTCGACTATTGTGACCATTTTTTTAGCGGTTTTTATGATAGTAACCGCTACGGAATTTAGAGAGCTGCCTTTTTGTAGCGGTTCAAAGAACCGCTACAAAATTTAACTCATGTTTGTAGCGATTACAGTGTATAACCGCTATAGAATGCATTTAAAATAAATATTTATTAAAAAAATAAATAAATAAAACATTTGTATCGGTTTATATTTAAAAACCGGTACAAAATATAAATATTTATAGCGGTTAAATGGATGAAACCGCTATAAAGTGATACGTAACTTCGTAGTGGTTTGACAAACAAAACCGCTACAAATTGAACATTTGAAATTTGAAAAATTTTAATTCCCGCCAACGATTATGAATATTTGTAGCGGTTTTTTAATACTAACCACTAGAAAGTGTTCATTTAAAATTTGAATATTTTAATTCCCGCTAACAATCATGAACATTTGTAGCGGTTTTTCTTGACATAACTACTATAAAGTGTTGCACATTGAAAATTTGAATTTCAAATCCTATCAACAGTTGTGAAAATTTGTAGTGGTTTTTATCGTATAATCGCTATATAATACATTTGAAATAAATATTTATAAAAAAATAAATAAATAAATGAATTTGTAGCGGTTTTTATATATAAATCGCTACAAAGTATAAATATTTGTAGCGGTTTTACAAACAAAACCGCTACAAATTGAACATTTGAAATTTACAATATTTTTATAAAAAAAATTCAGACAAATATTAGTAGGGGTTATGAAACCGCTACAAAATCAAATAAAACTGCTACAAGTGTGAAATATTTTTATAAAAAAAAAAATCAGACTAATATTTGTAGGGGTTATGAAACCGCTACGAAATCAAATAAAACCACTACAAATAATGTTACATAAACTGCTACAAATATCAACTGCTACAAAACTTGTCACATTAACCGCTACAAGCACTACATAGATTCCTATAAATATTTTCAGCACACATCATTTCAAACACTCCTCTATTTCTTTGAACCTTTCTTCTCTTCCATTTTCTCTCATCTAAATTTTTTTTAAGAGCCAAAGAGCTGAATAAGGTGATCAAATATAGTAAAATAAATTTCAATTCTTTGATTTCAAAATTTTCTTCCCTCTTATAATATTTATACTCATTATCTGCACATTCTCAATAATATTATCTATATAAAGTTTATACTTATCTAACTTAATTTAATCATTCTTTATAAATAATAACGATATCAATTAAGTTACTTAAATAATAAACTATTCAATACAATATTATAACAATGGACTCAAATAATTGTATAATTTTTTAAAAAAATTCCCAAAATTTTGTAGCGATTTTAGAACCGCTACAAATTTAAACTCAAAATAGTATTAAATTTTTGACGTTGCTTTTGAAATTCCCATTTGAATTTAGTAGCGGTTTTCCAAATGCTACAAAATTGGAGCCAAATTTTTATTTTTAATTTTCCGCCACACGAAATTGTGACGCCAACATTTGTAATGATTTAGTAACCACTACTAAATTTGTAGCGGTTGTTATGTGAGTAGCGGTTGTTGTAAACTGCTACAAATATGTTTGCAACAGTGGATTTTATAGCGATTTTTACAACTGTTACTAATGTCATTTGTAGCGATTAAAATCGCTACTAAGACACATTTTTAACCGCTACTAAATCACAATTTTTTTATAGTGGTAGTAGTAATAACAGCAATAATAACAATAAGTGAAACAAGTTAAATGAAATATGACTAGTACATATAGGAAGGAGACGTGACAGAAAAGAGACCTAAATCTAGGTTAGATCTGGTAAAAAACTAATTATATCTAGATTTATTTCCCAAATATTCTGACTATAATAAATAATTAATAATAACAGCAAAATAAACAATAACAGATTTTCTTGCCCTAATGGCCAACACTCCCTCTCGAGCTAGTGAATAAATGTTCTTGTTCTTCATTCTCAGCTTGCTTGTGAAGCCTTGTCAAACTTTGTACTGGACAAGGTGCTATAAAACTCACCCACTCACACACTAGTTCTCACTCAAACAGATTAGGAAATGAAATGTAGAAACAAAGAGAGGAGGGAGGAAGGGAAGTTCAGATTGAGGGGGAAAATGAGAGATAGAATTTTGGGGGGATTTCATAAGCCAATCATAATTCATTCAAAATCAACTCTTTCCAACACAAGTGGAAGCTTGGCTAATTTATGGAGGAAGCTTTCCTGTTGCCTTCTTTTATAGAATAAATCTTTCCGGCTTTGGTCATCACATCAGCAATTTGTTGTCTTGATGGTGTGCATACGACCTCAACCTTCTCTAGGAGTAGCAAGAGGGAAGTGTGTTCTATTTTCCTGGTTGGTGATGGTAAGGCAAAAGCTTTAGTGAAGGGAGATTAAAGTCTGGAGATACAGAAGAGCGACAGCACGGATGAAAATTCGGCATTGAGTTCTTGTTTCTCCTTTCCTTTCTCTTCTTTATTTTGTCTTTGGTTACCTATTATTTTGGTCATGATAATGTTCAACTTATATATCTAAACCTTTGGTTTTGGGTTATTTAGTTTGATTATGGATTAGTGGATGATAATTTTTGTCATTAATTACTTTAATATTGTATTTGTTGATTTAATTATGTGTTTGATTATCCTGAAACAAGAAGAATATGATTGGGACTATTTTGGTGTTCTAAAAGAGCCTAGACATAGGGAATTTAGACTAGACCTTCAATTAAATCGTATAAGATTAGATTTTTGAATTTAATTTGCTTGTAGGATAGACATATACCTACCGGCCCTACATAGTCTCATTAGGCTTGCACCTAAAATTAATCCAATTAAGTACTAATCACTTAAGACATTAGGGATTAATATAGTTGGAATGCCTTTTAGTGGATCGAAAGACACTCTTAGGTAAATAAGAACCTTACATTAGCAAATATAAGTTTAAATGCAATTAAAGGGATAAATTAGACACTAAGAAGTAATCAAGACTATAATAATCTAAGTCACCGCATAAGGTTTAGAATCACCCTTAACCTAAAACGTAGTTAGATTTGATTTCCCCTTTTTTATTGGTTAGTTTTATTCATATCTTGATTTAAATTGTGTTCACTCAATTTAAGTAAAAGTGTAAAATCATTATTCAACTGCATTATTGATAACAAGCCATTATAGAAACGATATCTTACTCACTCTTTATTACTTGATAAAACCTATACACTTACTGAGTATTTGACTCTATATTTTACCACTACCAATCATCAAAGGCAACACGGCCTTTGCAATACTTTCTCATTGTTTCAGATAATCAAAAGAGGAGGATAACCCCCGAAGTCAAGGTTCTGCTTCATAACTTGACGTATAGGTAATTTATGGTGATCTGTCTCTTCTTGAATTGATGCCTGTGGACTTCAATATACTACTCCTTCCTGTCCTATTTATAAGATTTATAAGAGTCCGATCACTGCATTGCATTGCATGGGTAAGAAAAAAAGGTTAAAATTAATTAAAAATAATAAGTATGTCTTGAAAAAAAAAATTTTATGTATGTTTTTATTTATATGGGGAGAGAAAAATAGAGTAAATATAAGTATCACAAACCTTTTAATTAATGCAATATGTATAATTACTGAGTGACACAGATGGAAAAATCATTAAATATTAAGACAACTCTTGTGTGACTCTTATAAAAAGGATCAAGATGATTCAAATTTTAAACTTTTATAAAAAGAACTGGAGCTGGTAGTACATTGTATATACTGCCTCTGATCCTTTTTATAAGCAACACCTACCTAATTACACAAAACAAACATACCATTAAAATTAGTTTAAAATAATAAATGTGTCAAAATGTGATGTCTTGTTTATATATACCTCTATTTAGAAAAGAGTATAGAAAGAGAATAAGTAGTAAATATGAGAGAATGGGTAATAAATGATTAAATGAAAGATATTTAATAGTGAATGTAGGATTATTAATTTAAATGTATATATTTAATAAGAGTAAAAAAAATAAAAAGTAATTTAAGTTTTTAGGGAAAAAAAAAGTACTTGCTGGTGTATACTGTGTTATGCTATTTCCTAACGTGGGACTACTGTCAGCCACAAAAATTAATTAGTGGTGCATGCATGGATTCAAGTTCCCACACAACGACCAATGAGGTTTGGCACAGTTGATTAAGGTCTTGCCACCCCGATCATAAGGGAGTGTGTTCGAACCCTCTGACCGATAGGGAGACCTCATTGGTAGGCGATCTCGTAAGTCCCTTGTAAGCGCTCGAAGAGTCCTGGGACCGTGTCCTGGCCTTAGTAGGGGACTGGTGCCGAACCTACCTAAAATTTTTATTATCAAAAAAAAAAAAAAAAAGGTTCCCACACAACGTAGTCAACATTTGTGCCGTGGCCACAGCCAAAAAAGTCACCATGTTGATAATTCATTAATTGGACTAGTCATACATGTGACTAGACTAATATTATAATACTTATAAAGTAGAAATAAGATGTTTTTTAGTCCTATTTATAAGTGAGTACTTCATTAATTTTTTTATACAGTGAACAATTTTATCCTTTACCTATTATTGTACAAATTTTGTTTTTATGAGTATAGACAATAACAATTTTAAAATAACAATTAGCAACTTGGATATACATGTATAGTGACAATTTGAAGAGTTCAAATTGTTAATCTCGATCTATACCCAAGTAAGTAATTACTTTACTCAAGTTGTTACCAGAGCTTTAGCCGTAGGCGAGGATCCTTTCCATTTTTTGTTTTTAATTTGAGGGGCATTTTAATAAAAATACTCAAACTTCAAAATCACATATTCATCCTTGATAACCTCCTATATATCCTTTTCCTTTTTCATCAGACCTTTTGGGAGTTTCCGTATTCAAATGGTATTTTTTGATCTTTTTTCCTAGCTTTTTGCCAACGAAGTATATGTCAATTATATTTATATATTTATATATATTAATTTCTATTTATTTTTAATGCTTTAATTGCTATTTAATTTGTTCATATGAGTCTCCCTAACTTGTCAACAGTGTGGCAAGCTTTCCTTAAATTATCGAGAATACTTTTTATTTTGAATGAAACATTAAAGACAAAGTTGAATTGAAGTGTGTGTGTGTGTGTTTTTTTTATATTTTAAAAGTAAAATGTTTAGAGTGTGTTTGGAACAACGATTGATAATTGGGTTTGTTTCAATTGGGCTTGTTGTGATATTACTTTTGGTAAAAGCCAAATCATGTAATGTAATTTATGTTTGGATTGGCGATTGGTGATTGGACTTTTCTAAAAATAAAACTTGTTTGGAATGGCTTAAGCATAAGAGCTTTTGTGATAATGGTAAGAGAGAGTGGGTGGAAAAATATTTAAAAAATCAAGTAAATATTTAAAAATTACTTTAAAATATTAGGTGTTACTGGAAAAATATTTTAGAGTGGGTGGAAATCAATAAATCAATATTCTAAGTTTTGGGTGCTTTTTACTACTAAAAAAAGTACATTAAAGGTAAAATTGTAGTCAGTCTCCTAAGACTGGGTATAACTTAAAAATTATTTTAAAGAGTTAAAAGCACAAAAAAATATTTTAAAGTAATTTTTGAAGCTTAAAAAGTACATTAAAGGTAAAATTATAATAAATCTGATAACATACTAGGTACAACTTGAAAAATATTTTAAGGGTTTAAAAACACTAAAAAATATTTTAAAGTAATTTTTGGAGCTGAAAAAGTACATTAAAGGTAAAATTGAAATCAGTCTGATAGCACACTGAATACAGCTGAAAAAATATTTTAAGAGGTTAAAAACACCAAAAAAATATTTTAAGGGTTTAAAAACACTCAAAAAAATTTTTTTGAGTGGGTACAACTAGAAAGTGGATAAAATTGCAATCATTTTGATAGTATATTAGGTAGTGGGTATAACTAGAAAAATATTTTAAGGGGTTAAAAACACTCAAAAAATATTTTTTGATACTACATACTATTTAAAAAATATATTATGGGAAAAGCCAATATCATATAACTAATTTCCAAACAATCCAATCTAGTATAAAATGTCATTAGCTTTTAACAAAAGCTCCATTTTCTAACTTCTCCCAATTGAGCTTTCACCAATTGGGTTTTGGCAAAAGCTCAATTGTCAATTGGCCTCTCCAAACATTCAAATTTGAGTTCTCAATTGTCAATTGAGCTTATGATCTTCAATTGACCTTAAAAAGGGTTCCCAAGCACACACTTAATAGTGAATCAACATCATTATAAAAAAAAAATTGGTGTGTGTGGTGTTCTTACGAAGCAAATTGTTTCTTCTTTCTGGTCACCACAATTATGTTTCTCTCTCGCCCCTCCTTCGCTTTTTCGCTTCCTCCTTCAGGTCCCATCTCTCTCTCTCTCTCTGTGAATGACTTCAAGTTTTAAAGAAGAAACCGATGCATAATTGATATGATTCATAATGAAGCAAGAAAATCAAACTTTTTCATTTGGGTTATTGAGTGGAGTCCATCTATCATCATCCTCTTCACTGTTTATGAATCCTCCTCTGTTTGCTCACAACTCTGTTCCAACTTGACAATATCCAATTCATCTCCTATAACTTTCCCTGTTTTCGTATTACCATTACTCCTCCTAGTTATAACAGCCAGCCAAGTAGTTTAGTTTTAATTGTAAATATAATAAATTAACCTATTTCATCTCTAATATTTATTATTGAGAGTTTGAGACTTATAAATAGGACCGGTGGTGTATGTATGCATTTATGTGTGTGTGTGTGTGTGTGTGTGTGTGTATTGATTCATTGACTAGCTGGTGAGCTCTGTTTTCTATATTTATGAAAATTGTTGTAGGTCTTAACGTTTGCATAGAATTAAAAAATAAGCAGGTCGTTGTAATTTATGAATTACTTAATTTGTTGTTAGAGTTTTTATATTGTATATATGTGTAGTATATATAATTATCATATATGAGCTTTGAGTAGATTAAATACACTCATTCTCATATCACTCTATAAATAGAGAATCTTGTTTGGTTTGAAAGAATGGGCGTCCTCTGTTTTTTTTTGGGATATTGTGGGAGAATGAGTTTTATCAGAATGTTTTTAGTTTCATAACATACAAATGTTACATAATTATTGATAATAATTATGGTGGTTAAAGGGAAAATTATGTGCTGATCATTTAATTAAAATAAAATAAATATAATAATGAATAAAATAATAACTCCTTTTCAGATTAATGATAATTTAATTAAAAATATTTAAGCGCTTTATTATTTTAATTTAAAAGCATATAAAAAACACATGTTCGAAGTAGAAGGAGACATACGGACTTATAATTTAGACTGAATATTAAATTTATCTTCTAATAATATTTGTGACTTCTTTATCTTATCTGATGTCTCCTTCCTTCTTTGAACGTTTACTGTTCTTTCTATTGGGTATTGAATTAATCACCAGGTTTTGTTGTATGTCGGTATATGAATAATATAGTTATTAATAATAGTAATATTAGTTTAAAAACACGAGAAAACCATATTATTCTTACGTTTGTAATTAAATAGCATAGCTCACTCTTTTAAAATTCATGCATTTCATAGAATTAATATCAAGTTCGACGTTACTAAGAAATATTAAAAAACTAAAATTTTCTTTGTATTTTCATCCCTCAGCAACTTTGGTTGGATCGGATGCAAAGGACAAAGTTCAGAGCAGACCTAGAATGGTAACTTCTCTAACATATCATCTACCTTTGTTATTTCTTTTTATATATAAATGAATCAAATCCCAACGTGCCAATTAATTTGTAAGAAATAACAATAAAATGGTGATCGAATATATTGAATTATATACAGGTATTAGAAGGGAATAAAGAAAGAATAAAAAAGATGTTTGATAAGGTTGAACTGTCAGCATCCTCTTATGACACAGCTTGGGTGGCAATGATACCATCACCTTCTTCTCCACAAGGTCCTCTGTTTCCTCAAACCCTAAAGTGGTTATTAGAAAATCAACACAAGGATGGATCATGGGGTCTTACTCATGGTAATGAGTTGTTGACCAAAGACTCTCTTCTATCTACTTTGGCTTCTGTTCTTGCACTTAAGCATTGGAATGGTGGTGAACTACAAACTAACAAAGGTATTATCTTTACAAATTTTTCTTTTTTTAATGCATAGTTATTACGCCGTCGGGTACTTATAGGAGATAGCAGATTCTAATCTGCAGATATTAAGTAAATTAGTTAAGTTAATTATTTATGAAAAAATGTGCTCTTGGTGATAAACATTACTGCGGCTCTTGGTGATAAACATTACTCTCCAATTGGATTCGATATTATCTTTTCTCATTTGATTGAATCTGCTCAAAAATTGAATCTTAATCTTCCTGTTGGGGGGAGCCATTTGCAGTCACTCATCAGAAAAAGAGAATTGGACCCCAAAAGGTATATAGCTTTTTTTCATTTAGATTGGATTATTTGGAGTTTTGGGCTGTTTGAATTTAATATTTAACTAAATAAATATATATCATCCTAATTATTTTTCTTTTACTTTAATATTTTAATAACTGTTATAACAACAGAGGTTGGGAAAGTAATTCAGAAGGATGGAAGGCGTATTTAGCATATATTTCAGAAGGATTGGGAACGTCACAGAATTGGGAAATGGCAATGAAATTTCAAAGGAAAAATGGATCTTTATTCAACTCACCAGCTACTACAGCAGCTGCTTTTACCCACCTTAACAATTCTCAGTGTTTTGATTATCTACTTTCGCTATTCAATAAATATGATAACACTGGTCTTTCTCTTTCCACCTGTTTTCCCTGAGATTATTTTTTCTTTAATTTTAATTTCAATTTCAATTTTAATTTTGCACTAGCTAATCAGCTAACTTTGTATATTCAGTTCCCACTGTTCATCCCCTGGATGTGTATGCACAACTCCACTTAGTTGACTGTCTTGAAAAATTGGGTATTGATCGTTACTTTCAGGAAGAAATTCAAAGTGTACTGGATGAAACATACAGGCATGTAGAGCAATAATTCATCAGAAAGTTTTAATACTCAAATTGTCCATTTATAAAATATCGTGATTGAATAATGAATTTGCCTGCAACAGATTGTGGCAGCAAGATGATGAAGATATATTTTTAGAGCCAACCACCTGTGCTGTGTCATTTCGTTTACTACGCCTGCACGGTTATGACATTTCTTCAGGTTCTATAACATTTCTCAGTGTTCATTACGTACGTACGTACGTACGTATTAAATTAAATATATATTCTTAATTTAGAAATGAAAAATACTATGGAGCTAACTCTCTGATATAAATGATTTTGAGTTCTCAGATGCAATGAATCGTTTCTCAGGAGACAAGTTCTGTAATACTCTTCAAGGATATTTGAAGGATGTTGGTTCTATTTTGGAGTTACATAAGTCTTCACAGATAGTTTTACATTCAAATGATTCAGTTCTAGAGGAACACAATTTCTGGACAAGACAATTCCTTGAGGAATATCTGTCGTCTTCCTCAGAAAACGCTCATAAACCTTTTAACAATATTGATCATGAGGTACAGAATATAATCTCACTTTAACAAGCTATATTTCTGATCTCGTGCAAACTTCCAAAATAAAACAATCGTTTTATGTATACTTCAGGTACGTTATGCTGAAAGGTTTCCTTATCAGACAAGTTTGGATCGCATATTAAACCGGACATCTATAGAGAATTTCAAAGTAGATGAAAAGAGAATGTTGAAAACTTCATACAGGTACAAATACTATATACATATGTTCTTGTTTCTTTATCAACTCTCTTACTGCTTCATCTTTAAGAATTCACTTTGTTTTGTGGTTCTCTGGTTCTGTCTATCAGCCTTTTGAATCTTGAAACCAGCAAAGATATGTTAGAGCTGGCTGTGCAAGATTTCAACCACGGTTTGTCCATGTACCAAAAGGACTTGCAGCAATTCAGAAAGTGAGTGCCCACAACATACAAAGTATAAAAGAAAAAGTAAATATTTTTGTGTACATTTGTATTCATTTAAGTTATTTTGTGTTGATGATCAGGTGGTTTATGGAGAGTGGACTGGATAAACTACACTTTGAGGTGTCAAAAACTAAACTTGAATATTCTTTCATGACAGCAGCAGGAGAGCTTTCAGACCCAGAACATAGCGAAGCACGCCTCGCTTGGTCCATGAATGGCTTATTTGGTTACGTAGCTGATGATCTCTATGATGTTTGGGGTTCTCAAGAGGAACAGATCCATCTTTTAAGCTTGATGGAGAAGTAATTAATAAGCTAGCTAGCTTGCATTATCATTCTCTTGAATAGTGTTATACTGAATTAGTCTTTGACTGCTCTCTCTTTATATATTCAAAGGTGGGATGTTGATGTGTGCAAAGAAAGTTGTTCTGAGACAGTGAAGATAGTGTTCTTAGCTCTCAAGGCAACCATTTGTGAGATAGCTGAGCAAGCTTCTAAGGTTCAGGGGCGAAGTGTGTTAAACCACTTGATCCAGCTTGTGAGTAGTACATTAATCTTGTTTTGGGGTTTTCATATTATTTTGATCAAACACGTCTAATAAGAGGTGATGGATGTTGTTTTGAATGCAGTGGGTGGATGTGTTGAGGTCGTTTATGAAAGAAGCTGAGTGGTCGAGGAACAAGAGTGTGCCAACCATGGAAGAGTATGAACCTAATTCAATAGTCTCATTAGCCATGGGAGTCATCGTCCTTCCAAGTCTTTATCTTGTTGGGCCTAAGCTTCCCCATGACACTATTCAAAGTGATGAATACAATCAACTGTTTGAGGTCCTTAGCTTTTATGGCAGACTACTCAATGATGTTAATGGCTACAAGGTAATAACCCTCATTCCTCCATCACCACCACAAACAAATTAATTAGGGTTAATGTTAATGTTGGTCCCGAGAAGTGCGGAGTATCCCCAAATAGAGGAGAGTCTTCTTGGGCCCCACTGCAACAAAATGATAGATACATATAAGTGAGTTCGACGCCATATCATAACTCAAAACTTTAAGATAATTTGAGTTTATGAGTCTTATTCCACTTATATACTTCTTCAACCAATTCCATTTACTGTGAGATTTCTCTTACTTTTTCACATCATGTCAACTTCACTCACACTTGACATCCGAACAACTTATGTTGATGCCTTGGAGGTGTTGTATCAATTAATTAATTGAGAGGGGTTTTTGCAGAGGGAAAGAGAAGAAGGAAAGCTGAACTCAGTTACATTGCAAGTCATACATGAATCAGGGTTGGTGACTGAAGAAGAGATCATAAAGAAGATCAGAGTGAAGATTGATGATAAAAGAAAAGAGCTTATGAGATTGGTTTTGCAGAAGGAAGGGAGCGTGGTTCCCAGAGAAGTCAAGAACGTGTTCTGGAAAATGGCCAAGTTGCTGACTTTGATTTACAAGAAGGATGATGTCATGCACGAAAATGAAATGCCCCAAGAAATGCTCAACATCAAGGATGCCTTGCTCGGAGATCCCATCCTTTTCAATAATTGAGTGATTGATTGACAATCGTTAACATGATTGTGCTCTCCTTTAAGTAATTATTATGTTTTCCTTCAAATAATGTAATGATAAATATTATTAATTTAGTATCATCTTCACAAGAATTTATCATTGAGCTACCCCTTTATCGTAATTTTAAGAATATTCTGTCATCAAAAGAATAAAATTATAGGATATTCGCCCAAAAGATGAGTATTAAGAAATAATAATAAATTTAATGAGTGACTTGCGTTAAGCTAAAAAATATAATCTGAACCGATAAATAAAACTAAAGGAGTATTGTAAGGTAATAGTGTTGAGGAACAATATGATAATTAATATTCTTCAATTGAAAAACGATAGTCCCAAAAGGCCGTTAAGTATGGTGGTCTTTGGGCCAGTTCAAAGAAAAAAGACAGGCTCAAAAGGCCTGGTGAAATGGGTTACAATCCGGATATGACTGGAATGGTATGTTACCTTCAGATCACAATTTACAGCTTGTTATTTATCCATGGTGGACAAGAGCAACAGCAAAGTTTATAGCTTGTTATTTATCCAGATACAGCAGCCTTTGAAGCAGTCTTGGGACGTGAAATTGGAACACATCGCACGGGAGAAGAACCAGATTGCTGACATGCCAGCGAAGAATGGGTTAATTACTATATATTATCCCTTTTAGTTAGATATATGATATATAATATATCATTGCTTGATGCCAGCTACTGCCGCTCTTTCATTTGTCGTGGGCCCCGCATCTAATTCAACCAAAATGATGCCTTGTGTTTTTTTTTGTTGCAACCATTTTCTTTTCTTCGTTTTGATTTTATCTTCTTCTTTATCTAATATCTCCTACATTATAAAATAGGATATGAATAGATTTTATATTAAGATTTTTTTTATCCTAAACTTAATTAAAAGATAAAAAATATATAAAATATAATTAAATAGGTATAAAATATTAATAAATTTAATCAATTATATCTTAAAATCTATACTATTTAATTATAAAATATGTATTTATCAAAAATCATTAGTTGAAAATGTTAAATTTAGACAGTTGAAATTTTATTTGAAATTGCGATTATCACTGAAACTGATTTCAGGTTAGTAATGGGTAAATATTAAATTGATTAAATTAAATAGAATGATCGAAATGGAATACAATTTTTCTTTTTTTAGATATTATCATTCGATATCCAGTTTGGGGTTAGTGGCCGCTCCTCCCGACACAAGTCTCTCCTCTGTATCTTGAACTTAGGATCCAAAGGGATCTAGCGGAGCCTTACACCATTAGACCAACTCTATATTGATAGATGGAATTCAAATTTTAAAATAAGGCGGGATGGCTGAAAAATAATGAAGGAAAAAAAAACAGTAGATGGATAATACAGCCCAATTGTAATGCACATACATGATAAGTGGACTAATCACATGAGAGCGAGCACTATTAAAGGCATATATTGATTATTGATGATGGTTGATTAGAAGGTTAAAAAATTCATGAAAAAATTTTAAAATGTTATGGTTTGCTTTCCATTGTGTGCGTAGTAGTGAAGACAATTTCTAAACTATTAATACCGTTGAAATAAGAAAGATTTACATGGTTAGCCAGGTATTCTTTTTTCGGTAGCCTTCGTCTAGAATGCCAACATGGCCCATAAAAAAAATTATATTAGCATCAATGTCAAGAATATAGTTTAAAAATTTAGTATAATAAGCTTAATTACATCTCCCAACAAGTGGGTTTGAATTTGTGTTCTGTCACTTACCACCTCAATCAATAGCTTGTTAATCAAATTAATATTTTTTAAATCTAATAACTTTGGTTGAAAAGGGCAACATAGGCAATCAACATGGAGCAACATAGAATCTCGTATGGGATGGCTTAGGGTAAAATATATTTATATAGATATTGTGCTTGTTTGGATCCTATAAGTGTTTATTTCACGTATTTACCTCAAATACTGTAAATCATTATTAAAACGCTATTTTTAAAGACTTTAATCGTTATTTCAAATAAGCACATAGTAGATCATCCAATCTTATTAATAATACTACCTCCGGTCCTAATAATAAAACATAGTTAACTTTTTTCATAACGATTAACGAAGCTAGATAAATTGCTTTAGAGTATTTATATTTATCATTTTTTCTTTAAATTAATTTATGTGACTTATAATTTGTTTCAGGTGCCTCTTGAGCTATTTCCTTTCACTTCAGCAGTAAGCCCTTACTCCACCATCTATTTGAGCATCCTGGACCATATTGCAATTCCAAAATCTCCTCCCAGCCACTCCCTAATTGAAAATTCAAAGTGCACAGTTCGTGAACTCCGGGCTTTGCCATTCACTTCTCTAACAGGGGATAAAAAACATAGCTTCTTAGAGGCCATGCATGAGTTGAGAAAGGCCTTTACATATCATCCAGAGGTAGATCATCATGGTAGGGAGAGCAACTCCTGGTTTGTAGACTACATCTCCTGTTGTAGAGCCATCATTCGACTCAGAGACAAACTTCTACCTTTTTTCCAGAAGATAGAAGACTTCGAAACTAGCTGTCAGAAAGTGGCTGCGGTGGAGCTTGAGCGGGACAGGACCTTAACAAAGTACGGAGAAAAGTATGATCAGGTTGAGGAGGTGGAAGCAACAACTCTGAACTTAAGGTCACAAATCGATCGATGAATTGCAGTCAAAGCTAATGACTAAGGAAGCGAAGGAAGCTGAAGGTGTCTTGAGCATAGGCTCTCAAATTGAGCAGTTGCAGGAGAAGTTGAAGAGTAAGGAGGCTGAAGTTGTTGGGTTGAGGAATGAGGCTGATGCTTTCATCTTCAAATTTGGGGACTTGAGGGATCAACACGAGGTCCTGGCTTCACAACATCTGTGCTTAAAGCAATCCATTGATTCTAGGTGTCGAATGGGCTTTGTTAGCTGTTTAGTTTTACCGTAAGCGTACGGGTCGTAAGTAATATAAAAAGATCGTTTTTATGAGGACTATGATAAAAATGAATTAATTATCTCAATTAAGTTATCAATCAGGTTAAGTGAGAATATTTTGAAAGAAATTTTATACTTAAAAATTAATTAATTAAATCAAGAACTTCAAGACAGGAGGAACCTAGGATTATCTATCCCCTATTTATTTCATGAACTAATTGATTTACCCTCAATAAGCAATAAAACGAAGATATGTATTTGTCTAAGATTCAAAAGTATTCGATAATACTCTCTCGAGTCAAAACCAAATATTTATCCTAATAAACTAATCAATCTCTTGTATTAATTTATAAGGACTAACTTTAAACACCAATCTTAATCTGACAATGCTAGATTAGTAACTATATCTCTATGATACTAACAAACCATCCATTTAATATATCTAAACTTCAAGTCTAACATGATTTTACCCAAGTTCTACACTTAAATTATCTTTCTCAAGATTAATTTAAATAAACAAGACAGCTAAATGGTGATAATGCATTTAGAGGCATTAAGAGCAAGATAAAATCAATACAAAAATTTATTCGTTGCAAAAAGAGAGTAAATAAATAATTCAATCCATAAATAGGTTCAAGAAAATCCTAGAACAAGAAAATTAGCTACTCATGTTCATCAACAAATCAAAACCATAAATAATAATTCGGTTCATATCAGAAACTAAGAAAAAGAGAGAAGAAAATTAATGGAAAATCAAATTTTAAAGCTCCAAATCTCTTTGAATCTTTAAGTCCCAGCTCCCCAAAACTCTGCTTCTCGCTCCGCTCTCGTGTTCTCTGCTTGAGCTTCCTGTCTCGCGTCCAGCTTCTGGGTCTGTGCGTCTCAGCTATCTGTGTCCGCCCCCTTCCACTCGCATGTATGATATATATAGCCTTCTATGCGTGCTGTTCTTGACGTCTCTTTAATTGTATATCCTATATCATCTCAATATAAGATTATATTATATTATCTTCTCAACGGAGCAAGGATTGATTTTAATCTATTACTTCCTTTCTTTGCTTCACGTGGGGTCCGCGGTTAATATCCTTCCAATTTCTTAAAAGATATATATATATATATATGAGATACAATCCCCATCTTGATTTCTTGACGTTCAGCACATGGAACCCATGGTTCTTTTTTTTTTTTCTTTCTTTTACTTTTACAATTTGCTGCAGCACCTTTGTTATATATATATATATATATATATATATATATATATATATATATATATATATATATATATTTTTATTTATTTATTTATGTCATTTGATTTCTCTTTTTTCTCTTTCTTCATATAATATCTCCTACACAATAAAATAAGATCGGATATGAGTAGATTTTCTGTTAAAATTCCTTATTATCCTATCATTAACAAAAAGATAGAAAAATATATAAAAGATAATTAAATAGGCATAAAATATTAATAAATCCAGTGGATATATCCAAAATATCTACCTATTTAATTATAAAATATATACTTATCAAACTCCCCCACACTAAATCTTTTGCACTCTTGGGCAAAGAAAAATTGATCTTGAAAACAGGTTGAAGAGAGAAGAGAGACAAATTGAACCAACTAAGAAATTGTGAGAACTCAAGTAAACATACCCTAGGAACTAAGTGTACAATATGGGTTATCAATCACATATAGATAAACTCATATTCAGATATGAAGTTTAACAAGATTAAATCCAGGTAAAATAGTCACACAAGGATATAAAGTGTATCACTCAACTCACTAGCATATGGATTATTTTTTGCTCAGTTCACTTGTTCAATCACCCTACCATACGCTTGTAATAGTTCTAATTTTCCACCACCAGTTACATGTGTATTCAAAATCAAGAGGACTTTATGGCTTGTAATGTTGGAATATAGGCTATGTAGAGTGGATGATGGATACTAAGCAATATGCATGTAAATCATGTTATACTGAGAATTTAATGTAATAATGATGTGTGTGCTATTCTTCAAGATTAGGGTATTCTCTCTCTCTCTCTCTCTCTCTCTATTCTTTTTTTTTCAATTTTTTTTTTCATCTTGAGTTTGTTGTAGGTTCCCTTTTGACGCGACCCTGCACATGGGTGATGCAGCATCAGTTACTCAGTTACTCCAACAAGTGTCTCAAGAGGCTTTTAACCCAACTCATAGCCCTCTTTAGCTTCACCGTTTGACACGAGTGCCAACATTTGGTGTATATATATGAGATACAATCCGCATCTTGATTTCTTAATGTTCAGCACATGGGACCCGTGGTTCTTTTTTTTTTCTTTTACTTCTACAATTTGTTGCAGCACCTTTGTTATATATATATATATATATATATTTATGTCATTTGATTTCTCTTTTTTCTCTTTCTTCATATAATATCTCCTGCGCAATAAAATCGGATAGGATATGAGTAGATTTTCTGTTAAAATTCCTTATTATCCTATCATTAACAAAAATATAGAAAAATATATAAAAGATAATTAAATAGGCATAAATTATTAATAAATCCAGTGAATATATCCAAAATATCTACCTATTTAATTATAAAATATATACTTATCAAGCTTCGATGGTCTAAGGACTTGAATCGTGCTCATGAAAGGTATATGTCTTCTTGACTGAGCAACGGAACTCCTTATCCCAACTTGACCTGGATTCATTAGCTTAATCATCTTCAAGACAATCACCAGCCAGGGACGAGCCATCTGACCGCATTCCAAACATGTAAGTTAAATGTCTTGCTTATTTCTTTTTTAAACCCTTTAAAATGTTAATGTTATTTTGGCATACATTTGTGCACCTAGCTAGTCGTCCCAACATTGTCAGCTCACCCTATAACCATGTGCATTTTTTACTTGTTCAATCTAATATGCAACATTTCGTTTCAGCTAGTTATAGGGAAATTTCAGATGCCTTGTGGGAGGTAGCCCATCTGCCTCCTATGAAATCCCACTCACCTTCTCACAATGAAATCTGAACTAGGATTGTTCAAGATACCCAATGCTTAACCATTGATGTGTTCTCATGGGGCAAAGGGTTGCTAGGTTATGGGCTATTGTCCATCCCAGTTTCAATACCTATGATCCTTTCTCACAAAAAGGAATTGATCTTCATTTCATTTGGTTTTGTTTTGTTTTGTTTTATAACTGATAGATCCTTTTTTTTATCTTTATTGTTAATGTTTTATATCCTGTCATGTATGACATTTTATGCTTATTCAAGTACATCTATGATTCTTACATAAGAAGTGATGTTAGTTTTTACTTATGCCTTTGCTTTTATGGCCCCTACAGTGCTGCTATAGCTAAATTATCATTATCATAATTACCGGGAGAAAGTGATTGCCAAATATGTCCCTTTTCCTGCACCCTTTCATACTCTAAACTAAAAATATATGGTTTGTGATTTTTTGGATTGGATTTTTTTATTTTTTTTCCTTGTCCCAATTTCGAAGGGAGGATGCATTTAAGGCCATTCGATAAGATGGTTCCAACCTGAAGAGGCATCTGAGAGTACGTGACTCGCTTAAAAACGAATTTCACACGTCTTACAAGCCAAACGTTATCTATATAGACTCCCGTGACCTGCATTACAATGCTCACTTCACTGGTTGAGCAATTTGCGCATAATTTATGTTGTTGACAGCTTTATTTTCACCCTCCTTGTTTACACCATACAACAATTATGTTGCAGGTTGCTTTATTAAGAGTGTATTTCTTATTAATTATGGCATGAGAGAAAATGTGAAAGGATATGATTTAAGGAACAAACAGTTAAACCTAGGCGCATTCGTATACTTGTGGAAATTATACTTGGTTTATTGAACCCAAAACCGTAGAATTTTGCTCTCATGAATTGTTACAGTTCAATGATTTGAAATTACTCATGTAATGCTTTTTTCTGAAGGGAAGAGTTAGTAGAAATGTTAATTTTAGTTCTCAATTTAAAATTTCAATTCACTTTATTTCTCAAATTTATAATATTTTTCTTAAACTCTTCCAATTGATTGCCCATGTTGAGGGACTTTTTCATCAAAGTAATAGTTTTCAATTCAAATTAACACAAATTTTTTTATAGGTTTGAGGTGAATCTGTCTGGGAAATATTCCCCCATGTCTAGCTGACACCATAAAATTTCCATGGGTGGAATAGTAGTACACATGAATATTCTCAAATGGGTGCAATAGTAGTACAGCACAAAAAGACCACATCAAATGATTCTGTTGATACATTTGAGTAATTAAACGTTTTATGATAAGTAAACTAGATTTATTATCATAACCTAGATTTTGCACCAACATGAAACTATTTAAACCATGATCATAAGAAAGTGCAAAAATATACTCTCGAAAAATAAGTGTTGGTCTTTTTGTGTTGTACTTCATCCAGCTTTTCATTAAAGAGGCTCCCAAAAGATTTAAGAAAGATATGCCCCAGGTCATTGGCAATATGTGTGTATTATATTCCGTGTACTTTCATTTTCCGCTAATGATTTTGATTGGGTGATTTATTTTTAATCTATAGTTTGGGAAGCAGTGGTTACAACCCACAGAGGCATTTGAATTGAGGGAGAGACTGCGTGATATGCTGGGAAATGAATTTCAGGCCCAAGAGCAAAACCCTGTCGTATGAGTCATGTCCTGCTAGTCTTGGAACCTGCATTCCATGCAAAAAATGGTAATGCTTGCTATGCCTGAGGATACTAATTTGCCCCATTTTAGTCTTTTGGCTAAGGCTAAGGCTAAGGTAGATGATTTCAATGCAGAAAATTAAGGAACTAGTCTAATGCTAAGAATCAGTTTAATGCCTGTAACATGTAATAATTGTTGTTTCCACTCTAAAGCCAGCCTTCTAGTTGTCAACTCTGTTGTTTCCTCTGTGCACTTAAATTAGAGATTTGGAAATAGCTCAACCCAAAAGAATATAATGGTGGCAAGTTAGTATCCTCAGGCATAGCAAGGTTGAGGGGGAACGAAACAGAAGTGGTGGGGGAAAATCAGAGGGAGACAGATCAGATATTAAGGGGAAGAGATGCAGGGAGGGA
This sequence comes from Inga laurina, assembly GCA_963855925.1. Lineage (NCBI taxonomy): Eukaryota > Viridiplantae > Streptophyta > Magnoliopsida > Fabales > Fabaceae > Inga > Inga laurina. The sequence goes on from OY979710.1 coordinate 52,367,073, forward strand.
GGGAGATAAAGAGCTTACATAGCTTACAAATATCATTCATCAAGTATCCTTTCAAATGTTGTTTAAATTCCTATTTACAGAGCAAGGTTGCTGCAACTTGCTAATATAATACTATAAAGAAAAAGGCAGCTTTGAGTTTCCTTAACTTAGAAGGAAACTTAAAAGGGAGGGTTTCCTTTATAAAAAGGAAACTTGTGACATTTGTATTAACAAATATATTTCGAAGAGAATTCTGAGTAGTATTTTGTTGGAAGCCGTCTGTGACTATTGGGCCTAGGGTGTTTAACCTACCCTAGTTAATACCGAATAATTAGGATTAGATTGTAATATTATATTTTATCTTTTATTCTCCCTGATTTCCTCCTAACAAAATTAGATCCATTATCAACATTTAGTCGGTATGTTAATTTACTTAACTCCCATGAGGCAAAGATATTTCTCGCCATGGGGAAATTCGGCGACATGGAGAACCAAAAGGCAATCTGTAGTTTGACGTAGAAGTAGAACTAAGAGCATTGGCTCAAGGAATATGTGAAAGAATATGGCTTGACAGGCTCTTGAGGGAGCTAAAAATCACTTGAGAAGGCCCCATGAAAATGTTTTGTGCCAATATGTCTACTATCAAGATTGTGAAAAATCCCGTACATCATGAAAGGATGAAGCAACTTCATCAACAAGAATAAAGAAGAAGAGAAGGTTGAGGTCGTATGCACACCATCAAGACAACAAATTGCTGATGTGATGACCAAAGCCAGAAAGATTTATTCTATAAAAGGAGGCTACAGGAAGCTTCCTCCATAAATTAGCCAAGCTTCCACTTGTGTTGGAAAGAGTTGATTTGAATGAATTATGATTGGCTTATGAAATCCCCCCAAAAATATATCTCTCATTTTCCCCCTCAATCTGAACTTCTCTTCCTCCCTCCTCTCTTTGTTTCTGCATTTCATTTCCTAATCTGTTTGAGTGAGAACTAGTGTGTGTGTGGGTGAGTTTTAAAGCACCTTGTCCAGTACAAAGTTTGACAAGGCTTCACAAGCAAGTTGAGAATGAAGAACAAGAACATTTATTCACTAGCTCGAGAAGGAGTGTTGGCCATATCTGAGAAACAAACTTCAACAGATTCTAGATCATCACTGATACATCACAAATTACAGTAGCAAGGTTAGGTAAGCACATATAGACATATAGAAATTTTTGGGTGTCAAATAACATCCAAAATTTTCAAGTTTTACCGTGGATAATTAATCGTAGCTTCATTGTCTTTGTTTGTTTTCTCTAAATTATTAGGTCCATCCCCTTCAAGAAGAAGAATGAGATTATCCTATTTAATTCATGCTATATATCAGCTATCAATTATAATTAATCACTAATGCTAAAAACATATTATACACATAACTTTCTAGACCCCAAGCCATCATATGGAATTGCCTTAGAAGCATCTTCCCTACCAAGTTGGGACAAGAAAAAAAAATTCAGAAAATTCAGTGAATCCAAGAAAATCACAAATTGTAGGTTTATCATCTTCAACGAAGAATATAAAGGGTGCAAGAGGAGCAGCATTTTGGCAATTATGGGAGGGACCAAAATAGCAAAAGTACGAGTAAATATTAACACTTCTTACATGACAATCATAGATGTACTTAAATAAGTATGAAACATCATAAATGACATGATATAAAACATTAAAAATAAAGAAAAATTAAAAGATCAATCAATTAGTAAAATAAAATGAAATGAATATCAATTCCTTTTTTGTGAGAAGGCATCATAGCTACGGATTGGACGATAACCCAACAACCCTAGGGACTATGAGAACATATCAATGGTTAAGCATTGGGCATCTTGAACTATCGTAGGTTCAGATTTCATTGTGAGCAGGTGAGTGGGATTTTATAGGAAGTAAAGGGGCTACATCCCACAAGGAATCTAAAATTTCTCAATAACTCTGCCCCACCTAAAAGGGGAAAAGACCTAAAAGATACGACCTAAATGTAGGCATAAATGAATGCCAAAATAAGGGTTTATATTTAAAAACAAAAAAGCATGGCATTTAACTTACAAGTTTGGAGAGGAACCAGATGGTAGCTTGTCCCTAATTGGCGATTCTCTTGAAGATGATTGAGCTAAATAGTGGTCCAGTGAAGTTTTGACAATGAGTTCCATTGCTTAATCAAGGAATCACGCTTTTCAGATGCAACTTTCAGGGATCTAGATTCCATTTAAACCCACCTTCTAGGAATATAGAATCCAAGGGTTCCTTTAAGGACTTTTGCCCTACAACCAGAATCTCGTGTTTTTTCCTCAATTCTATAGATCGTGAGAGCATATCAGTAGCATCCATTTCCAACTCCTTAAGGTTAGTGCCTGTTTGGATTATAGATAGAAGCTACTTTTTTAAAGTGATTTACGGTATACGAGGTAAGTTTGTGAGAAGAGTTTTGTCTCAACTTACATGAACGAGCTTTTCCACCGCCAACTCAAACAGGCCCTTAGTTTCCTCACTCTTCATATCTCTTTCCAATTTCTGAATTTGAGGCCTTATATCATTGCACTCCCTGTCCAACTTTTAGGCTTGAGGCCTTATATCATTACACTCCCTGTCCAACGTCTGTTTATTTGATGAGAGACTGATAGGGACCAAGGTAGTATAGGCTGCCAAAGTCCCACATTGAGTAGTATGGGTTGCTTGATAAGGTACTTACGTGCTTTGGTTCTCCCACCTTAACAGCTAACTTTGGGGGTGTGGTTCTTCAAGGTGTATGCTTAGTGCCTATCATTTGGTATCAAAGCAGGTCGGGCTATTTGATGTGGGACTTTGGTAACCCATACTACGTTGGTCCCTATTAATACACCCTCCCCAGAAAGTCGACATCTTGGCAGCTTCACTTGGCGGCACTTCAGCCGATCAGAACCCTTCATCGGTAGCCCTCTCCGATCCGTCAACCACCGACTCTGATACCAAATGATAAACACCCAAGCACCTTGGAGAACTACACCCCAAAAGCTAGTAGCTTTGATACCAAATAATAAGCACCCAAACACCTTAAAAAACCACAACCCCAACTCTGATACCAAATGATAAGCACCCAAACACCTTGGAGAACCACACCCTAAAAGCTAGCAGCTCTGATATCTAGCTCTAATACCAAACAGATAGTAGCTCTGATACCAAATGATAAGCACCCAAGCACCTTAGAGAACCAAACCCCATGCTCTGATACCAAATGATAAGCACCGACCATTGACTTTTATACCAAATGATAAGCACCCAAACACCTTGAAGAACCATATCCTAAAAGCTAGTAACTCTGATACCTAACTCTGATACAAAAAAGCTAGTAGCTTTGATACCAAATGATAAGTACCCAAGCACCTTGGAGACCACACCCCCAGCTCTGATATCAAATGATAAGTACCACACCCCCAACACTGCCCTCCCCTTTAAAACTTGACCTCCTGATTCAATGAACTTTCCAAATAATAATAATTTTATAAATAATTATTTATATGCTTACACGAATAATTATTTTATAAATAATAATTTTATGTAAATAATTATTATTAATAAATACATTATAAAAGAAGAAGGAAAATATGTAGAAGGGCATTTTAACCTCCTTTAACCTAACTTAACTTAAATAAACCTTACTTAACCTAACCTTCATTGAACTAAACCAAGCCTTAGAGAACCACACCCTAAAAGCTAGCAACTCTGATACTTAGCTTTGATACCAAATGATAGGCACCCAAACACCTTGGAGAACCATACCCCCGCTCTGACACCAAATGATAAGCACTAACCATCGACTCTGATACCAAATGTTAAGCACCAAAACCCCTTGGAGAACCACACCCTGAAAGCTAGCAGCTCTAATACCTAACTCTGATACCAAATGAAAAGACATGCTCTGCTTAATATGATCTAACTGTTTATCATTTGGAAAGACTATTCTCAACACAGTCGAGGCATTCAAAAAGCTATTTGCTTCCTCCTTTGATAGAGAAGTGTATGACTAGGATATGAGATTATTAACTGCACCCTTCAACATTTCAATTGTGGCTTTGTCGGAAGTAGGACAAGCTTCTTAGGGAAAAGGATCAAGTTCAATAGTTTCCAGGAAGTTGAAATTATCGGTATAGGCATCTGTCAAACTCGTATCCTTTTTATTTGGCAGGAACGATTAAGAAATTTAGGAGTAAGAAAAAACAAAGAACCAGAGAGGTGGACAAGAATTAAAAAATAAATGAATGCCCCACTTAAAGTCATATGAAATTTCTCTGTAACTCTGCCCCACCTGAAAGAGGGAAAAACAAAAAGATACGACCTAAATGTAGGCATAAATGAATACCAAAATAAGGGTTTATATTTAAAAATGAAAAAAACCCGGCATTTAACTTACAAGTTTGGAGGTGAAGTTTTGACAATGAGCTCCATTGCTTAATCAAGGAATCATGCTTTTCATATGCAGCTTTCAGATCTAGATTCCAGTTAAACCCACCTTCTAGGAACATAGAATCCAAGGGTTCCTTTAAGGACTTTTGCCCTGCAATCAGAATCTCGTGTTTTTTCCTCAATTCTGTGGACCGTGAGAGCATATCAATAGCATCCATTTCCAACTCCTTAAGGTTAGCGCCTATTTAGATTAGCAGTAGAAGCTGTTTTTCTAACGTGATTTATGGTATACGAGGTAAGTTTGTGAGAGGAGTTTTGTCTTGATTTACGTGTATGGGCTTTTCCACCACTAACTCAAACAGGTCCTTAGTTTCCTCACTCTTCATATCTCTTTCCAATTTCTGAATTTGAGGCCTTATATCATTGCACTTCCTGTCCAATTGTAAGGCTTGAGATCTCTTCTGGTGGTACTCCTCTGTTAAGGATTGTTGATGTGCAACAATATCCTTTTGTTTATTTTACCTTGGTCCCTATCAATAAACCCTCCTTGGAAATCCAACTTCTTGATGGCTTTACTCGGCGGCACTTCAATCGGTTAGAACCCTCCGTCGGTAGCCTTCTCATGTCTGCCAACAACCAGCTTTGATACCAAATGATAAGCACCGACCATTAGCTCTAATACCAAATGATAAGCACCCAAACACCTTGAAGAACCATACCCCTGGCTATGATACCAATTGATAAGCACCGACCATCAGCTTTAATACCAAATGATAAGTATCTAAGCATCTTGGAGAACCACACTCTAAAAGCTCTGATACCAAATGATAAGCATACAAGCACCTTGGAGAGCTGCACCCTAAAAGCTCTGATACCAAATGATAAGCACCGACCACCTGCTCTAATATAAAATGATAAGCACTTAAGCACCTTGGAGAACTATACCCTAAAAGCTAGTAGCTATGATACCAAATAATAAGCACCACAGCATCTTGGAGAACCACACCCTAAAAGCTAGCAGTTCATACTATCTTGGTCCCCATCAGAAACCCTTAGTCTCCTTCCTTGAGGCAGCAACTCTTTCGTCATTAGCTGTTAGATTCACGAGCAATAGCTTGATTTGAGATCTTAAAGTCTGGCTTTTTTTTCCAACTCATTGATTTCAATATCCTTGAGCCTAAGCTCTTGCCTTAAGATCTGACTTTTTAACTACAAAACCTTATGTTTTGTCGTCAATTTAGTTTTTAAGTCCAGAGCATGAGCGTCCTTCTTCAACACACCACTTGTAGCTTTCTTAGTCCTTACTTCTGCTAATAATTTCTCTATTTGGACACGTAGTTTATCTGTTGTCAACTCCACCCCATCAATGTCATGCTTTATATTGACATGATCGTCTGATAACTTGTCCAACTAAGACTCTACTTTTCTTAGTTTGTCCAGGCCAGTTTCATACTCTATCTTCTTTAGATGAAGAGGTAGAAGTTTGTTTAAGAGTTGTTCAACGGTTTCCTTACACTCGTCGAGCTCTAAAAGCCAAGACATGCTCTACTCAGTATGATCTAACTCTTTATTATCTGGAAAGATTATTCTCAACACACTCGAGGCATTCAAAAAGCTCTTTGCTTCCTTCTTTGATAGAGAAGCGTATTATTTGAATAAGAGATTATTAACTGCACCCCTACTACCTTGGTCCCTGTTAATACACCTTCCCCGGAAAGCCGACCTTTCGACAGCTTCACTCAGTGACACTTCAACATATCAGAACCCTCCGTCGGTAGCCCTCTTCGATCTACCAACCACCGACTCTGATACCAAATGATAAGCACCGACTATCGGCTCTGATATCAAATGATAAGCACCCAAGCACCTTAGAGAACCACACCCCAGCTCTGATACCAAATGATAAACATCGACCACTGGCTCTGATACTAAATAACCGGCTCTGATACCAAATGATAAGCACCCAAGCACTTTGGAGAACTACACCCAAAAAGCTAGCAGCTTTGATACCAAATGATAAGCAACCAAGCACCTTGAAAAATCACACCCTAAAAGCTAGCAGCCCATACTACCTTGGTCCCTATCAGAGACCTTAGACTCCTTCCTCAAGGCAGCAACTCTTTTGCCATTACCCGTTAGATTCAAGAGCAATAGCTCAATTTGAGATCTTAAAGTTTAGCTTTTTTCTCTAACTAATAGATTTCAATATCCCTGAGCCTAAGGTCTTGCCATAATATCTGACTTTTTAAATCCAAAACCTCATGTTTCGTTGTCAATTTAGATCTTTTTAAGTCCAGCGCATTAGCATCCTTCTTCAACACGCCACTTGTAGCTCTCTTAGTCCTTACCGTGTTGTGCAGCACTGGAGAGTCACTTAACCATGTCTCCTACATTTCTGTTTGGCAATGGGTATAGCAAGAGTCTATAAAAATTCCTTGCAGCCAACTATTGCCCAGCATGGTCAAAAAGAATTGAAAAAAGGGGGTAAATGAATGAAATCATGCGCACAGCAGCGATATACACAGAGGGAGAAAGCAAGAGGTATTTACGAACGTAAAGGAAAAGGAGGATAAATTATAAAAGGGCAATAATACAATTTCAGTATTGCGACTCAATATGAGGGGAAGATCCATTTGTTGGCTTAAAAAAAAGGAAGATCCATTCAAGTTATATTTAAGTGAAACATATTAAAAGCAGATGACTTATTTTGGATCTCATACAGCAAAAAAGGCTATATTATAAAGACAATAATATATCATACAGACAATAACAATGCAAGATGACAAAGATAGCATTAAGACTTTGGCTATAAGCGCAGCATGGCACAATTTATAAATGCAAGAACATGCAAGACTTTAGATCACAACTATAAGGCGGACCCCCAGTGCTGCAAGTAGCTCCCGAATGCTCGGGCTCAGGGGAAGGAGACCCTATGTGTACGCGACCTTACCCTGACATATTGCCAAGAGGCCGTTTCCAGGGCTCGAACCTTGGACCTGGGGGCGGAAAGCTAGCGCACCCACCATTTGCGCCAAGGCCCGCCTTCTTTAGATCACAACTATAATCCCAACATATAAAAAAGACCTCAAGTAATTATTCAATGTAATTATCAAACTCCTTCATTTTTTACAAAAAATTCATTATCAATATTGAACATGGATTATCATCCCTGAAATTATAATCTGGTGTACCAAATGCAAGAGATGGCATAGAAACGCAAAAAAAAAAAAAAAGACAGAAAGAAAAAAAGAAAAAAAGTTATCATTAGATGAAAGTAAAAAACGCAAACAATAGAGTAGAACTGTATTTAAAGAGGGCAGAGAGGGCAAAAACGATATTGACCCATCATGATGAATGCAGTTATCATTCATTATTTATTATGCATAGTTTTAATTAGAAATGTAACGTGATAGTGTATAATATTCACTTTTAATAATGAACCAATGAGCATGAACGGTAAGCACTATGTTGGCCAGCTTTAAAATAGACGCACGGATATTTCAGAAAACCAGTAGAAGCCAAATGCATTTTTGCCCAACTTAGAACAAACAATTTGACCTTATCAATTACAATTTAAACACATGGAGAAACTCCCCATAAGTGAATCCCATTAAATTATAGACTCAGAAGCAAATACTCTGATCAAGATCCTTAAAAGGTCATCAAAAGGTGAATTCACATTACCTTACAATTTCTTAGAAGCTTATTAGAAGATCTGGATTGTGCAGATTAAATCTGGAACATACAAAAAGGCTAACAGCTAAGAAATATTGATAAGAAATAAATCAAACAAAGAAAGAAAACATTATGGAATAAGAGAAAAGACAAAAATAAAAACGAAGTGCAGCATAGATAGGAAACAGAAATAATGATACAAAAAGTCGCTCAGTCATCCATAATGGTTCCTTATGATATATCCATTTAAGCCCATCAATAAGTGGCTTATTACTGCCTGAGTGGAAGATGGAGATATAGCTTAGCAGCACTAAAAGCATAGGATGAGGAGAAATGAGAGACAAAATATTCTAAAAATGCAGAATAAAGCATGATAAACTGTTTGGATAAATTAAGCACTAATCCATACCATTCTATAAATTAGAAACACTTCTTTGTATGAGCACCAACTATTAGTTAAAGGCATTTAAGAAAAGTACATTGAAGGAAATATTGAGCCATAAAGGATAAATTTTGATTCAGCAACCTATCTTGAATCATAGAATGCTCAAAGTGATGGTTAAAAGAATGTTAATTCCCTCCACATATATGGAACCCATAAATAATAGCACAAGTGCACCACAAAAATAAGCTGCCTCCATGACATTCTCGAATAGAAACTTCCACAAAAATAATAGCAGTCAAGAACCATCATTCATAGATGTTTCAATTTTAAGCCGTTTTCAGTGCTCGTGAGAATGTAGGAGAACAATTTGGAAAATAAGTACAAATACACAAATAAAATTTACCAGTTGATTCCACGATCAAAACATAAATAGGATTGGTGTTTTGTTGACCTTCCTTTGTACCAATATGAGAGAAAAGAGAAAAATGAAATATAGAGTGACGAGGACTGAGGAAAAGAAACTAAACCAGTTAGAAAAATGACATCACTGCCTCGGTAGATAACTGTGAATACTCTGATATAAGTCCAATCTCACTCACTTCATTGGAAGGAGAAAGGATTTCTCTCCCCCCGCTTCTTCTCTAATTTTAGCTCTAGAATATCTAACAGTTGACAATTTTGACTGTCAATTAAAGCAGGACAACTACACCAAGTTATTACCTCCGTAGTGAAGCAACAAATCCCTGCAACGTCATTATTTAAATTGGAAGTCCTGAAAAATCTACTCTTTATAGAAAAGAATAAGATTAATTTATAGCTCGATTAAATGGCAACAAATAAGAAACACGGGATGTTCACTTTCAAGATGGAAGAAAATAATAAAATTTATATAACCACATACCCAAGTAAGAATGTGTTACAGAATCATAATTCTGTGTAGAGAGAAAGAGTGAAAGAGAGGGAAAGAACCAGAAATAGAGGAGTAGAAAAAGGAGATCAAGAGATCAAGAGAGAAACAGAATCAAGAGAGGACCAAAGAGAATTCAAAAAACACTATTATTCTATATCCATATAATCTGATTTACATAAGGGATTAGGCCCTTATTTATAGACTATAGTGACTTAATGACCAAGCTAATCCTAAACTAACTAACTAACTTTCTAACGGCTAACTCTCTAACAAGCTCTAACTTTTATTATCTTTACATATAATACCCCCTTCCCAAAAGCATACTTGCCCTTAAGGATCATTGACAACAAAACATATAAAATCTGAACTTCAAAAAATTGCAAAACTGATGCAACAAAAAACAGAATCTGGAAAACTTCTTAGCATAGCAGAAATATGTGACTTGAAACCTTGGACCCAGAAGATATTGCTCTCATATTTGGCTTTCGGTACTGCTGCACGCTTCTTTTCTTCTATTTTCCACTTAGAAGACAGATCGTCCCAAAGAGCATTGTAATAAATTTGCCCCAGAACCAAGTTTGCAGCAGACTCTGTGTAGGAGAACATTGAAGAAAGAAAACTCCTTGCCCCAGCCCATTACAGATGATACCCATAGGAATTGTGAGACCCAATTGTAAAGTTATTGGGCACATGTATGTACCTCCAAAGCCCAATTGTCCATTTGGAATGAGATAATCCAGTACATCAGTCTAAAACTCAGGGAAGATGGGAGACAGCTGTGAAGCAATATTTGATTTTTCAAATTGTACTTTATTCACCCCACGAGAACCCAAAATTAGTTTCTGAAAACATCTTAGCTTTCCACGCAATTCTCTCATCCACCTTCATTGAGCCACGTCCACTCCTCTCAACTCGCGAGAAATCAAGAACTGGGATGATAGTATCGAACAAAGCCAGCAATGAAGGAAGATAGCTCAATGGCAGAAAAGTGACAGAAACTTCCGGCAAGGAACTTGAACTCAAAGACAGAATGAGAATCGGCATGGAAAGACAAGAAATAGAAAGCGCTTAACATGAAGGCTTGTCGTGCGACACATTCAGACATTTCCAAGTCTTTGAGTTCAGAAAACACTATTATTCTATGTCATCTAATCCAATTTACATAAAGGATTAGGCCCTTATTTATAGACTAGAGTGACTTAATGACCAAGCTAATCCTAAACTAACTAACTAACTTTCTAACGGCTAACTTCCTAACAAACTCTAACTAACTTTTACAATTTATTATCTTTACATATCATAATGACATGGAAGGAAAGATCGGAAGACAAAACATGAGACGCTGGAAAGGAAGAATCAACACAAGTGAGATGCCGCATTATTTTTGAAGATGAAGATTGGACAGGATAAATGCTCAAGCTTCTACTCTCACAAAACCCAAATGCGTCTGTAAACACAATTGAGAATCGATGGGAGGGCCAAGAATCGGTGGCTCTGATACCACAGTTACAGAATCATAATTATGTATAAAGAGAAAGAGTGAAATAGAGGGAAAGAACAAGAAATAGAGGTGTAGAAGAAGGGGATAGAGAGATCAAGAGAGAAACAGAACCAAGAGAGGAGCAAAGAGAATTCAGAAAATACTATTATTACCATCTAATCTAATTTACATAAGGGATTAGGCCCTTATTTATAGACTAGAGTGACTTAATGACCAAGCTAATCCTAAACTAACTAACTAACTAACTTTCTAACTGCTAACTCTCTAACAAAATCTAACTAACTTTTACATTTTATTATCTTTACATATAAGAATGACATGGAAGAAAAGATCGGAAGACAAAACATGAGACGCTAGAAAGAAAGAATCAACACAAGTGAGATGCCGCATTATTTTTGAAGATGAATATTGGACAGGATAAATGCTCAAGTTGCTACTCTCACAAAACCCAAATGCGTTTGCAGACACAATTGAGAAGAAAATATGAAGGTAATTAAGTAGTTGATTTGAATTTCAATTTAGAATTGAATAGGAAATGGGGAAGACCCATGCACCAATAGACGAGCCTAATCATCTAACATTGTCATAAATAGTTAGGGCTTTTCACTATCATGATTGGCGAAGAATTGATTGAGGAAGGAGGGGAGAGAGTATAGAATCAAACCTGAACCCAGGCGATGATCGCGGCCAACTAGCCTGAACTACCTTGATAGGCGCTAAGGTGAGGCGAAGAGGTAGATCCGACAAGAGACAAGCGGTGGTGCCGGGGTGGGTTTCTGCCCCAGTGATTCTAACCGAGCGCAGGAAAATAAACGAATGAGAAAAGTGGATAGGCTCAAAAATAAGTTCCAACTTTAACATGACAAAATGTGATACTTAAATCAGTTTTGGGATATGAAAGGTTGAAAACCACAGTTGATGGGCAAAATATTAAATTGAATTATTTAGGGGTTACAAGGGAACTAGTTTTGGGGCTCATCATTAGAGCTCTTCATCATTATCGTTGTAGACTGTTCAGATATGTTTTAGATTGATTTTTCTTACTTTATTTTTTTTTCAAAAACAATTGTTTTAAGGTGTACAAATATAAAATGAAGATAATCTCTTGATTATCAATTTTTCAAAAACTTATTTTTTCAATTAAAAAATTGATGCGCTCCGTAAGTATACGGGTCGTGCCAAGTAATAAAGTGATAAGTAGAGTATCGTTCCATAAGGAATCAATCAATTAATTTTTAGGTATTAAAATCTCAATTTCTTTTAAGTCAAACGAATCTAGTTATGAGAAAATTCAAAAGAAATTAATTAACGAAAACTATCAATGTCAAACACAACCTAAAGTCACTAATCCCTCACTAGATCTCAAAATCTCAAATCCATTTACTTAGTTAATCTCAAATGTTAATTTTGTTAATTTTGAGTATAAATAGTTATAAGTGCATGTCGGTTCACTCACAACCCTCTCTTAAGTATAATTGTTATGTCTAACCAAATTACTCAAGAGGCAAGATAATTCAAACACACTCTTTAACAATTATATGGGGCTATTAGGTATATGTCTATCCTAATTACAAATTAAATCATAATTTAATCCCATATTACTTAACCTCAGAGCCTAATTAAAATTTCCTTTGTCAAGGTAAATCATAATACTCAAATTCACATTTAACGGTGATCAATCATCAAACGGACATATCAAAACAAGATTAAGTAACCAAAATTAACATAAATCATAAAAATAATATCTAGTTCACTAGTGAGTTCATAGTTTCTCTAGGTCAAAAAAGAAAATTAGCCATACATGGTGTAACACCCTTGTTTTAAAAGCGTATGGACGGCTAAAGTGCAGTATTATCTTTAATAAGGAGACCGATTATCTTTTGTAAACAGCGGAAATTCCATCAAACAAGGTGTTGAGTGGGTTTTTCAAAAATCTTTTCAAAAATTGTTTTAAAATTTGGTCTCATTTTATTTTATGATTCATTTCAAGCCATCCGTTTTAGGTTCATTTCTTCATATCAGAGTTTTTACTAATAAATTCTCTGCTGGAACCCAAACTACTATAATAAATTAACGGCCCTAAATGGACGGCTGTCCACTATTGGTTCGGATGTCACATTGCGTTTGCTTATACATAGGCGCTTATTTACGTGTCTACGATCTTGTCAGTATGAGACTGACCACACTTAAATACAAATTAAATACAACTCCAAATAGATAACCAACAGAAAATTAAATTCTAAGTCCTTTGCTTCATTCGCCCGTGTTTACCTTCTTGCCTGAGGAACTACTTCCCCGAGCTGAAAATTTGTTTTGGAAAAATAGGGTGAGATTCAATGAATCTCAGTAGTAACAGATATCACTCATATAAAATGCATATATATCATGACATGTCAACCAAAGTTATAGTACAATCAACATATTCAACATTCAGAGATAAATTCGCAATATGCAGAAAGCATAAAGTTACCAATTCAAGGACAACCGTCCCTTGCCACAGCGCTGGGAAATTCTACTGGGCCTGAGCCCTTCTCATTTGAATGCTTAAATTCACAATGGTACAAACATGCATATAACATATCACATAGTATGTGAGGGATAAGTTACTACCTGACAATTTTTTCAAATCTTGATCTTGATTGACGTGCTTTGAATGTCCTGGGCAAGTGTCAAGTCCTATAATTTACGGGCAATGAGTTATTTCTTAGTCCAACTCTTCATAAGTTATTCTCTTATGTTGGTTACCATTAGGGTCACTACATTAGGCCCAATATGAAGCTAATGAGTTAAAGCTACTCCAAAGGCTTAACTCAATTCTTAAAGGTCCAATTCTATTACCAAACTCTTAACTTTGAATTTTCGCACATTTACTAAAAACTAATAGATTTTTCACTGAACTTTGAAAAATCATTACTAATTCTAGAAAACTTCAATTGGGATGATCCAAAATTCTCTGTAACCCTTATTAAGTCTATTTTAAGGGAAAAATACTTCTATTAGCCGTGAGACTGCGCACACTTCCCAGTTTTTCTTTTTCTCCCTACTGCCAGAAAATCTGACCATTTTTAATGGTCTACTTCAAACATTCATAACTCCTAGTATACTTATCGAAATCCTTCATAATACTATTAAATTAAAGGTCTATAAGTGTACTTTAATTCTGGAAAATCTCATAATCAACAGATGAATTTTAGATAGTGAAAGTTTCACCACAACCAAACTGCCAGACAAAAATGCACACTGGCAACTTTGTTGCACAAGCTTACTTAGTTTCCAATTTTTTAAATATTTAAACCAGTCTGTCAAAAATTATAACTAGAACCTATTCCCACACAATTTTTCGTGTAGAATCCAATGGAAAGATCAAAAATACCAAAATCCAATTATTTCTACAAGATTCAGCCCCCAACCTAAATCTGCCTCCCAAAACAACAAAAATCAAGTTTGTGTTTTTGAACTCCAACAAGTCTAATACTTCATTAATAATCATATATCACCTTATATATGATTTAAAACATCTTTAGTCTTTGAAAACACCCCTTGTTGATTGTCCTTTCTACCCCTTGTTTTGTGCTTTGAACGAAAGTGTGTTTATTAATTGATTGAGTGTGTGTGGGTGCTTGTGTGTGTTGGCATGTGGACCAACTCCTTCTATCTCTTTTCCTTTTCTTGACGGAATGTGTGTGTATGGATGATGAATTTAGTTGATTAAATATTATCCTCCTACTTGTTGTGCTTGACCGAAACTTAAGAGAGTGGAGAGAGTATGATGTTGTGTCCACATATAGAAGCTTCTTGTGTTTGGCATAGTGTGAGTAGGTAGTTGTATAAGTGTTAGGTAAATGTTGTCCAATTTGTCTCTTAAAATTGTTTTTCAAGGAAAAATCTTAGCCCTTGATTTTAACTTCCAATTCTAACCTCAAAATCATATGGTTGATGTCCCTCTTGCCCTTGATTATGGCAATATTAACTAATTTGCCATTGGATCTTACTTAACGTATGTGGTTAAATCTTGGTCAAGTAAAATAACCATAATCATCCTAGTCTTCCCTTCTTCCAAAAACTAAATTTAACTCCATGTAAATTTTTCTTTTTGATTAATTTAACCTTTACTAATTTTTTGGGATATTAGAATTCTCCCCTCGTACAATAAATTTCGTCCCCGAAATTTGTTACACGTCCAAAGACATAAATTCCGGGTAACGTTTCTTCATATCATCTTCTATTTCCCATGTTGCCTCTCTTGGAGAAAAACCTTTCCAGACCACTTTCACGAATAGTATACTTCGATTTCTAAGTTGTTTCTCTTGTCGGTCAATGATTTGCTCCGGCTCTACTTCATAGGTATTATTCTCTCATACCTCAATTTCTTCATACTCAATCACGTGCTCGGGGTCTGGTTGGTACTTCTTTAACTGAGAGACGTGAAATACACCATGTAGTCTACTCAGATTTGGGGGTAAAGCTATTTTGTATGCCACTGGTCCAATTCTCATAAGAATTTCAAAAGGACCAATATATCGTGGGCTTAACTTCTTTCTCTTTATCGCTCTACCGATTTCAGCAACTGGAGATACTTTCAGGAATACATGATCTCCAAATTCAAATTCTAGAGGTCTTCTTCTTTTGTCAGCGTAGCATTTCTGTCTGCTTTGTGCTGCAAGGAGCCTCTTTCTGATAATTTTTATTTGTTCTGAAGTCTGATCAATCAGATCTGGCCCATACAATTTTCTCTCCGATAATTCTATCCAACAGAGAGGTGACTGGAATTTCCTTCCATAGAGTGCTTCATATGGAGCCATTTGAATGCTCGCATGATAGCTATTGTTGTAAGCGAATTCGGCAAGTGGAAGAAAACGATCCCAATTCCCCTTGAAATCCATAACACATACTCGTAGCATATCTTCTAGTGTCTGTATAGTCCTCTCTGACTGCCCATCCGTTTGTGGATGATAAGTTGTACTAAATTTCAACTTCGTACTTAATGCTTCGTGTAGAGCTTTCTAGAATCGAGATGTGAAATGAGGATCTCTATCAGAGATAATACTCTTTGGCGTACCATGCAATCGGATTATCTCCTTTATATAAATTCCTACTAGCTTCTCAGGAGAATAACCAGCATTGATAGGTAAGAAATGAGCTGACTTTGTAAATCGGTCAACAATTACCCATATTGCATTTTAGTTTCTGATCCGGGGTAATCCTACCACCAAATCCATGGTAACACTCTCCCACTTCCACTCTGGAATTTCAGGGCTTTGCAGAAGTCCTGATGGTCGTTGATGTTCAATTTTTACCTTTTGACAGGTGAGACATCATGCAACATACTTGATTACATCACTTTTCAGTCCTGGCCACCATTATTCTGATTTCAAGTTGTGGTACATCTTGGTTGCTCCTGGATGAAGGGTATATTTACTCTTATGTGCCTCATCCAAAATTTTTCGCCTTAGGTCAGCCTTTGGCGGAACATATACGCGCTTCTGGTATCTGACTAACCCACTTGGTGAAAGATCATAGTTTGGATTTTCACCAATTCTGATTATTTCTTGAATAGACATGGCCTGCTCATCTTGCTTCTGAACTTCTTCTATTTCTGCCCTCAGACCATTTTCCTCTTGACTGACATTGAAGTTAGCAATAACTACTTTATTTGGTACATTCATGTTTAGGAATACTTGATTTGACAGATTCAGATCCCTGAATTCCTCTAGTAATTTATGTTCTCGTATCATCATGATTGCCACCTGCATCGCCTTCCTACTAAGAGCATCGGCAACAACATTTGCTTTTCCTGGATAATATTTAATCTCCAGGTCATAGTCTTTCAGCAACTCCATCCATCTTCGCTGCCGCATATTAAGTTCTTTCTGGTCATGTAAGTATTTGAGACTTTTGTGATTGCAGTATAATTCTACAGTAATACCATACAGATAATGCCGCCATATCTTCAAAGCAAACACGATCACTGCAAGTTCCAAATCATGAGTGGGGTAATTCAATTCATGAGTCTTCAGCTGTCGAGAGGCATACGCCACTACTCTGACTTGTTGCATAAGGACACATCCCAATCCCTGTTTACTAGCATCGCTATACACCACGAAGGTTTCACGGGGATCTGGGATAATCAATACTGGAGTGGTGGTCAATCTCTCTTTCAGCTGTGTGAAGCTCTTTTCACATCGTTCATCCCACACAAATGATTGGTTCTTTCTTGTGAGCTTTGTCAATGGTAAGGCAATTCTGGAAAAATTCTGTATGAACCTGCGATAGTAACCGGCAAGACCCAGAAAACTGCGTATTTCTGTAATAGTTTCTGGCCTCTTCCAGTTTAACACTGCTTCTACTTTACTAGGATCAACAGAGACCCCTTCTTCTGAAATCACATGACCCAAAAATTTGACTTCCGATAGCCAAAATTCACATTTACTGAGTTTAGTAAAGAGTTATTTTTCCTTCAAAATGCTTAGCACGATCCTCAGATGCTCCTCATGCTCTTCTCTATTTTTAGAATAAATTAGGATGTCATCAATGAAAACTACCACAAACTGATCCAAGTGCTGACGAAAGATCAGGTTCGTGTAGTCCATAAACACGACAGGTGCATTAGTCAGGTCAAAGGGCATCACTAAAAATTCATAGTGACCATATCTGGTCCTGAAAGCTATTTTCGGTATATCTTCAGCCTTTACTCGCAGCTGATGATAACCTGATCTCAGGTCAATCTTCGAGAACACACTAGATCCAGACAATTGATCAAGGAGATCATCAATTCGGGGAAGCGGATATTTATTCTTTATAGTCACCTTGTTCAACTCTCTGTAGTCAATGCATAGCCTTAGGCTTCCGTCCTTCTTTCTGACAAACAATACTGGTGCTCCCCATAGTGAAACACTGGGTCGGATGAATCCTTTCTCCAGAAGTTCTTCAATTTGCTTCTTTAGTTCCTTCATTTCATTTGGTGCCATTCTATAAGGTGCTTTGGATACAGATCCAGCTCCTGGTGTGATTTCAATGGTGAACTCTACTTCTCTTTCTGGAGGCAACCCAATAATATCTTCTGGGAAAACCTCAGGGAATTCATTCACGACAGGTACATTTTCAAGAGTTAAATTTATCTCTGCTTGAACAGAGAAAAACACTATATACCCTTGACACCCTTTCCCTAGGCATTTTTTAGCTTCAGCCATAGAGAGAAGGTTTAGCTTTGGACTAGCATCAAGTCTTGTTTGCGGTTCTGGAAATACTACCCTCTTATTACCGCAATCCAATAACACATTGTTTGCCGTCAACCAGTTTAGACCCAATATGACTTCCAATTGTTGGAGTGGCAAACAAATTAGATCTATTACAGATTCATACCTCTCAACATTTATAACACAACTTAGACATATATCAGCAATCACAGTTTTGACACCCATAGGCGTCGATACAGTCAAGTCATATGGCAATTTATAGATGCTTAGCCCCAATCGTTTAGCACAATCATATGAAATGAAAGAATGACTAGCACCCGAGTCAAACAATACGTGCAAAGTATTACCATGGAGGAGGATAGTACCTTGGATCATCTCTGGTGATTTTTGGGCCTCCTCATGCATCATGGAAAAAACTCTACCCTGGTTCTGTGACCTAGGCTCAGCTGCTCATTGTGGACAATCTTTGATAAAGTGTCCAGGCTTTTTACAAGCATGACAAATCAGCTGCCCTTCACAAGATCTACCCGGGTGTGTCTTACGGCAATAAGGACATGGTTGCTGTGTTTGAGGACCTTGGTAGTCTTTCTTCTCATATTGAAAGGGCTTTTTGTTATTTCCCTTAGAAAAGAATCCTTGCCCCTTTCGTTTTTGAGAAGTATTCCCCTGACTAGATCCACCTCGGTTATTCACAGTTTTGCTCATATGCACCCTCCTCAAGTTACCCTATATCAGCCGGCATACTTCTACTGCTTTGTTGAATTTGGTAAATTGCTGGGCAACTAGCTTCTCCTCCATTTCTGGCTTTAGTCCTCCAATTAACATATCGGAGCTCTATTCCTCATCATCTTTAAATTGCAAATAAGAGGAGTAACGGGATAATCGAGTGAATCGGGACAGGTACTCATCGAAAGTCTCAATATCACCTTGTCGTATATTCAGGAATTCTTTCTCCTTTGTGAGCCTCACGGACCTCGGAAAGAATTTCTCATTGAACTCATGTTGGAATAACTCCCAGGTCAATGGAATGTTTCGTGCATTCAATATTATTTTTGTATTTCTCCACCAGCGATCTGCGTCTCCCTCTAATTTATATATAGCCATTCTAGCTTTCATCTTTGTTGGACATCCCAGTACCTCAAAAATTTTCTCCAATCGTGTTAGCCATTCCTCAGCAGCTTGTGGATCAAACTTTCCCCTGAATGCTGGAGGCTGGTACTTAATGAATTTAGGCATCCAGTATTGGAGGTCTTCTTCTTCTTGGGCTGGAACAATAGGAATACCCTGATTAGACTCCAGGGTATGAGATCGTTCACCATTCTCAGATGACTCTTCCTCCGAATCCACCTCAGTGTCTTCATTTACCTCAGTGTCTTTAGGTGGTGCCTCATCTTCCTTATGCTTTTCCTTTAATTCCCGTATTTCCTCACGTAACTCTTGCATCATAGTTTGCTGTTGTGCCAATATTCGAAGAACTTGCCGCATAGGGTTTGGTGGGTTTCCGACTTCCTCAACTTCTGGCACTACAGGTCTTTTCTTTGGTCTACCCCTCACCATTATTTCTTTTCACTATCACCAAAGAAAATTTTAACCATTAATAGGACACCTATCATATATATATGTACTCCTTAAGCTTTAAATACTATTGTACAACAGGATATACATATGATAATATTAAAGGGGTCATATTTACAACAAAAGCAACTAAAGTAGCTAAATATATACACAAAAGTAGCCTTTTATGTGCTACCATAACCAGTCCAGCTGGCCCTACCATTACCAGTCTATGTTCTATACCACATATGATTCTATGTGATCCAGAAAAGTCTCAAACTCGAAAGGACCCCAAAATACAATCGCATTCTTCTTTTTGATCCAAGCAGTAAAATCGAGAAGGTAGGCTAGTGTGGTTTAGATCCAAATATCATCAGTTAACACTAACCCAAGCTCGGCCCTTCGCCCATATAGGTTCCTTACTTGCCTGAAAAATGCTATATATCGAATCATAGAGGAAATAGATTCATCGAACCGTAGCAAGTATAATTCCTTAAAGCATTCCCACAGCTCATGGTTTGGGTGTGGATCAAAGAATAACTGAGTCACTGGGGCTCTAGACTCAGTATCAGAATCTGCACCCTGAAAATTCTCGTCATTCTTGGGATCACTAGTATCTCCTATAGATGGTTCTATTCTAGGACCAGCCTGCCTAGCCTTTATCATTATTGTCATATGGTTGGGAACTCTTTTCCTTGCCGTACGCTGCACTCTTGGTCCCTTCCCTCCACTACGCTTCCCTTTATTAATGACTACATAAAGTTTACCCTCCGGTATACGATGCTCTAGAGGAGGTTGGTTAACAGACGGGGGTAAACTACTTCTTTGTCTTTTCCTATCAGACATGTTTCCCTAGCATAAAGCAACTAATGAAGGGTTAGATTTTATGAATTGTTCTAACATAAGCAGAGAACTTTATCCTAGAGCCAATAACTTATGCTCTGATACTAATAAATGTAACACCCTTGTTTTCAAAGCTTATGGACGGCTAAAGTGCAGTATTATCTTTAATAAGGAGACCGATTATCTTTTGTAAACAGCGGAAATTCCATCAAACAGTGTGTTGAGTGGGTTTTTCAAAAATCTTTTCAAAAATTGTTTTAAAATTTGGTCTCATTTTATTTTATGATTCATTTCAAGCCATTCGTTTTAGGTTCATTTCTTCATATCAGAGTTTTTACTAATAAATTCTCTGCTGGAACCCAAACTACTATAATAAATTAATGGCCCTAAATGGACGGCTGTCCACTATTGGTTCGGATATCACATTGCGTTTGCTTATACATAGGAGCTTATTTACGTGTCTACGATCTTGTAAGTATGAGACTGACCACACTTAAATACAAATTAAATACAACTCTAAATAGATAACCAACAGAAAATTAAATTCTAAGTCCTTTGCTTCATTCGCCCGCGTTTACCTTCTTGCCTGAGGAACTACTTGCTCGAGCTGAAAATTTGTTTTGGAAAAATAGGGTGAGATTCAATGAATCTCAGTAGTAACAGATATCACTCATATAAAATGCATATATATCATGCCATGTCAACCAAAGTTATAGTACAATCAACATATTCAACATTCAGAGATAAATTCACAATATGCAGAAAGCATAAAGTTACCAATTCAAGGACAACCGTCCCTTGCCACAGTGCTGGGAAATTCTACTGGGCCTGAGCCCTTCTCATCTGAATGCTTAAATTCACAATGGTACAAACATGCATATAACATATCACATAGTATGTGAGGGATAAGTTACTACCTGACAATTTTTCCAAATCTTGATCTTGATTGACGTGCTTTGAATGTCGTGGGCAAGTGTCAAACCCTATAATTTACGGGCAATGAGTTATTTCTTAATCCAACTCTTCATAAGTTATTCTCTTATGTTGGTTACCATTAGGGTCACTACATTAGGCCCAATATGAAGCTAATGAGTTAAAGCTACTCCAAAGGCTTAACTCAATTCTTAAAGGTCCAATTCTATTACCAAACTCTTAACTTTGAATTTTCACACATTTACTAAAAACTGACAGATTTTTCACTAAACTTTGAAAAATAATTACTAATTCTAGAAAAATTCAATTGGGATGATCCAAAATTCTCTGTAACCCTTATTAAGTCTATTTTAAGGGAAAAATACTTTTAGTAGCCGTGAGACTACGCACACTTCCCAGTTTTTCTTTTTCTCCCTGCTGCCAGAAAATCTGACCATTTTTATTGGTCTACTTCAAACATTCATAACTCCTAGTATACTTATCGAAATCCTTCATAATACCTATCAAATTAAAGGTCTAAAAGTGTACTTTAATTCTGGAAAATCTCATCATCAACAGATGAATTTTGGACAGTGAAAGTTTCGCCACAACCAAACTGCCAGACAAAAACGCACACTGGCAACTTTGTTGCACAAGCTTACTTAATTTCCAATTTTTTAAATATTTAAATCAGTTTGTCAAAAATTATAACTAGAACCTATTCCCACACAATTTTTCGTGTAGAACCCAATGAAAAGCTCAAAAATAACAAAATCCAATTATTTCTACAAGATTCAGCCCCCAACCGAAATCTGCCTCCCAAAACAACAAAAATCAAGTTTGTGTTTTTGAACTCCAACAAGTCTAATACTTCATTAATAATCATATATCACCTTATATATGATTTAAAACATCTTTAGTCTTTGAAAACACCCCTTGGTTGAATTACGTGGTTGATTCAAGAACAAGGAATAACTCAATGAAAACACGAAGTAATCGGTTCAAAATGAAACCTACGCTTACCTCTTCACGTTCCTACAAGTGGTTTGTTATTCCGACGGCACTCCGGCTAACTAACTGACACAAAACACCTCAGATGAGAAATCTGAGACCATGGAATTGAAGCTCTCATCAAGAGGAATAATGTTTATGAACACTCTAAGAGCAAGAAAAGTGATTTAGAGAGTGAGATTGTGTGATACTCACTTGCCTTGTTTCTGCGTTCTTCAAGTTCACCACCTTCTCTTTCTCTTTATCTATTTTCTTTTATGTTTCTCTTACTCTCTCATATCTAGCCGAATAGAAATGAAATGAGAGAGAGAGGAAAGTGTCTCAATTAAATGACCAATTATGAGAAGAAAACAATGATAGTGGTGCCTTGTTTTTTTTTCCTTAAGTGTGCCCATATGTTCCAAATGTTGATTGTCCTTTCTCTTCCTTGTTTTGTGCTTTGAACGAAAGTGTGTTTATTAATTGATTGAGTGTGTGTGGGTGCTTGTGTGTGTTGGCATGTGGACCAACTCCTTCTATCTCTTTTCCTTTTCTTGATGGAATGTGTGTGTATGGATGATGATTTTAGTTGATTAAATATTATCCTTCTACTTGTTGTGCTTGACCGAAACTTAAGAGAGTGGAGAGAGTATGATGTTGTATCCACATATAGAAGCTTCTTGTGTTTGGCATAGTGTGAATAGGTAGTTGTATAAGTGTTAGGTAAATGTTGTTCAATTTGTCTCTTAAAATTGTTTTTCAAGGAAAAATCTTAGCCCTTGATTTTAACTTCCAATTCTAACCTCAAAATCACATGGTAGATGTCCCTCTTGCCCTTGATTATGGCAATATTAACTAATTTGCCATTGGATCTTACTTAACTTATGTGGTTAAATCTTGGTCAAGTAAAATAACCATAATCATCCTAGTCTTCCCTTCTTCCAAAAACTAAATTTAACTCCATGTAAATTTTTCTTTTTGATTAACTTAACCTTTACTAATTTTTTGGGATATTACACATGGCTAAAATAAAATCCATAATAAAATAAAGAAATTTTAATTCAAAGAATAAAGAAAAAGAATGAGAGAGAGAGTAAATCTGTGAAAGACTCCCCCTATTCCTCTTAATCTCCGTCCGTTCGATTTCTGCTCCTTCTTATTCTGCTATGATGTCTCCCATTTGCTACCCTCTCCCCCTTTTTATAGACTTTCTGACGTGCAGGCTTCCGTTATTTGAAATTGTGATGATCACTAAAACTAATTTCAGGTTGTAATGGGTAAATATTAAATTGAATTAAATTAAATAGAATGAAATGGAATACAATTTTTCTTTTTTTAGATATTATCATCCGTTATCCAGTTTGGGGTTCGTGGTTGCTCCTCCCAACATAAGTCTCTCCTCTGTGTCTCAAACTTAGGACCCAAAGGAATTTAATGAAGTCTTACACCATTAGACCAACTCTATATTGATAAATGGAATTCAAATTTTAAAATAAGGCAGGATGCTTGAAAATAATGAAGGGAAAAAAAACAGTACATGGATAATACAGCCCAATTGTAATGCACATACATGATAAGTGGACTAATCACATGAGAGCGAGCACTATTAAAGGCATATATTGATGATTGATGATGGTTGATTAGAAGGTTAAAAAATTCATGAAAAATTTTTAAAATGTTATAGTTTGCTTTCCATTGTGTGCGTAGTAGTGAAGACAATTTCTAAACTTTTAATACCATTGAAATAAGAAAGATTTACATGGCTAGCCAGGTATTATTTTTTCGGTAGCCTTCGCCTAGACTGCCAACATGGCCCATAAAAAAAATTAACATTAGCATCAATGTCAAGAATATAGTTAAAAAAAATTAGTATAATAAGCTTAATTACATCTCCCAAGGGTTTGAATTTGTGTTCTGTCACTTACCACCTCAATCAACAGTTTGTTAATCGAATTAATATTTTTTAAATCTAATAACTTTAATTTGGTTGAAAAGGGCAACATAGGCAATCAACATGGAGTAACATAGAATCTCGTATGGGATGGCTTAGGGTAAAATATATTTATATAGACATTGTGCATGTTTGGATCCTATAAGTGCTTATTTCACGTATTTACCTATGATACTGTAAATCATTATTAAAAAACTATTTTTGAAGACTTCAATCGTTATTCTAAATAAGCACATAGGAGATCATCCAATCTTATTAATAATACTACCTCCGGTCCTAATAATAAGACATAGTTAACTTTTATCATAAAGATTAACGAAGTTAGATAAATTTCTTTAGAGTATTTATATTTATCATTTTTCTTTTAAATGAATTCATGTGACTTATAATTTGTTTCAGGTGCCTCTTGAGCTGTTTCCTTTCTCTTCAGCAGTAAGCCCTTACTCCACCATCTATTTGAGCATCCTAGACCATATTGCAATTCCAAAATCTCCTCCCAGCCACTCCCTAATTGAAAGTTCAAAGTGCACAGTTCGTGAACTCCGGGCTTTTCCATTCACTTCTCTAACAGTGGATAAAAAACATAGCTTCTTAGAGGCCATGCATGAGTTGAGAAAGGCCTTTCCATATCATCCAGAGGTAGATCATCATGGTAGGGAGAGCAACTCCTGGTTTGTAGACTACATATCCTGTTGTAGAGCCATCATTCGACTCAAAGACAAACTTCTACCTTTTTTCCAGAAGATAGAAGACTTCGAAACTAGCTGTCAGAAAGTGGCTGCGGTGGAGCTTGAGCGGGACAGGACCTTAACAAAGTACGGAGAAAAGTATGATCAGGTTGAGGAGGTGGAAGCAATAACTTTGAACTCAAGGTCACAAATCGATCGAGGAATTGCATTCAAAGCTAATGACTAAGGAAGCTGAAGGTGTCTTGAGCATAGGCTCTCAAATTGAGCAGTTGCAGGAGAAGCTGAAGAGTAAGGAGGCTGAAGTTGTTGGGTTGAGGAGTGAGGCTGATGCTTTCATCTTCGAATTTGGGGACTTGAGGGATCAACACGAGGTCCTGGCTTCACAACATCTATGCTTAAAGCAATCCATTCATTCTAGGTGTCGAATGGGCTTCGCTGGTCTAAGGACTTCAATCGTGCTCATGAAAGGTATGTCTTCTTGACTGAGCAATGGAACTCCTTATCCCAACTTGAACTGGATTCATTATCTTAATCATCTTCAAGACAATCACCAACCAGGGACGAGCCATCTGACCGCATTCCAAACATGTAAGTTAAATGTCTTGCTTATTTATTTTTTAAACCCTTTAAAATGTTAATGTTATTTTGGCATACATTTGTGCACCTAGCTAGTCGTCCCAACATTGTCAGCTCACCCTATAATCATGTGCATTTTTTACTCGTTCAATCAAATCTGCAACATTTCGTTTCAGCTAGTTATAGGGAAATTTCAGATGCCTTATGGGAGGTAGCCCATCTGCCTCCTATGAAATCCCACTCACCTGCTCACAATGAAATCTGAACCAGGATTGTTCAAGATACCCAATGCCTAACCATTGATGTGTTCTCATGGGCCGAAGGGTTGCTAGGTTATGGGCTATTGTCCATCCCAGTTTCAATACCTATGATCCTTTCTCACAAAAAGGAATTGATCTTCATTTCATTTGGTTTTGTTTTTTTTTTTGTTTTATAACTGATAGATCTTTTTCTAAACTTTATTGTTAATGTTTTATATCCTGTCATGTATGACATTTTATGCTTATTCAAGTACATCTATGATTCTTACATAAGAAGTCATGTTAGTTTTTACTTATGCCTTTGCTATTATGGCCCCTACAGTGCTGCTATAGCTAAATTATCATTATCATAATTACTGGGAGAAAGTGATTGCCAAAAATGTCCCTTTTCCTGCACCCTTTCATACTCTAAACTAAAAATATATGGTTTGTGATTTTTTGGATTGGATTTTTTTATTTTTTTTCCTTGTCCCAATTTCGAAGGGAGGATGCATTTAAGGCCATTCGATAAGATGGTTCCAACCTGAAGAGGCATCTGAGAGTACGTGACTCGCTTAAAAACGAATTTCACATGTCTTACAAGCCAAACGTTATCTATATAGACTCCCGTGACCTGCATTACAATGCTTACTTCACTGGTTGAGCAATTTGCGCATAATTTATGTTGATGACAGCTTTGTTTTCACCCTCCTTGTTTACACCATACAACAATTATGTTGCAGTTTGCTTTATTAAGAGTGTATTTCTTATTAATTATGGCATGAGAGAAAATGTGAAAGGATATGATTTCAGTAACAAACAGTTAAACCTAAGCGCATTCGTATACTTGTGGAAATTATACTTGGTTTATTGAACCCAAAACCGTAGAATTTTGCTCTCATGAATTGTTACAGTTCAATGATTTGAAATTACTCATGTAATGCTTTTTTCTGAAGGGAAGAGTTAGTAGAAATGTTAATTTTAGTTCTCAATTTAAAATTTCAATTCACTTTATTTCTCAAATTTATAATGTTTTTTCTTAAACTCTTCCAATTGATTGCCCATGCATGTTGAGGAACTTTTTCATCAAAGTAATAGTTTTCAATTCAAACGATTAAAAGTGGCACTTTGGTGAAATTAACACAAATTTTTTTATAGGTTTGAGGTGAATCTGTCCGGGAAATATTCCCCCATGTCTAGCCAACACCATAAAATTTCCATGGGTGCAATAGTAGTACACATGAATATTCTCAAATGGGTGCAATAGTAGTATAGCACAAAAAGACCACATCAAATGATTCTGTTGATACATTCGAGTAATTAAATATTTTACAATAAGTAAACTAGATTTATTATCATAACCTAGATTTTGCACCATGGAACTATTTAAACCATGATCGTAAGCAAGTGCAAAAATATACTCTCGAAAAATAAGTGGTGGTCTTTTTGTGTTGTACTTCATCCAGCTTTTCATTAAAGAGGCTCCCAAAAGATTTAAGAAAGATATGCCCCAGGTCATTGGCAATATGTGTGTATTATATTCCGTGTACTTTCATTTTCCGCTAATGATTTTGATTGGGTGATTTATTTTTAATCTATAGTTTGGGAAGCAGTGGTTACAACCCACAGAGGCATTTGAATTGAGGGAGAGACTGCGTGATATGCTGGGAAATGAATTTCAGGCCCAAGAGCGAAACCCTGTTGTATGAGTCATGTCCTGCTAGTCTTGGAACCTGCATTCCATACAAAAAATGGTAATACTTGCTATGCCTGAGGATACTAATTTGCCTCCATTTTAGTCTTTTGGCTAAGGCTAAGGTAGATGATTTCAATGCAGAAAATTAAGGAACTAGTCTAATGGTAAGAATCAGTTTAATGCCTGTAACATGTAACAATTGTTGTTTCCACTTTAAAGCCTGCCTTCTAGTTGTCAACTCTGTTGTTTCCTCTGTGCACTTAAATTAGAGATTTGGAAATAGCTCAACCCAAAAAACTATAACGGAGGCAAGTTATAAATAGCTCAACCCAAAAGACTGTAATGGAGGCAAGTTAGTATCCTCAGGCATAGCAAGGTTGAGGGGGAACGAAACAAAAGTGGTGGGGGAAAATCAGGGGGAGACAGATCAGATATTAAGGGGAAGAGATGCAGGGATGGAGGGAGATAAAGAGCTTACATAGCTTACAAATATCATTCATCAAGAATGTTGTTTAAATTCCTATTTACAGAGCAAGGTTGCTGCAACTTGCTAATATAATATTATAAAGAAAAAGGCAGCTTTGAGTTTCCTTAACTTAGAAGGAAACTTAAAAGGGAGGGTTTCCTTTATAAAAAGGAAACTTGTGACATTTGTGTTTACAAATATATTTCGAAGAGAATTCTGAGTAGTACTTTGTTGGAAGCCGTCTGTGACTATTGGGCCTAGGGTGTTTAACCTACCCTAGTTAATACCGAATAGTTAGCATTAGATTGTAATATTATATTTTATCTTTTATTCTCCCTGATTTCCTCCTAACAGAATTAGATCCATTATCAACATTTAGTGGGTATGTTAATATACTTAACTCCCATGAGTCCAAGATATTTCTCGCCATGGGGAAATTCGGTGACATGGAGAACCAAAAGGCAATCTGTAGTTTGACGTAGAAGTAGAACTAAGAGCATTGGCTCAAGGGATATGTGAAAGAATTTGGCTTGACAGGCTCTTGAGGGAGCTAAAAATCACTTGAGAAGGCCCCCATGAAAATGTTTTGTGCCAATATGTCTACTATCAAGATTGTGAAAAATCCCGTACATCATGAAAGGATGAAGCAACTTCATCAACAAGAACAAAGAAGAAGAGAAGGTTGAGGTCGTATGCACACCATCAAGACAAGAAATTGCTGATGTGATGACCAAAGTCGGAAAGATTTATTCTATAAAAGGAGGCAACAGGAAGCTTCCTCCATAAATTAGCCAAGCTTCCACTTGTGTTGGAAAGAGATGATTTGAATGAATTATGATTGGCTTATGAAATCCCCCCAAAAATCTATCTCTCATTTTCCCCCTCAATCTGAACTTCTCTTCCTCCCTCCTCTCTTTGTTTCTGCATTTCATTTCCTAATCTGTTTGAGTGAGAACCAGTGTGTGTGTGGGTGAGTTTTACAGCACCTTGTCCACTACAAAATTTGACAAGGCTTCACAAGCAAGCTGAGAACGAAGAACAAGAACATTTATTCACTAGCTCGAGAGTGACTGTTGGCCATTAGGGCTAGAAAATCTGCTATTGTTTATTTTGCTGTTATTATTAATTATTTATTATTATAGTTAGAATATTTGGGAAAGAAATCTAGATATAATTAGTTTTTTACCAGATCTAACCTAGATTTAGGTCTCTTTTCTGTTACATCTCCTTCCTATATGTACTAGTCATACTTCATTTACCTTGTTTTACTTATTGTTATTATTGTTATTACTACTACTACTATTTCTATTACAACATAACACCGTTCTAGGGAAAACATTCATAATAGGTGATGAAAGACTAAATTACACTTACTCCATGTAGAAGTTCATAATATTTGATGCCAAATAACGTCTAGGGTCAAGGCATTCCATATCTGAGAAATGAATTTCAACAGATTATAGATCATCACTGATACATCACAAAGTACAGTAGCAAGGTTAGGTAAGACATATAGACATAGAGAAATACAGCCCAATTGTAATGCACATACATGATAAGTGGACTAATCACATGAGAGCGAGCACTATTAAAGGCATATATTGATGATTGATGATGGTTGATTAGAAGGTTAAAAAATTCATGAAAAATTTTTAAAATGTTATAGTTTGCTTTCCATTGTGTGCGTAGTAGTGAAGACAATTTCTAAACTTTTAATACCATTGAAATAAGAAAGATTTACATGGCTAGCCAGGTATTATTTTTTCGGTAGCCTTCGCCTAGACTGCCAACATGGCCCATAAAAAAAATTAACATTAGCATCAATGTCAAGAATATAGTTAAAAAAAATTAGTATAATAAGCTTAATTACATCTCCCAAGGGTTTGAATTTGTGTTCTGTCACTTACCACCTCAATCAACAGTTTGTTAATCGAATTAATATTTTTTAAATCTAATAACTTTAATTTGGTTGAAAAGGGCAACATAGGCAATCAACATGGAGTAACATAGAATCTCGTATGGGATGGCTTAGGGTAAAATATATTTATATAGACATTGTGCTTGTTTGGATCCTATAAGTGCTTATTTCACGTATTTACCTATGATACTGTAAATCATTATTAAAAAACTATTTTTGAAGACTTCAATCGTTATTCTAAATAAGCACATAGGAGATCATCCAATCTTATTAATAATACTACCTCCGGTCCTAATAATAAGACATAGTTAACTTTTATCATAAAGATTAACGAAGTTAGATAAATTTCTTTAGAGTATTTATATTTATCATTTTTCTTTTAAATGAATTCATGTGACTTATAATTTGTTTCAGGTGCCTCTTGAGCTGTTTCCTTTCTCTTCAGCAGTAAGCCCTTACTCCACCATCTATTTGAGCATCCTAGACCATATTGCAATTCCAAAATCTCCTCCCAGCCACTCCCTAATTGAAAGTTCAAAGTGCACAGTTCGTGAACTCCGGGCTTTTCCATTCACTTCTCTAACAGTGGATAAAAAACATAGCTTCTTAGAGGCCATGCATGAGTTGAGAAAGGCCTTTCCATATCATCCAGAGGTAGATCATCATGGTAGGGAGAGCAACTCCTGGTTTGTAGACTACATATCCTGTTGTAGAGCCATCATTCGACTCAAAGACAAACTTCTACCTTTTTTCCAGAAGATAGAAGACTTCGAAACTAGCTGTCAGAAAGTGGCTGCGGTGGAGCTTGAGCGGGACAGGACCTTAACAAAGTACGGAGAAAAGTATGATCAGGTTGAGGAGGTGGAAGCAATAACTTTGAACTCAAGGTCACAAATCGATCGAGGAATTGCATTCAAAGCTAATGACTAAGGAAGCTGAAGGTGTCTTGAGCATAGGCTCTCAAATTGAGCAGTTGCAGGAGAAGCTGAAGAGTAAGGAGGCTGAAGTTGTTGGGTTGAGGAGTGAGGCTGATGCTTTCATCTTCGAATTTGGGGACTTGAGGGATCAACACGAGGTCCTGGCTTCACAACATCTATGCTTAAAGCAATCCATTCATTCTAGGTGTCGAATGGGCTTCGCTGGTCTAAGGACTTCAATCGTGCTCATGAAAGGTATGTCTTCTTGACTGAGCAATGGAACTCCTTATCCCAACTTGAACTGGATTCATTATCTTAATCATCTTCAAGACAATCACCAACCAGGGACGAGCCATCTGACCGCATTCCAAACATGTAAGTTAAATGTCTTGCTTATTTATTTTTTAAACCCTTTAAAATGTTAATGTTATTTTGGCATACATTTGTGCACCTAGCTAGTCGTCCCAACATTGTCAGCTCACCCTATAATCATGTGCATTTTTTACTCGTTCAATCAAATCTGCAACATTTCGTTTCAGCTAGTTATAGGGAAATTTCAGATGCCTTATGGGAGGTAGCCCATCTGCCTCCTATGAAATCCCACTCACCTGCTCACAATGAAATCTGAACCAGGATTGTTCAAGATACCCAATGCCTAACCATTGATGTGTTCTCATGGGCCGAAGGGTTGCTAGGTTATGGGCTATTGTCCATCCCAGTTTCAATACCTATGATCCTTTCTCACAAAAAGGAATTGATCTTCATTTCATTTGGTTTTGTTTTTTTTTTTGTTTTATAACTGATAGATCTTTTTCTAAACTTTATTGTTAATGTTTTATATCCTGTCATGTATGACATTTTATGCTTATTCAAGTACATCTATGATTCTTACATAAGAAGTCATGTTAGTTTTTACTTATGCCTTTGCTATTATGGCCCCTACAGTGCTGCTATAGCTAAATTATCATTATCATAATTACTGGGAGAAAGTGATTGCCAAAAATGTCCCTTTTCCTGCACCCTTTCATACTCTAAACTAAAAATATATGGTTTGTGATTTTTTGGATTGGATTTTTTTATTTTTTTTCCTTGTCCCAATTTCGAAGGGAGGATGCATTTAAGGCCATTCGATAAGATGGTTCCAACCTGAAGAGGCATCTGAGAGTACGTGACTCGCTTAAAAACGAATTTCACATGTCTTACAAGCCAAACGTTATCTATATAGACTCCCGTGACCTGCATTACAATGCTTACTTCACTGGTTGAGCAATTTGCGCATAATTTATGTTGATGACAGCTTTGTTTTCACCCTCCTTGTTTACACCATACAACAATTATGTTGCAGTTTGCTTTATTAAGAGTGTATTTCTTATTAATTATGGCATGAGAGAAAATGTGAAAGGATATGATTTCAGTAACAAACAGTTAAACCTAAGCGCATTCGTATACTTGTGGAAATTATACTTGGTTTATTGAACCCAAAACCGTAGAATTTTGCTCTCATGAATTGTTACAGTTCAATGATTTGAAATTACTCATGTAATGCTTTTTTCTGAAGGGAAGAGTTAGTAGAAATGTTAATTTTAGTTCTCAATTTAAAATTTCAATTCACTTTATTTCTCAAATTTATAATGTTTTTTCTTAAACTCTTCCAATTGATTGCCCATGCATGTTGAGGAACTTTTTCATCAAAGTAATAGTTTTCAATTCAAACGATTAAAAGTGGCACTTTGGTGAAATTAACACAAATTTTTTTATAGGTTTGAGGTGAATCTGTCCGGGAAATATTCCCCCATGTCTAGCCAACACCATAAAATTTCCATGGGTGCAATAGTAGTACACATGAATATTCTCAAATGGGTGCAATAGTAGTATAGCACAAAAAGACCACATCAAATGATTCTGTTGATACATTCGAGTAATTAAATATTTTACAATAAGTAAACTAGATTTATTATCATAACCTAGATTTTGCACCATGGAACTATTTAAACCATGATCGTAAGCAAGTGCAAAAATATACTCTCGAAAAATAAGTGGTGGTCTTTTTGTGTTGTACTTCATCCAGCTTTTCATTAAAGAGGCTCCCAAAAGATTTAAGAAAGATATGCCCCAGGTCATTGGCAATATGTGTGTATTATATTCCGTGTACTTTCATTTTCCGCTAATGATTTTGATTGGGTGATTTATTTTTAATCTATAGTTTGGGAAGCAGTGGTTACAACCCACAGAGGCATTTGAATTGAGGGAGAGACTGCGTGATATGCTGGGAAATGAATTTCAGGCCCAAGAGCGAAACCCTGTTGTATGAGTCATGTCCTGCTAGTCTTGGAACCTGCATTCCATACAAAAAATGGTAATACTTGCTATGCCTGAGGATACTAATTTGCCTCCATTTTAGTCTTTTGGCTAAGGCTAAGGTAGATGATTTCAATGCAGAAAATTAAGGAACTAGTCTAATGGTAAGAATCAGTTTAATGCCTGTAACATGTAACAATTGTTGTTTCCACTTTAAAGCCTGCCTTCTAGTTGTCAACTCTGTTGTTTCCTCTGTGCACTTAAATTAGAGATTTGGAAATAGCTCAACCCAAAAAACTATAACGGAGGCAAGTTATAAATAGCTCAACCCAAAAGACTGTAATGGAGGCAAGTTAGTATCCTCAGGCATAGCAAGGTTGAGGGGGAACGAAACAAAAGTGGTGGGGGAAAATCAGGGGGAGACAGATCAGATATTAAGGGGAAGAGATGCAGGGATGGAGGGAGATAAAGAGCTTACATAGCTTACAAATATCATTCATCAAGAATGTTGTTTAAATTCCTATTTACAGAGCAAGGTTGCTGCAACTTGCTAATATAATATTATAAAGAAAAAGGCAGCTTTGAGTTTCCTTAACTTAGAAGGAAACTTAAAAGGGAGGGTTTCCTTTATAAAAAGGAAACTTGTGACATTTGTGTTTACAAATATATTTCGAAGAGAATTCTGAGTAGTACTTTGTTGGAAGCCGTCTGTGACTATTGGGCCTAGGGTGTTTAACCTACCCTAGTTAATACCGAATAGTTAGCATTAGATTGTAATATTATATTTTATCTTTTATTCTCCCTGATTTCCTCCTAACAGAATTAGATCCATTATCAACATTTAGTGGGTATGTTAATATACTTAACTCCCATGAGTCCAAGATATTTCTCGCCATGGGGAAATTCGGTGACATGGAGAACCAAAAGGCAATCTGTAGTTTGACGTAGAAGTAGAACTAAGAGCATTGGCTCAAGGGATATGTGAAAGAATTTGGCTTGACAGGCTCTTGAGGGAGCTAAAAATCACTTGAGAAGGCCCCCATGAAAATGTTTTGTGCCAATATGTCTACTATCAAGATTGTGAAAAATCCCGTACATCATGAAAGGATGAAGCAACTTCATCAACAAGAACAAAGAAGAAGAGAAGGTTGAGGTCGTATGCACACCATCAAGACAAGAAATTGCTGATGTGATGACCAAAGTCGGAAAGATTTATTCTATAAAAGGAGGCAACAGGAAGCTTCCTCCATAAATTAGCCAAGCTTCCACTTGTGTTGGAAAGAGATGATTTGAATGAATTATGATTGGCTTATGAAATCCCCCCAAAAATCTATCTCTCATTTTCCCCCTCAATCTGAACTTCTCTTCCTCCCTCCTCTCTTTGTTTCTGCATTTCATTTCCTAATCTGTTTGAGTGAGAACCAGTGTGTGTGTGGGTGAGTTTTACAGCACCTTGTCCACTACAAAATTTGACAAGGCTTCACAAGCAAGCTGAGAACGAAGAACAAGAACATTTATTCACTAGCTCGAGAGTGACTGTTGGCCATTAGGGCTAGAAAATCTGCTATTGTTTATTTTGCTGTTATTATTAATTATTTATTATTATAGTTAGAATATTTGGGAAAGAAATCTAGATATAATTAGTTTTTTACCAGATCTAACCTAGATTTAGGTCTCTTTTCTGTTACATCTCCTTCCTATATGTACTAGTCATACTTCATTTACCTTGTTTTACTTATTGTTATTATTGTTATTACTACTACTACTATTTCTATTACAACATAACACCGTTCTAGGGAAAACATTCATAATAGGTGATGAAAGACTAAATTACACTTACTCCATGTAGAAGTTCATAATATTTGATGCCAAATAACGTCTAGGGTCAAGGCATTCCATATCTGAGAAATGAATTTCAACAGATTATAGATCATCACTGATACATCACAAAGTACAGTAGCAAGGTTAGGTAAGACATATAGACATAGAGAAATACAGCCCAATTGTAATGCACATACATGATAAGTGGACTAATCACATGAGAGCGAGCACTATTAAAGGCATATATTGATGATTGATGATGGTTGATTAGAAGGTTAAAAAATTCATGAAAAATTTTTAAAATGTTATAGTTTGCTTTCCATTGTGTGCGTAGTAGTGAAGACAATTTCTAAACTTTTAATACCATTGAAATAAGAAAGATTTACATGGCTAGCCAGGTATTATTTTTTCGGTAGCCTTCGCCTAGACTGCCAACATGGCCCATAAAAAAAATTAACATTAGCATCAATGTCAAGAATATAGTTAAAAAAAATTAGTATAATAAGCTTAATTACATCTCCCAAGGGTTTGAATTTGTGTTCTGTCACTTACCACCTCAATCAACAGTTTGTTAATCGAATTAATATTTTTTAAATCTAATAACTTTAATTTGGTTGAAAAGGGCAACATAGGCAATCAACATGGAGTAACATAGAATCTCGTATGGGATGGCTTAGGGTAAAATATATTTATATAGACATTGTGCTTGTTTGGATCCTATAAGTGCTTATTTCACGTATTTACCTATGATACTGTAAATCATTATTAAAAAACTATTTTTGAAGACTTCAATCGTTATTCTAAATAAGCACATAGGAGATCATCCAATCTTATTAATAATACTACCTCCGGTCCTAATAATAAGACATAGTTAACTTTTATCATAAAGATTAACGAAGTTAGATAAATTTCTTTAGAGTATTTATATTTATCATTTTTCTTTTAAATGAATTCATGTGACTTATAATTTGTTTCAGGTGCCTCTTGAGCTGTTTCCTTTCTCTTCAGCAGTAAGCCCTTACTCCACCATCTATTTGAGCATCCTAGACCATATTGCAATTCCAAAATCTCCTCCCAGCCACTCCCTAATTGAAAGTTCAAAGTGCACAGTTCGTGAACTCCGGGCTTTTCCATTCACTTCTCTAACAGTGGATAAAAAACATAGCTTCTTAGAGGCCATGCATGAGTTGAGAAAGGCCTTTCCATATCATCCAGAGGTAGATCATCATGGTAGGGAGAGCAACTCCTGGTTTGTAGACTACATATCCTGTTGTAGAGCCATCATTCGACTCAAAGACAAACTTCTACCTTTTTTCCAGAAGATAGAAGACTTCGAAACTAGCTGTCAGAAAGTGGCTGCGGTGGAGCTTGAGCGGGACAGGACCTTAACAAAGTACGGAGAAAAGTATGATCAGGTTGAGGAGGTGGAAGCAATAACTTTGAACTCAAGGTCACAAATCGATCGAGGAATTGCATTCAAAGCTAATGACTAAGGAAGCTGAAGGTGTCTTGAGCATAGGCTCTCAAATTGAGCAGTTGCAGGAGAAGCTGAAGAGTAAGGAGGCTGAAGTTGTTGGGTTGAGGAGTGAGGCTGATGCTTTCATCTTCGAATTTGGGGACTTGAGGGATCAACACGAGGTCCTGGCTTCACAACATCTATGCTTAAAGCAATCCATTCATTCTAGGTGTCGAATGGGCTTCGCTGGTCTAAGGACTTCAATCGTGCTCATGAAAGGTATGTCTTCTTGACTGAGCAATGGAACTCCTTATCCCAACTTGAACTGGATTCATTATCTTAATCATCTTCAAGACAATCACCAACCAGGGACGAGCCATCTGACCGCATTCCAAACATGTAAGTTAAATGTCTTGCTTATTTATTTTTTAAACCCTTTAAAATGTTAATGTTATTTTGGCATACATTTGTGCACCTAGCTAGTCGTCCCAACATTGTCAGCTCACCCTATAATCATGTGCATTTTTTACTCGTTCAATCAAATCTGCAACATTTCGTTTCAGCTAGTTATAGGGAAATTTCAGATGCCTTATGGGAGGTAGCCCATCTGCCTCCTATGAAATCCCACTCACCTGCTCACAATGAAATCTGAACCAGGATTGTTCAAGATACCCAATGCCTAACCATTGATGTGTTCTCATGGGCCGAAGGGTTGCTAGGTTATGGGCTATTGTCCATCCCAGTTTCAATACCTATGATCCTTTCTCACAAAAAGGAATTGATCTTCATTTCATTTGGTTTTGTTTTTTTTTTGTTTTATAACTGATAGATCTTTTTCTAAACTTTATTGTTAATGTTTTATATCCTGTCATGTATGACATTTTATGCTTATTCAAGTACATCTATGATTCTTACATAAGAAGTCATGTTAGTTTTTACTTATGCCTTTGCTATTATGGCCCCTACAGTGCTGCTATAGCTAAATTATCATTATCATAATTACTGGGAGAAAGTGATTGCCAAAAATGTCCCTTTTCCTGCACCCTTTCATACTCTAAACTAAAAATATATGGTTTGTGATTTTTTGGATTGGATTTTTTTATTTTTTTTCCTTGTCCCAATTTCGAAGGGAGGATGCATTTAAGGCCATTCGATAAGATGGTTCCAACCTGAAGAGGCATCTGAGAGTACGTGACTCGCTTAAAAACGAATTTCACATGTCTTACAAGCCAAACGTTATCTATATAGACTCCCGTGACCTGCATTACAATGCTTACTTCACTGGTTGAGCAATTTGCGCATAATTTATGTTGATGACAGCTTTGTTTTCACCCTCCTTGTTTACACCATACAACAATTATGTTGCAGTTTGCTTTATTAAGAGTGTATTTCTTATTAATTATGGCATGAGAGAAAATGTGAAAGGATATGATTTCAGTAACAAACAGTTAAACCTAAGCGCATTCGTATACTTGTGGAAATTATACTTGGTTTATTGAACCCAAAACCGTAGAATTTTGCTCTCATGAATTGTTACAGTTCAATGATTTGAAATTACTCATGTAATGCTTTTTTCTGAAGGGAAGAGTTAGTAGAAATGTTAATTTTAGTTCTCAATTTAAAATTTCAATTCACTTTATTTCTCAAATTTATAATGTTTTTTCTTAAACTCTTCCAATTGATTGCCCATGCATGTTGAGGAACTTTTTCATCAAAGTAATAGTTTTCAATTCAAACGATTAAAAGTGGCACTTTGGTGAAATTAACACAAATTTTTTTATAGGTTTGAGGTGAATCTGTCCGGGAAATATTCCCCCATGTCTAGCCAACACCATAAAATTTCCATGGGTGCAATAGTAGTACACATGAATATTCTCAAATGGGTGCAATAGTAGTATAGCACAAAAAGACCACATCAAATGATTCTGTTGATACATTCGAGTAATTAAATATTTTACAATAAGTAAACTAGATTTATTATCATAACCTAGATTTTGCACCATGGAACTATTTAAACCATGATCGTAAGCAAGTGCAAAAATATACTCTCGAAAAATAAGTGGTGGTCTTTTTGTGTTGTACTTCATCCAGCTTTTCATTAAAGAGGCTCCCAAAAGATTTAAGAAAGATATGCCCCAGGTCATTGGCAATATGTGTGTATTATATTCCGTGTACTTTCATTTTCCGCTAATGATTTTGATTGGGTGATTTATTTTTAATCTATAGTTTGGGAAGCAGTGGTTACAACCCACAGAGGCATTTGAATTGAGGGAGAGACTGCGTGATATGCTGGGAAATGAATTTCAGGCCCAAGAGCGAAACCCTGTTGTATGAGTCATGTCCTGCTAGTCTTGGAACCTGCATTCCATACAAAAAATGGTAATACTTGCTATG
Organism: Inga laurina; assembly: GCA_963855925.1. Lineage (NCBI taxonomy): Eukaryota > Viridiplantae > Streptophyta > Magnoliopsida > Fabales > Fabaceae > Inga > Inga laurina. The sequence goes on from OY979710.1 coordinate 52,405,853, forward strand.
CCTGAGGATACTAATTTGCCTCCATTTTAGTCTTTTGGCTAAGGCTAAGGTAGATGATTTCAATGCAGAAAATTAAGGAACTAGTCTAATGGTAAGAATCAGTTTAATGCCTGTAACATGTAACAATTGTTGTTTCCACTTTAAAGCCTGCCTTCTAGTTGTCAACTCTGTTGTTTCCTCTGTGCACTTAAATTAGAGATTTGGAAATAGCTCAACCCAAAAAACTATAACGGAGGCAAGTTATAAATAGCTCAACCCAAAAGACTGTAATGGAGGCAAGTTAGTATCCTCAGGCATAGCAAGGTTGAGGGGGAACGAAACAAAAGTGGTGGGGGAAAATCAGGGGGAGACAGATCAGATATTAAGGGGAAGAGATGCAGGGATGGAGGGAGATAAAGAGCTTACATAGCTTACAAATATCATTCATCAAGAATGTTGTTTAAATTCCTATTTACAGAGCAAGGTTGCTGCAACTTGCTAATATAATATTATAAAGAAAAAGGCAGCTTTGAGTTTCCTTAACTTAGAAGGAAACTTAAAAGGGAGGGTTTCCTTTATAAAAAGGAAACTTGTGACATTTGTGTTTACAAATATATTTCGAAGAGAATTCTGAGTAGTACTTTGTTGGAAGCCGTCTGTGACTATTGGGCCTAGGGTGTTTAACCTACCCTAGTTAATACCGAATAGTTAGCATTAGATTGTAATATTATATTTTATCTTTTATTCTCCCTGATTTCCTCCTAACAGAATTAGATCCATTATCAACATTTAGTGGGTATGTTAATATACTTAACTCCCATGAGTCCAAGATATTTCTCGCCATGGGGAAATTCGGTGACATGGAGAACCAAAAGGCAATCTGTAGTTTGACGTAGAAGTAGAACTAAGAGCATTGGCTCAAGGGATATGTGAAAGAATTTGGCTTGACAGGCTCTTGAGGGAGCTAAAAATCACTTGAGAAGGCCCCCATGAAAATGTTTTGTGCCAATATGTCTACTATCAAGATTGTGAAAAATCCCGTACATCATGAAAGGATGAAGCAACTTCATCAACAAGAACAAAGAAGAAGAGAAGGTTGAGGTCGTATGCACACCATCAAGACAAGAAATTGCTGATGTGATGACCAAAGTCGGAAAGATTTATTCTATAAAAGGAGGCAACAGGAAGCTTCCTCCATAAATTAGCCAAGCTTCCACTTGTGTTGGAAAGAGATGATTTGAATGAATTATGATTGGCTTATGAAATCCCCCCAAAAATCTATCTCTCATTTTCCCCCTCAATCTGAACTTCTCTTCCTCCCTCCTCTCTTTGTTTCTGCATTTCATTTCCTAATCTGTTTGAGTGAGAACCAGTGTGTGTGTGGGTGAGTTTTACAGCACCTTGTCCACTACAAAATTTGACAAGGCTTCACAAGCAAGCTGAGAACGAAGAACAAGAACATTTATTCACTAGCTCGAGAGTGACTGTTGGCCATTAGGGCTAGAAAATCTGCTATTGTTTATTTTGCTGTTATTATTAATTATTTATTATTATAGTTAGAATATTTGGGAAAGAAATCTAGATATAATTAGTTTTTTACCAGATCTAACCTAGATTTAGGTCTCTTTTCTGTTACATCTCCTTCCTATATGTACTAGTCATACTTCATTTACCTTGTTTTACTTATTGTTATTATTGTTATTACTACTACTACTATTTCTATTACAACATAACACCGTTCTAGGGAAAACATTCATAATAGGTGATGAAAGACTAAATTACACTTACTCCATGTAGAAGTTCATAATATTTGATGCCAAATAACGTCTAGGGTCAAGGCATTCCATATCTGAGAAATGAATTTCAACAGATTATAGATCATCACTGATACATCACAAAGTACAGTAGCAAGGTTAGGTAAGACATATAGACATAGAGAAATTGTTGGGTGTTAAATAACATCCAAAATTTTCAAGTTTTACCGTGGATAATTAATCTTAGCTTCATTGTCTTTGTTTGTTTTCTCTAAATTATTAGGTCCATCCCCTTCAAGAAGAAGAATGAGATTATCCTGTTTAATTCATGCTATATATCAGCTATAAATTATAATTAATCACTAATGCTAAGAACATATTATACACGTAACTTTCTAGACCCCAAGCCATCATATGGAATTGCTTTAGAAGCATCTTCCGTACCAAGTTGGGACAAGAAAAAATATTCAGAAAATTCAGTGAAACCAAGAAAATCACAAATCATCACTACTACAAAAAGGGGTTATAACGTCCCAAATTTGGCACCTTTAACATCCAAAAATGGGGGGAGATATATATATTGGGGGCATAGTATGTTGTAAGAAAAGACGTCTCAAAAAAATGGGACGTCTAAAGTCCCCCCAGACGGGGACTTTAGACGTCCCAATTCTTAATTTGAGACATCTAAAGGTTAGGTTACCATCATTTACATTCTATATTACCCAGCGAATTCAAACTGCAGAAACAGAATAAAAGATAGATTCATAAACCACAATGTCCGTTACAAAATGGTAAGGACATCCAGCACTACAATTTTTACTATATATATATATATACAATAACAACTCATACAACCTACTACTATATATATCAACAATAACAACCAGAAAGTGTCAAAACGCTGTCATCACATAACTACAAACTGATATAAATAAAAAGTTTACTGCTCTATATGCTGAAGAAGATGTCCAGCTAAAAGATCTCTGATCAAATCAAGGTCTTCACGTAGGTAGGCATCTTCATTATCAAAAATCTGAAAATTAGAAAGTAAGCTTTGATGAAATGAATCTCAAGCAAATGAATTAATTAGCATTTTGATTAGAACACAAAAAATATTATCATTTGAGAATGAAGAAGCGATTACCTTTTCAAAATCGCTAGTAATTTCACTTTGAGTGATGTTATACATATAAAGTATAACATAATATCCGTATTCAATGTTGCTAGGTTGCCGAGGGCACTTTAAATCAAAGGCATGCAATTGGTTGTTAAAATCAATAAAGGTATATCTAAAATGACCGTCAATGAAACAATTAGGACCGAAACTACTTACTATCGGATAAAACCACTTTGGCTTTTTAACAATTGTACCTTTGCGTGACCCGCCTAGGACTCTATATGTTTCACAAGCACTATCATGAAAATAAAAATGAACAGAAATTAGAACTTTTCATTTTTTTAAGAGTCAATGAAATACAAACAGAATAACTTACGTGTCGAAGACAGATTTTGTATCTTTGTCTGGCTATTTACTTAAGGGATCAAACCAATAGACTATGTTGCGGCGAGGACATATAACACACAAACTCCAGTGGTAACTTTAACAACATGTACACATTAAAATGAAGTTAGATGACAAGACAATTATTTATTAAACTTCTTAAATTGACAAAATGAAAATACAAACCGTTGAACAATGGGTGCTAGATAACAACGAAGTTTGGTCTCTCCTATTGCGTAGCCGACATAGTGAGTCCTATGCGCCACAGTACAAGTATCCCCTGTCGTATTTGCAAGACATAAGAATCCATACCAATCACGTCTTTCCATGTTTGTGCAGAGACCGTGGAAGGTGCTATAATAGAATTAAAATAAGGAATGAATTATTGAATGTATGAAATCAAAAAAACCACTAAATGAATTCTATGGGAAAATTGAAAAAAAAAAACTTACCAGACTGCAAATTTCACCCAGCCTGCATCTATCTCCTCCAACCTAATAAACTGCTTGAGATCTGTATTGTCAATCGTGTAGGGATACTCTAATGTAAGGCCCACAATCCCTGGAGGCATCTTCAGGTCAATCTGTTTAATGCCCTTGTAGATCTGTTGCAACCGTGCTAAGTAGGGTCATTTCCTCGCATCTTCGTCATCCTTTTAGAACATCAAAAAACAAATTGTTATTAAGATGCCAAGAGATTTTCAGTAATAGTAAGGTAATTCCTACTATTGGAGGTGTTGCGTCTGAACCAATAAGATTGTGAGGCCAAAGGATGAAAGATCCAATCACTTGACCTAACGTGCGAACCTCTGGATCAGGAATAGGAATGGTTGTACCTTCTTCCCCCTTTCCAACACTTATCACATTCACCCTACAAAAATCCTGCGGAATTTACTGATGATGGTGGGTGGTAGCACGTGTGTGAACGAGAGCATCAGCAACAACACGCAATAGTAGATCATCCAAATAGAGGGTGGAAGGGTCTCCAGACACTAGAGTAGGAGAAGGGTCGCCAAGTGGTTCCTCCAGAGGGTTGTAACTTCCTTTGGTGCTATTGAAGGCTTGGGATTCCTGAGTTCTATGCCCGTCCCTTGCCATTTGCGCTTCGAACATATTTGCCATTTCAAGTTGAAGCTCTGGCAACAGCTCTTGTCGGAGCTTGTCGTGAAGGTTGGCCTCGAGCTCTTTTCGATGTCCTCTTGAATCTTGGCCACAAGGTCCTTACTAGGTCCAGCTTGCGATGAATAACGTGAGTCTCGTCCAAAATACCTCACGGCACTAACTCCCCGTGTCTCTCCTCGAACACGACCAAGGTCATCTGCCTTCCCAATAGCTGTTGATAAGATGTCCATCTGTCTACTTGGATTGAATGAACCTTGGCTACTCTGATCTTCCAGTTCATCCTGTAGCATACAGTTTATCGTAAATGTATCGAAACCACTCGCAATATGCAAAAAAATTAGGTACTTATGGTATAACTACTTACAATCCTCGCAACAACCTCAGCAACAGCCGGATTTATGTACTTCCCAGCCTTAATCCTCCCTGATTTCCATTTTTTGTGATGTGGAGGAGGTACCGGTGGCTGGATAACAATGCTAGGATCATATTCCGTTGCTTCCTTCATTTTCTCTAACTCTTCTTGCATCATTTGCCGCTCAAGCTTCCGATATCCACCATGAGACATGTAATGTTGATATTTATTTTCTGATTGCCTCTGTGCATTTACTGCACTTAATTTCTATGAATGAAAAACAACAAAAAATAAATCAACGATATCAAGCATATGAAAATTAAAAGCTCTATATCATGATGACAGAAATCTTACCAAAAACTCAGGATCTACTCGTGATGCTGCAAACAACCTCCAGTCCTCTAGAGACAAATATGAATAATGTGTATATGGATCCTGACCCCTAAGGGCCCCTCGAATGTACCATGCTGTTAGCTTGTTCTTGAAACCTTTCTATCGTACACGAACCTCATCCATCCAGTGCCTATACATCTCCCTGGTGTCTTGGACATCGTATGTTTGCTGCAAGGTAAAACATAAGATTATTATATTTGAAACAATAAGAATAAAGCTACAATTATCATAGATGCATCAAAGCTTATATACCAAAAGTTGCTGCCAAATCGTGTCTTTCATTTTTGGGGGAACCAATAGGTAATGCGTACTTTGCTTCGACTCAAAAACCCTATGTAGCTAATGAAGTGGTCTTCTTCAGGACCAACTGGATTCAGATTGTTATCGAAGTCTATATACAGCCGCTCCTGTTGATGTTCATGACGTGCAACCAATGCTCCCATCTTTGTACAGCCTCTAACCGTCCTTCTCGCAACGGGTTCATCTCTAGGCCTTTTGTCATTGCTAGGGCTTTTGTCATCTCTACGCCTTTCGTCATCACTAGAGTTGTCCATATTCCTGTTAACACAAAAAACATCGTCAGAAACGTAAATAACTTGCAATAAAAATGAAATAAAATAAGCGGGAAGTAAAACAGAAAAAACACATAGTTCTCGTTTATAAATTAAGGTCTTACTCTATATTGTTTCTTATAGTCCTTCACCATGGTCATTTCTTACAGCATATTCGTCATCATCTACCAATTCTACTTTATTTGTTCAAGGTAGAGTTGTTGTGAAAGGTGGTGTATCATCAAGGTTGAAGGTCGGATCACCATACTTCTGTTTTTTACTTTTAAGGACAATGGACATGTTTTTGCTCGCAGGATCGGTGACATAAAACACTTGTTTTGCCTGGCTTCCTAAAATGAAGAGCTCATCTCTATAGCCAACTCTTCAAAGATCGACTGAGACAAATCCAAATTGTTTATCTATTACCACAGCATTATTGCTAACCCACTTACATTTGAATAAAGCAACTTTGAACTTGTTGTATGTCATCTCCCATATTTCTTCTATAACTCCATAATAGGCCATAGACGCTAATATGGGGTTTTTGTCTCTCAAACTGGAAAAGTGCATAGCTTCAGCTTCTACCATGACCCCACTATATTGCATGGTACTTCTGTCATCTTGCTCTTTCGTATAGAAAGAATAGAAATTTATATCATAACCGGTCCAAGTAATGACCTGAAACGAAGGCCCCCAAGCTAGCCACTCGATTGTCTCAGACACACCGGTCTCGTGCAAAACCTTTTCCTCGAACCACTACATAAATGTTTGTCTTGTTTTGCTCAATAGCAATATGTATGTCATTCTTCCTTGGATTCTTGTTCTTCAAAGTCTTTATGTGTTCATCTATGTAAGGTTGAACTTCTTCCATATTATTCAGGATATACAAGTGGGCTTGCAACACCTCTTCACGAGGAACATTCTTCACTTTCAGTCCTCGTGCTCCCTTACTTCTCCCCTCTTCATGTCGAGATTGTTCCTTCTTCCCTGACATATAATCTTTGCAAAACTCTATAGCCTCCTCAACTACATATCTTTCGACTATTGAGGCTTTTGGTCGATAAGGATTTTTAGAATACCCTTTTAAGATCTTCATGTATCGGTCGAAAGGGTACATCCACCTCAGGTAAACTGGACCGCAGAGCCTTACCTCCCTTACCAAATGAACTACCAAATGCACCATTATATCAAAAAAATGAAGGAGGAAAATGCATCTCTAGTTGTGACAAAATAATGTAACCCTCATTTTCCAGTTCATCCAATTTTTCAGTGTCAATAACTTTGTTACATATAGCATTGAAGAAAAAGCACAATCTTGTTACAGTGGTTCGTACTTCATCTTTCATTATGCCTCTAATAGCTACCGGTAATAGTTGTTGCATCAACACATGATAATCATGGGACTTCATTCCCACTAACTTCAAATCGTCCATTGAGACACATCTTCTCACATTCGAGGAATACCCTTGCGGCACCTTAATTTCATAGAAACACCCACACAAACTTCTTTTCTCTGCTTTTGATAGTGTATGTACTGCTGGCTCCATGTATGTCCTCCTACCATCATCTCTTAGTTGTGGATGTAATCGTTCTCTTATTCCCATATCAACAAGGTCTAATCTCGTACTAATCCCATCCTTAGTCTTCCCTGGTATGTGTAAAAGCGTACTGATAAGGCTATCACAAACATTCTTCTCCACATACATCACATCAATACTGTATCTCACGTCAAGCGAACGCCAATATGGAAGATCAAAGAAAATGGATATCTTCTTCCATATGTTCTTCTCACCCGTAATCCTCTGATTCTTAGCAAAAGTGACATTGATACGTTCCACTCGACTGTAAACTTCTACTCTGGTTAATGACTTTGGAGCCATTCCATGCTCCGGTAAGCCGTTAAAATGCTTTCTTAGCCTACGATACGGGTGGAACCGATGAAGAAACCTCCTGTAGTCAAGGTAGACAGTTTTTCTTTCATGCTTTAGTTGTTGGAAGTGTGTGTCTCCTTCTCATATTGGGCATGCTTTATGACCCTTCACGCTGTACCCTGACAAGTTTCCGTACGCAGGGAAGTCATTTATCATTGTGAAAATCATTGCACGTAGCTTGAAAGACTCCTTCTTATAAGCATCAAACACATCTACACCTTCCTCCCACAACTTCTTCAAGTCCTCGATCAAAAATAGACATTAATATCGTTTCCTGGCTATTTTGGTCCAGAAATCATCATAGATAGCATCATATGCTTAAATTTCATACATAGCCAGGGAGGCAAGTTGTATATTACAAGGAGAATCGGCCACGCACTATCTGTGCTAGTAAGAGTTCCATACAGATTGATGTTGTCTGTAGAAAGCCCAAGCTGAAGGTTTCTTGGCTCGCTGCCAAATTAAGGGAACATTTCATCTATTTTTTGCCATTGTGGAGAGTCAGCTGGGTGCCGAAGATATTTCCCATCAGATATTCTCTCATCAGAGTGCCATCTCAACTTCTTCAGTTTTGTTGCAGTCACAAACAAATGTTTAAAACGTGGTATTATTGGAAGATACCACATAACCTTTAAATGTTGCCTTTTACTTGTCACATCGCCATAACCACCATCTTTTTTCACTTTGTATCATGCAGTTTTACACTTAGGACACTCACTAAGACCTCTATACTCATTTCTGTATAGTACGCAGTCATTAGGGCAAGCATGTATCTTTTTATACTCTATACCTATTATAGACAGGATTTTCTTAGCCTCATACATACGATTTGGAAGTACATTATCCTCTGGAAACATATCACACAATAGTTCAAGCAGCAATGTGAAACTACTATCGATCCACCTACAAGTTGCCTTTAAGTTAACCAAATGTAATGTTCCCGTTAGCCGCGTGTACTAACTCCTATGGTACAATGGTGTCTCTGCATCACTCCGCAGGCTGTCATACTCCTGCGACTGCACAAAAGATTCTACCTTAACATCGTGAATCATTTTCTCCATTCTATCTTCATCTATGATATCCACATCTTCCTTCTTGTGCGACGGACAATCCGTTACTTCCTCACCATGCCATATCCACCTTGTGTATCACAGATTTATTCCATCACAAAATAGGTGATCCTTTATGACATCAATATCCCATCGAATCTCATTCAAACAATTGATACAAGGATAAAAATACTTCCCATTTTTTACAGGAGCATTCTTTTTAGCGAATTCAATAAATTCTTCCACCCCTTTCTCATATTCTTCACTAATTCTCAAAGCATTCATCCAACTATGATCCATTTTGTTACCACCTAAGCCATTCCCAATAACATTCACACATTTAGTACAATTGTCAACAATATATGATGGGATTGCCTTTTTTCACTTTTTTCAACAAAAATTTCGACAGTATTTCCCCTTAAAAGTAAGACATCCCAAAATTTCAAGCAACCATATCTCTCCACTACACGAATAATAATCATACTACTTACTATATTATTATATTAAGGAAACTACATTAATAATCTTACCAATCTATTTAATTGTTGTTAATTTCATCAAAATCATTCAATAGCTCCATTTATTTATAATAATATATATACATTGCCTTTAAATTACATGGAATGGCTGTGATTGAAAAAAAATAATTAAGACCATGAATAGTAGCTTATTTTAAGTTCTATGCAAAACATGAGTCCATATAATAATTTTCTATATAAAACAGAATAATTTTTTTCCCAAAGATGACAAACGAAGACATGAAGATAGAACATATACATATATGTAGTTGCAGTTTTGAAATAAAATCCTCAAAAAAAGGGTGATTTGATTAAAATTAAAATAACCCCTACTCATTCTATTTAGGTCATGTTAAGTCATGAGACAATAATCATTAATATATCACACTATTATAAAGTTTATAAAAAGCCACACTATTGATTTGTCTAAAAATGTTCCATTTGCAGTACACCAAGAAAAATATCATGTTAACTTTTGTGAATGAGAAAGACTTGAAAATTTAAATTAGTAGAAGCATCATTAAAAAAAGTAAAAAGTATTGCAGTGAAGTTCCTCAATACAATTTAAGCAATATATAAGCACACCAAACACACCAATCTCAACCATCTCAATATAAGTAATATATAAGCACAATTAACGTGATATTTCCTATTGCCTAGGCTTTTCACATTGCAAGTTTTACTTTAATTTATTCAAGTAAATTTATATTTCAAAAAGAAAATAAACCATTGCAGTGGAGTTCCCCAATACAATTTAAGCAATATATAAGCACACCAAACACACCAATCTCAACCATCCCAATATAAGCAATATATAAGCACAATTAACGTGATATTTCCTATTGCTTAGGCTTTTCACATTGCAATTTTTACTTTAATTTATTCAAGTAAATTTATATTTTAAAAAGAAAATAAACCATTTTGTTACAAAAAAAAAAAGAAAATAAACTAACCTGATAAAGGGGGCACCGACTGCTATGTATGCTGGAGAGGTAGTGAGAAGACATCGGAGATCAGAGGTGTATGCATGGTGGGGAGGTACACCGGAGGAAGGAGAAAGCAAAGAACCACGGTGGTGTGGAGGTGTGGACGACAATGGAAGGAAGGAGGTGGAGGAGAGCAAAAACCTATACTGTGGAGGAGGTGAAGTTGCAGAAGGGTGGCCTGGTACGTGCGTCCTTCAATGGATTTCAGGTGGAGGAGGTGAAGTTGCAGAAGAGAGGAGTTGAAGAAAGAAAGAGTGTAGCCGACGGACAAGCAAGGAGGGAGGAAGAAGAGTAAAGCACTTTGGTCAAAAAAGGAGGGAATGGGAGTGAAGATGGAGAAGACGCATGTCTGACACTTGTCTGACATGCGCAGGGACGCCTTTAGGCATCCCAAATACCATTTGGGACGTCTAAAGTCTGGTTTAGACGTCCCAAAATTATTTTGGGACGTCTAAACCCAGCTCCTGACTCTAAAAAAATTTACAAAATTTATATTTCGCGCCTGGAAGAACTTTAGGTGTCCCAAATTCAAATTTGGGAAGCCTAGAGGTTTCCCTACATACATATAATTACGAAATTGCCACCGCCTGCCTTTTTAACCACCCAATTTTAAATTTGGGACGTCCATTGGTGTGGTTATATCCTAATTCTGTAGTAGTGCGTAGGTTTATCATCTTAAACGAAGAATATAAAGGGTGTAAGAGGAGCAGCATTTTGGCAATTACGGGATGGACCAAAATAGCAAAAGTACGAGTAAATATTAACACTTCTTACATGACAATCATAGATGTACTTAAATAAGTACTTATCAATTACACCCCAAATTCTTTACATTAAGCTCAAATATTATCCACAAAATCATTATATAAGGGAAAATAAATATTAAAATATTTTACTTATCATTGTTAGAAATAAAAATAATATAAAATAAGAGAATTATAATGAAAAGGCAAAAGATTTAAAAAAATAAAAGAAAATGAGTTGAAAAATAAAAAGAAAAGATATAGAAAAAAGATTGTAAAATGAAAAATAAATAAAATATTTTAAGCATAAAGCTTAACCTGACCTGATTTGTTTCCACCCCTATTTACACATAACTTCATTTATTTTCTTAATATTTACAGTACATTCAAGACAAGAGGGAATGATTTCCCCCTAGCTGGCAGGACTCCAATATGCACGCTTTTCATATCCCTAACCATAATGGGCATTTCTAGTTGCATCATGGAATATGAATAACGGGAGAGGGGCCTCTCCATTTCCATTACCGTCCACTTTTCTCCACTTCTTTATTCTCACCGTTAGATTAACTTTAAACGGTTGAGATTTATTATCCTATAAAAAAGAAATATATGTCTATCCTAATCGCAAATTAAATCGTAATCTAATCCCATATTACTTAATCTTAGAGCCTAATTAAAATTCTCTTTGTCAAGGTAAATCCTAATGCTCAAATTCACATATAATGGTGGCCAATCATCAAACGGACGTAATAAAGCAAGATTAAGTAACCAAAATTAACATAAATTATAACTAATAAATCATGAAAATAAAATCTAGTTCACAAGTGAATTCATAGTTTCTCTAGGTCTAAAAGAAAATTAGCCACTCATGACTAAAATAAAATCCATAATGAAACAAAAAAAAAATTCAGATTCAAAGAATAAAAAGAATAGGAGATGAGTAGAAGAAAGAGCAAATCTTCTTGACCATCGCACAAAGAAAGATCTCCAAACATTCTCAACTCCCTTACGGCTGTCCAGATCTCTCCTTTGAATCGCTCCTTGATCCTTCTTCTCTGCCTTCAAAGTCTGCTCTTCTTGTGGTCGCTGCCTCCCTCCTGGACCTCGCCTCTTTATTTATAGTTGTAGGTCTAATTCACTCCCTCCTGGACCTCACCTCTTTATTTATGCCACGTTTGGTACCATGGAATTGGGAAGGGCGGAAGTGGAACTGTTAGTGGAAGTCATTGTTTGTGCGTTTGGTGTGGTAGAAGCAGCTTCCCTGTGGAAGTCACTTCCATCAAAAATGATGGAAGTGGGTTCTATGGCCAGACCTATGGAAGTCGCTCCAGTTCCAGAGAACTGGGACTATGATACTTTTTTACCCTTGATTCGGCCCACCTCCCTCAGATCCCGTGATGGCAAGACCTCATCTCCACCGGCCATCATCAATCTCATCTCCCCTACCTTCCTCATATTTGACGACCACTCTATCGTCACTATCAACATCGTCCTCTTGATCCTTGCCCTCTGGAATGAAGCCATAAATCTGGAGAGCCATTGTCATTTTCGATTCATCTTCTCCACTGTTGCTGGTTACTCCGGCGCTCCACCGATGATGCCGTTTTATCCCCCTTTGTTTCAAACCTTTCTCCACCATCATTTCTGATCTGGTTTTTTGAGACGAGGCAAGGTCTTCTCCCTTTTCAATCCGTGAAAGATGATAGTGTCTTCTTCCTCTTCGATCTAGTTGTTTTTGAAGGCAAAGGAAGATGACAGACGCCAGACAGTGGACTGTTGACGGCGCTTCTCCTTCTTTGGTTTGCAGATTTTTTTTTTGAACCATGTATTTTTAAATTCAGCCGGCTGTTAAATTTCTGGATTTGTTTTCCATTTGATGATTCAATTTTTGGTTTATGGATTGCTCTTCTTCATAGTGATAGTTGTTATGCGATTTCACTGCTCTAATCTAGTTTTAGTTCTTCATCATTGTGGTTAAATGAAGGTGGGCGATGACAGAGTCGGACAACGCTGGAGGTGGAAGAGATAATTTTGGGTGTGAGGGAACTTTGGTATTTTAATATTTAAAATGCATGTTTTAATTAAAAAATATATCTCATTTCCACCATCCTACCAAACATGTTTTAAAACTCAATTCCAATTCGAATTCCACTTCTATTTTCACTTCCAGTTCCACATCCACTTCTATCAAAAACTCTTTCATTGTACCAAATGAAGTATTATAGTTGTAGGTCTAATTCCCTTGAATCAAGTTGCCTACGCTGCTAGATCCATGGGCTTGGATATCTCTATCATTTTTTTTATCACTTGTCTTATCTGATTTCTTATTTTATAATATATATATATATATATATATATATTACCATAGCTTATGTAGACCTGGGCAACATGCGATTTTCATGCGGAATTTAAAATAAAGATATAAACAAGGACACACCTGCAAAATCAAAGTCTGTACAGATATTTACTATAAAGATAAATAAAACTAGGATAATCTTTGACCAATGTTGATCCGGGTCATAGAAGGAACCATGTCCTCTTTCATACATGGACTATTTACAGAGAATTCCTTTTGAATCTCACACAGAGCATTCATTTAATTGGAATCTCAACCTTCTTCCTTCAGACCATATCAGCACAGTCTTCCTTCGTTTCCTACTGGAGGCGTATTCATCCTATTTTTATTTATCCGAACATAAAAAGACTCTTTTTTTTTACATATTACCCAGTAACATAATCTATAATACTTCCCTTATGATCTAATAAAATTTCCCCCTTAGATCCCTAAAAGGAGTTTAGCCGATCATACCTGATTATCCTTCAGTAATTGTTGATTAAAGATGATGTTGGTTGCAGCTATCACAGAGAACTGCTCGCACAGCTTAGAGAGACAAGAGAGAGAATTTAGAAATTCTGTATATTGCATTCAAGGATTGCTTACAAGAGGGGTGCCTTACTGGGAGGCTTACATGGGTTTATAAAGAGTCGAAGTCTCAACTCTACTTACATAACTCTAATTAAATTTGACCCTAATAACCCTGACTTGAGTTGCTTTTACAAAAATTATTACAAGACGACATCTTTCCTTTACAGAACAGCTTACAAAGGACGATAAGATTCCTTACAATGCTTTTTCTTTGTCTGCCATATTTGTCTGCCATCTTCTTTTCTAATCTTCGTCTGCTTCTGCCGACAAATTTATATTTGTATTCTTCTACCGACACTTCATAATAGGCTTGGATATAAGGTGATATTTGGGCTTTTATCATTTCCTCGGAATTCATAGCAATATTCACATTGATGATTTGGATAATCATTAATTATTTGGCATATTTTTCTCTTAGTATCTGGGGTATTCTCCATTTTATTCTTCTTTATATTATCATACCAAAGTCCAAACTACTTCTCATTAGATCTTTCATTATATGGCTTTTTCTTTCCCAAGGCATACACACATGTTTTATCAGTGGAATAATATACCCATGGATATTCTTCTTTTCCAGGTGTCATATTGGCAACTTTTATACGATTCATTTCTTGGAAAATTATATGATAATCCTGAGCTCTTATATTGGATACTCTAAACTGAAAGTCTTCATCATCATATATATCTTCTTTAATCTCTGGTTCATACTCCAATGGCTTCTTAGTAGTTCCCAGCCTGATAAGATTTATAGGCATATAGAACTTCTCTGAAGTGATCTCTGCTACAGTTGAATAACACCTGATGAATACTTGATTTTGGGTTACAATATCAAAATAATCTCCAACAGCTTTTACTAATTTTTGCGGTAATTCTGCAATTTCTTCCAAAGATCTGGATGGATATATACTTTGGATTAAACCATATTGATACAGGGTTTTTACAATTCCTGAAGGAGTTCCTAGATATATGATGGCTTTATTGAAAGCATAATGGGATACATATTTAATGGTTTTATGAGACAAAGAAAGCTGGTTTAGTTTTTTGATAATAACTTTATAGAAATTATATTGTTTGGGTATCTCAAAGAGATCATTATTGGATTCTTTCTGAGGATGGTTATTCTTTTTGGTCTGGTCTTTTTCTTTTTCTTGTATGGACATTATTTGGGAAAAAGATAAATTTTCTGGTACAGGCTGGCTTATAGGAGTTGAGGTTACAAAAGAATTAGAGGTTAAGAGTGACTCAAGTCCAAATGACTCGATTAGATTCTGGTTATTACGAGTGGATGACTCGCCTGGAGTGTATGACTCCATTATAGGTGCACTTGGCTTATAAGTCTCAACTTCTTTTCCTTTAAAGTTCATATCATGGACATCTGTCCTTATAGGTGATTTGACAGTAACCTTACAAGTCTCATCTTGGACATCTGTCCTTATAAGTGGATTGGCATCAGCCTTACAAAGCTTCAAATTCTCAAGCTGAATATAAATGTCATTAAGCGAGTCATTAATACCAGATATAGAGCTTGTAATCCCTTGTATACTGGTACTAACTTGACTACTTAATAAACTCATATTCATTTCAAGAATATTCATCTTCATTATAAGTTGGTTCATCATCGAGGAAGAATCATCTTCCTTATTCGTCTGAGTTATAGGACTTCTTCTTCTTACTGGCTCCATCTGCTTAAATAGTCAACAATTAAATTATTCTTTCCTTTTATATATTCAACATCATAATCATAATAAGCCAAATCAGATTGCCATTTAATCAACATCTTACTACTCAACTTATTCTGTTTTATTCCTCTAGATAACCAATGTTTTACTTGTGTATTATCAGTTCTTATTATAAATCTGTTATTTACTCTAAATAATTCTAGTTTTTCTATGGCTTTTACAACAGCTAATAATTCTTTCCAGTTAGAGTGGTATCTACTTTGAGAATCATTAAATTTCCCACTAGTATATCTAGTTATTTTTTCAGTTCCATCTTCATCTTCGTAGTACAAAGCTGCTCCCCAATAATTATCAGAGGCATCAGTATATACAATCCATTTTATATTTTCTTTTAAAGGTATAGTTAACTTAGGTAAATCTTTGCACAAAGTTTTTATATTTTCTATTATTTTCTCTATATTATTATCCCATTTCCATATTGTTTTTTCTCCTGCTAACTTAGATATTTTTGAGGTTAATTTTGATAAATTGGGAATATAATTTCTAGCTTGATTCACTAATCCTAAGAAGGATTGCAAATCCTTTTTATTATTTATTTTCTTAAATTGTAATATTTTTTTTGACTTATATGGTCTTGCAACTCTATTTAATTTTTTGTTAGGACTTGTCCTAGAAAATTTACTTTCTCTTTTCTTAACTCCATTTTAGATGGTGATATATTTAATCCTTTTTCTTCTATTATTCTTACAAATTTTTCTAAATGACTTTCATGTTCTTTTTCATCTTTTGAAAATATTAATATATCATCTATATAAATTACAGCAAAATCTCTTATTGGTAATAACATTTTTGACACATATTCTTGAAATATACTAGGGCTATTATGAAATCCCATTGGTAATACATTCCATTCATATAATCCTTCTGAGGTACTAAAGGCTGTATACTTCTTACTATCTTCTTCAAGTTTTATTTGAAAAAATCCTGATTTACAGTCAAATTTACTGAATATAGTTTTCCCTCTTATTAAGTTAAATAACAAATCCATCTTTGGTATATGATATCTATTTCTTATAGCTAATTCATTTAATTTTTGATAATTTATTACCATTCTAGTTTTTCCTCTTTTTTCTTCACTATGTTTGGACACAATTATAGCTGGTGATGAATATTCTGATCTACTTTCCCTTATAAGATTAAATTTTTTCATTTCCTCTGTATGCATTATAAATTCCTTTCTATCTTCTTTAGTCCATGCATAAGGTTTACAATTTATTTCTTTACTATAATCTTTTAATTCTATTTTTGCCATAGGCTTAGATTTTTCCCAGTGTATTAAAGGATTTTCACTATAATTATCTACAATTCTTTGTTCTATGGTTTTTACTTCTATAATATTCAATGTGGCTAACATATGTTGTATTTCTACTGGATTATTATTTTGTAAAAATTGTACTTCAAGTTCATTATTCTTTTTCTGAAATTTTTCGTCTTTTCTTCTATATGGTCTAGTTATTCTTATACCCCAAGCTTCATGTTTACACGGAGTTGTTAATATTATAGCTTTACTAATCATATGCATAGGGAAATATTGTTCTAAGAAATCTAGTCCTAAAATTACATCACAAGAAGGTTCATTATATTGGTTTAATTCTTTTATTAATAATTCATAGTTTCCTATTTGAACTTTTACATCTTTTGCTTCTAATTCTAATATATGAATTTCTTTTCCTGCACTTTCCATTCTTAATGTCTTATTCTTCCTTTTCCATAACTCAGGTGATAATACATTATATTTAGCTACAGTTAGATTTGCTCCAATGTCAACCAAAGCATGATATTTTCTTGATCTATATTTAGCATATATAAATTTTATAAGTATGTAATATAATAGTCTACTCATATCCTAGATAGTACTTCTAGACGTTTCTTCAATGTCTTTTTAATTTCTTTTCTGTCTTTTCTTTCTCTCTTAGATAATAAGTCTATTTTCCCATTTATAGGTTTTACTTAATCTCTTAATTATTATTCTCAAAAAGCTTTTATCATTTTTTGGTATAATTGTAATATATTCTTTTTTCTTATATGCCCAGAATTCTCCATCTATAATTAATCTACTTTTATTTCTTAATTCTTCGTTTAACATATGTATGTCTCCCATATTAAATTCTAGATAATAATTCTAATTGTTTCTTTAGATCTTTCTTTATACTTCTCCTTTCTCTTTTTCTATTTATAATTTCATTAATCATTTGCATATAAGCTATATCATCATGTTGCAATTCTTCTAATATTTGTTTCATAACTGTGTCTTCTATTTTATTAGCTTTATTCATTTTATTTATAAAATATCTTAATAATCCTACATTATTTTTGGGTATCCTTATATCATTTTCATCTATATTATAAAACCAATTATTCTCATTGTAAAGTGTAATTCTTATATTCATTAAGCTCTAGATAATATTTTTAATCTTTCTTTTAATACTTTTTTAATATCATTTCTATTCATCATATTATTTACTACTGCATTATAAGCTTCTACAAAATCTTGAGCTCTTGTATGATTTACTATTCTTAGTTGTCTTTTTTCTTTTGCATTACATTTATTTATCTTATGTATTATATGATTCATCATTGCTTTATCAGCTTTTGGAATTATTATTCGTTCATCATCTATGTAATAATAGTCTTTATTTTCTTCTGATAATATTACTCTCATTATTTTTGCCGTTTGGTGTGTATTAATCATCATATTAACTTTTGAATTATAATTGTCTGATGGTTTATGTTAAAGATTATTCTATCTTCTTGATTTCTATAAGGTTTTACTTTTTCTAAGAAGTCTCTTCCTAATATTACTTTATATGATTTATTTGAGTCTTGTTCTACCCATAAAATTAACTGTATTACATCTCTTTTATTAAACCTTATCATTATATTTGTTTTTATTCCTTCATCTGTTTCTTCATACTCATTTTCTATATATCCTATTTCTATCTTACTTTTTTCTTCATGTTCATCTATTAATGTTATTATTTCTTGCCATATTCCATTCTTTTTTATTTCTATTATTATTTTATCCTTTTTATTTTCTCTTGTTATATCTAAACTTGCTATTTTTTGATTTATTTCAACTAATTTTGTATTTATAGGACTTATTAAAGACATTTCAACTAACCTGCTATTACTTCCTATATCAATACTTTTTCTTGGATTCATTATATTTATCTGTAATGGTTCATTTAATGTATTTATTCTTAATTATCTATTTCCTAAATTATTATTAGCTATTAATCTTTTTCCTTTATTATCATGAATACTTACAGTTTTATCTAGTTCTATTTCTAATATTTCAGGTAAGGTTATATTTATAGGATCTGTTTTTACTTCTTTTAATATAGGCATGAATTGTTTTTCTATATTTACTCTTCCTATCGACTTATTATATATTTTATGTTCATTTGTAAATACTAATCCTACCATTGTTGTTATACTTATTGTTTTAGCTCCTTTTAATAATTTAATTCCTTTTAATTTATGGTATATCATTATTGATTGGTCTATATGTTCATCATTTCTAGATATTGCAAAATTAGTATTTAGAGTAAATTTTAATTTTTGATATATTAAATTTCCTGTTAACATTTCTAATATACTATCTTGTACGCTACTTATTATTCTTCCATCTGTTATTAATAGTTCTATTGGTGAATCTATTCCTTCTTTAAAATATGCTTTAACTAATAATTGTACTCCTGCAATATAAATCTCAGTTACTTCTTCTTTAAAAGGTAATTTAGATATTTCATTTTCTATTAATCCTTTACTTATTAATGGTATTCTTAATATTCCTTCTGTTAAGGTTGACTCTATAGGATGTTTCTTTTGTAATATTACAAATTGACTTTTAATATCCTTTTTTGATTTTTATATTCTATTAACTCTACTCATAAAATTTTCATTAACTATTTGGTCTGATTTTAAATTTAATTTCATATCCTTTATTTTTTCATATTGTTTATCATTAAATGTTAATCTTTTTTCTACACTTCCTTCTGATGTATTTCTATATTCTTCATAAGTTTCATATTCGTCTTCTTCTTTTACTTCTTCTATTTCTTTTCCTTTCATCATATAGAACTTATATTCTTCTTCTGAGCTATTTAAATATTCTATTTCTGATTCTAATTCTTCTTCTGTTTCACTTAACTTTGATTCACTTATTACTTTGATTTTATATATTTCTATTTCGGGATTTTCTATATCACTATATATCTCTTCATCAAACTCTAATGGTTCTAATTCATATTCTTGGGCTTGTTCTAATATATTCATAAATTTCTTATCCTTAGGTTCCTTACATTCTGTTGATATATGTCCTATTTTTCCACAATTATAACATCTACATTTTCTAGGTTTTTTATTATAGTCTATTTTATTTCCTTTCTTAAAATAGTTTCTAAAATACTTCTTAGGTTTGTATTTCTTATAAAACTTCTCTTTTGGATATTTTTTAAATTTATACCTATACTTATTATATCTCTTCATAGGCTTCCATTTCTTATCTTTATATTTTCCTTTTTTATATTTTCTCCTTATCTTTTTATTTTCATCTTTACATCCCCATCTATGTGGTCTTTCAAATTCTGCACATCTTAATATTAATTTATTTTGTTTGTAATATTTCATATTTCTCCAAGCTTGTTTACATTTTTCAGATAAGCAATTTCTTAAATAATCTATTCTTCTTCCTAGAGAATCTATATATGGTAATAATTCTGGATTTTCTTTAAATGTTTTCATATAATCATCTATTATTTCATCTCTTATTAGTTTTGGTAGTTTTCTATAAAAAAAGTTCTAAATACTTTATTCTTTTCATTTCTGGATTTTCTTTTATTTCATAATAATATTTCTGAAATTCACATATATAAGGATTTAAATATTTTGGTTCTAATGAGCATATTTCTATTTGATATAATCTTTTTATTGCTTCATTACTTGTTATATGTTCTTCTAATGTACTACTTCTTCCTACAAATTCGGTTCTAAGTACATATTCATATCTTTTTACAAGTTTAACATAATATTCTTTTCTACTATTATATTCTTCTTTTGCTATATGTCTTATTTGATTTCTCCAATTTTCTTCTTGACTTCTCCACCAATAATATACATTTCCTAAAAAGCTTGATTCTATAAGTAAATTAGTCGATTGAAAGTCCAAATTATTTCTTCCTATTAATGCTATTATAGTTGCTCTTGACCATTCTTCGATTATTTTTTCAGGGTCTAATACACAATCTAAATTTAACCATATTCCAGATACAGGTATACTCTTACTTTCATATTGATCTATAGGTGTTGGCATAAAGCCTTTTCCTTTTGGTATTTCAAATCTTATATCAAATTCTTGGTTTTCTGTTTTCTTATCATGTGGCAATTCGTCTTTTTCTATTTCATTTTCTCTTTGTTCTTTATGTTTATTATAGTCTGCTTCTGTTCTTACTTTTGATTATTCTGCTTCTGATTTCTTACTTTCATTATTTGGTTCATTAATACTTACTCCTACATTTAATTCCTTATAATCTTCTATATTTCCTTTTATATTTGTAGCATCCTTAAAATCTCTTTGAATTTTTTCTAATTCTTGTTCTTCTAATCCCATTAAATTTTTGATTTCATCATCTTCCTCTTCTACTGCATTCATCATTTTTATTTGTGGATTATATATTTTAAAAATATCTATTACATCTTTTGAATATATTATTTCTGCAATTTTACTTCCTTCTTCAACTTCCTCATTCTTTTCATAATTTGCTTGTTTAGCTTTTCCTTTTGTTATTTCAATTAATTGTTTCTTCTCTTCTTCTGTAATTCCTAAATTATTAAGCTTATCATTAATTGTCCATAAATTACTATTCATTATTTGTTGTCCTTTCACTACTTGTTCTACAATTAATCTTGTCTGCCTTACATTTTCATCCATATTTTGCTTATATATCTTTTCTTTAGTATTTCCTAATTTTTCCATTTCTTCCAACGCTTTCATCATATTTAATTTTCTATGCTTATGAGTTATAGGTTCTAATAATTCAGTTTCTTGTTTTATTTCGGGTTCTTCAATTTCCATATCTGTTACTCCTAACGAATTCATTATAGTTTTTACATTTGATTTTATTATTCTTAAATCCTCAGTATTATTATCTATTTTCTTTTTCATATTATATATTTTCTCTTCTAAAGATTGGCTTAAATATTCTAATCTTTCTTTTCTATTACTCGGCTTTTCTAATTTTACTTTTTCTTTTATATCTTCTGGGACCATTTCTAATATTTCTTCTAAATTATATATTTCCATTAAATCATAAATATTTGGGTTTATATATGTTCCTATTTGTTTCATCATATACATATTATTCCAATTTATTAAATTCCAAATATTATCTCCATTTCCTCCTGGCGTAAAAGATGTAAATATACATGTTTCTTCTTGATTTCCTATTAATATAAGGAATTAGACTTATTATCTAGAGTTTGATATGGGAGACATTTATATGTTAAATGAAGATTTAAGAAATAGAAGAAAATTAATTATAGAAGGAGATTATTGGGCATATAAGAAAAAGGAATATACTACAAATATACCAAAAAATGATAAAAGCTTTTTAAGAATGATAATTAAGGGATTAAGTAAAACTTATAAATGGGAAAATAGGAGACTAAACTTTATTTATGATAACCATTATTTATTATATGAAGAAGAATATGCTAGAGTAATGAGAGAAAGAAAAGACAGAAAAGAAATTAAAAAGACATTGAAGAAACGTCTAGAAGTACTATCTAGGATATGAGTAGACCTCTATATTACATACTTATAAAATTTATATATGCAAAATATAGATCTAGAAAATATCATGCTTTGGTTGATACTGGAGCAAACTTGACAGTAGCAAAATATAATGTATTACCACCTGAGATGTGGAAGAGGAAGAATAAGACATTAAGAATGGAAAGTGCAGGACAAGAAATTCAGACGTTGGAATTAGAAGCAAAAGATGTAAAAGTTCAAATAGGAAACTATGAATTATTAATAAAAGAATTAAACCAATATAATGAACCTTCTTGTGATGTAATTTTAGGTCTAGATTTCTTAGAACAATATTTCCCTATGCATATGATTAGTAAAGCTATAATATTAACAACTCCATGTAAATATGAAGCTTGGGGTATAAGAATAACTAGACCATATAGAAGAAAAGATGAGAAATTTCAGAAAAAGAATAATGAACATGAAGTACAATTTTTACAAAATAATAATCCAGTAGAAATACAACATATGTTAGCCACATTGAATATTATAGAAGTAAAAACCATAGAACAAAGAATTGTAGATAATTATAGTGAAAATCCTTTAATACACTGGGAAAAATCTAAGCCTATGGCAAAAATAGAATTAAAAGATTATAGTAAAGAGATAAATTGTAAACCTTATGCATGGACTAAAGAAGATAGAAAAGAATTTATAATGCATATAGAGGAAATGAAAAAATTTAATCTTATAAAGGAAAGTAGATCAGAATATTCATCACCAGCTATAATTGTGTCCAAACATAGTGAAGAAAAAAGAGGAAAAACTAGAATGGTAATAAATTATCAAAAATTAAATGAATTAGCTATAAGAAATAGATATCCTATACCAAAGATGGATTTGTTATTTAACTTAATAAGAGGGAAAACTATATTTAGTAAATTTGACTGTAAATCAGGATTTTTTCAAATAAAACTTGAAGAAGATAGTAAGAAGTATACAGCCTTTAGTACTTCAGAAGGATTATATGAATGGAATGTATTACCAATGGGATTTCATAATAGCCCTAGTATATTTCAAGAATATGTGTCAAAAATGTTATTACCAATAAGAGATTTTGCTGTAATTTATATAGATGATATATTAATATTTTCAAAAGATGAAAAAGAACATGAAAGTCATTTAGAACAATTTGTAAGGATAATAGAAGAAAAAGGATTAAATATATCACCATCTAAAATGGAGTTAAGAAAAGAAAAGGTGAATTTTTTAGGACAAATCTTAACAAAAAATGGAATAGAATTGCAAGATCATATAAGCCAAAAAATATTACAATTTAAGAAGATAAATAATAAAAAAGATTTGCAATCCTTCTTAGGAATAATGAATCAAGCTAGAAACTATATACCCAATTTATCAAAATTAACCTCTAAAATATCTAAGTTAGCAGGAGAAAAAACTATATGGAAATGGGATAATAATATAGAAAAAATAGTAGAAAATATAAAGACTTTGTGTAAAGATTTACCAAAGTTAACTATACCTATAAAAGAAAATATAAAATGGATTATATATACTGATGCCTCTGATAATTATTGGGGAGCAGCTTTATATTATGAAGATGAAGATGGAACTGAGAAAATAACTAGATATACTAGTGGAAAATTTAATGATTCTCAAAGTAGATACCACTCTAACTGGAAAGAATTATTAGCTGTTATAAAAGCCATAGAAAAACTGGAATTATTTATAGTAAATAATAGATTTATAATAAGAACTGATAATACACAAGTAAAACATTGGTTATCTAGAGGAATAAAACAGAATAAGTTGAGTAGTAAGATGTTGATTAAATGGCAATCTGATTTGGCTTATTATGATTATGATAATATATAAAAGGAAAGAATAATTTAATTGCTAACTATTTAAGCAGATGGAGCCAGTAAGAAGAAGAAGTCCTATAACTCAGACGAATAAGGAAGATGATTCTTCCCCAATGATGAACCAACTTATAATGAAGATGAATATTCTTGAAATGAATATGAGTTTATTAAGTAGTCAAGTTAGTACCAGTATACAAGGGATTACAAGCTCTATATCTGGTATTAATGACTCGCTTAATGACATTTATATTCAGCTTGAGAATTTGAAGCTCTGTAAGGCTGATGCCAATCCACTTATAAGGACAGATGTCCAAAATGAGACTTGTAAGGTTACTGCCAAATCACCTATAAGGACAGATGTCCATGATATGAACTATAAAGGAAAAGAAGTTGAGACTTATAAGCCAAGTGCACCTATAATGGAGTCATACACTCCAGGTGAGTCATCCACTCGCAATACCCAGAATCTAATCGAGTCATTTGGACTTGAGTCACTCTTAGCCTCTAATTCTTTTGTAACCTCAACTCCTATAAGTCAGCCTGTACCAGAAAATTTATCTTTTTCCCAAATAATGTCCATACAAGAAAAAGAAAAAGACCAAACCAAAAAGAATAACCATCCTCAAAAAGAATCCAATAATGATCTCTTTGAGATACCCAAACAATATAATTTCTATAAAGTTATTATCAAAAAACTAAACCAGCTTTCTTTATCCCATAAAACCATTAAATATGTATCCCATTATGCTTTCAATAAAGCCATCATATATCCAGGAACTCCTTCAGGAATTGTAAAAACCCTGTATCAATATGGTTTAATCCAAAGTATATATCCATCCAGATCTTTGGAAGAAATTGCAGAATTACCGCAAAAATTAGTAAAAGCTGTTGGAGATTATTTTGATATTGTAACCCAAAATCAAGTATTCATCAGGTGTTATTCAACTGTAGCTGAGATCACTTCAGAGAAGTTCTATATGCCTATAAATCTTATCAGATTGGGAACTACTAAGAAGCCATTGGAGTATGAACCAGAGATTAAAGAAGATATATCTGATGATGAAGACTTTCAATTCAGAGTATCCAATATAAGAGCTCAGGATTATCATATAATTTTCCAAGAAATGAATCGTATAAAGGTAGCTAATATGACACCTGGAAAAGAAGAATATCCATGGGTATATTATTCCACTGATAAAACATGTGTGTATGCCTTGGGAAAGAAAAAGCCGTCTAATGAAAGATCTAATGAGAAGCAGTTTGGACTTTGGTATGATAATATGAAAAATAATAAAATGGAGAATACCCCAGATACTAAGAGAAAAATATGCCAAATAATCAATGATTATCCAAATCATGAATGTGAATATTGCTATGAATTCCGAGGAAATGATAAAAGCCCAAATATCACCTTGGATCCAAGCCTGTTATGAAGTGTCGGCAGAAGAATACAAATATAAAGTGTCGGCAGAACCAGACGAAGATTAGAAAAGAAGGTGGCAGACAAATATGGCAGACAAAGAAAAAGCATTGTAAGGAATCTTATCGTCCTTTGTAAGCTGTTCTGTAAAGGAAAGATGTCGTCTTGTAATAAATTTTGTAAAAGTCAGGGTTATTAGGGTCAGATTCAATTAAAGTTATGTAAGTAGAGTTGAGACTTCGACTCTATATAAACCCATGTAAGCCTCCCAGTAAGGCACCCCTCCTGTAAGCAATCTTTGAATGCAATATACAGACTTTCTAAATTCTCTCTCTTGTCTCTCTGAGCTGTGCGAGCAATTCTCTATGATAGCTGCAACCAACATCATCTTTAACCAACAATTATTGAAGGATAATCAGGTATGATAGGCTAAACTCTTTTTAGGGATCTAAGGGGGAAATTTTATTCGATTATAAGGGAAGTATTATAGATTATGTTACTGGGCAATATGTAAAAAAAAAAAGAGAGTCTTTTTGTGTTCGGATGAATAAAAATAGGATGAATACGCCTCCAGTAGGAAACGAAGGAAGGCTGTGCTGATATGGTCTGAAGGAAGAAGGTTGAGATTCCAATTAAATGAATGCTCTGTGTGAGATTCAGAAGGAATTCTCTGTAAATGGTCCATGTATGAAAGAGGACATGGTTCCTTCTATGACCCGAATCAACATCGGTCAAAGATCATTCTAGTTTTATTTATCTTCCTAGTAGATATCTGTACAGACTTTGATTTTGCAAGTGTGTCCTTGTTTATATCTTTATTTTAAATTCCGCAAAAAATCATGTTGCCCAGTCTGCATAAGCTATGGTGTGTATATATATATATATATATATCTCTCTCTCAAATTGCTTTTTCATATATGCTTGGATGCTCGCAAGGACAACGATATATACGTCAAGATGGTCATCAAGTACACGAATTTTTCAGTTATCAGCATTCAACAAGTTGGAAGAATAAAGAAAAAAAATCATACACATTTAATGTCAGAATTTATCCAAAAAGACTAGTTTTTTAGATGGGAAGGCCATTTTTGAACTTGTAAAGAACACTTGCTTGGGAGGTATCAACCTCTCATTGAAAGTATTTTTGTTATGATTATAACAGTTCAAAGAGAGAATTCATCCTAAAAACTAGCTTATTAAGTAAAAAAACCCATTGAACTTAGATCATAGTGTACGTGATAGTGAGGTTTTACTAATGTAGAACTTGATTGTGAAATTGATCTTGATATTAAATGTAGGATCTATATTTTATATTTGTCTATCTTTTGCTAATTTACCCTTATTGATACCTTTCAACAATAATCAAATAAGATAGGGATAGCGGGAATTAATAAAGATGATTAAGGTATTTTAAAAAAACATACAGTATTATACTAATTAACTTGACTAACTTCCTAAATCTAATTAAATTAGGTAATAAATATGTTTTACATTAAGAAGAAGTGAAGGCAGTATATTGTATGTTCCAATCAATTGAGAGTGTTATCTTCATATATTCTATTTCAACTAAACTATTGTCAAAGGAAAATGCATATGTGTGTGTGTGTATAACGTCCACTTTGCCCACTTGCTATAGTTGTTGAATACAATTTAAAAGACAACTTTACCGATAAAAATATCCATATATTTCAAGATATAATTTGAGCATGAAAAGGTGGATATAGGATTGAGGATGAGACACAAGTGAGTGGGAAAACAAATTAACTTGATTGAAGTGATTTGCCGTCAGGTATGCAAATGAATGAAAGGGAGGAGCCCACCAAATTCAAAAAAGGAGATTGATGATGATGAATGGTGAGGTGTTGAAATGTTTAGGTCAAAGGAGTGTGAGAAAAAGGAAGGGGCACATGATAATTGGATTAGTACTCTAATCATAATAATCAAAGGCACAAGAATTTCCATATGGTCTTTTTTGTTTCAAGGGATTAATTTTAATTAATTGAATAATAACAAAAAAGCCAAAGCTTAAATATGTGGTGTCACATTCATGCTGCCTAATCCATGCGTTGCACGCGAATCTTTGACAATGCTTGGTAGGTCACTTCCACAACTATATGTTTTCTTATTTCTCACCATCCATACTTACCCTTTTACCCTACACACACACACACACACACTCTCTCTCTCTCTCTCTCTCTCTCTCTCTCTATATATATATATATATATATTCCTTTTATTTTAATTTCCAGCTGTTATGTCCTTTTTTTGGTTTCTATATCTCCTTTTTGTTATAATGAGTGTTTGTTATACTAGATAAAAAATTAATAGTTTTGTATCCGTTAATTAGACATATTTTCAAAATAAAGAGATATATGTATTTTTTGTAAAATTGTGTCCTTATATAAATTAAGGCACTTCTAGAAAAGATTATTTAAGGATTCAGTATAGCATCATATCAAAAGTTAACAAGGCCATGCCTTTACAATATTTAAAGACACATTTGGAAGGCTATTATGAAATCAAAGCTAAGGGTGTGAAAACTACCAATTGATGATAGGGAGTTTATTATTTTAAGGAAACTCTATATAAAGGATCATTCTTCATGAAAAAATCTAGTTTAATTACACTTAGCTACACAAGTTATGTTGGTTTTTGAAAGTTATGTTGCCTCAAGAAGCATTACTTCATTATTCGTAAATAGTCCTCAAGATTCATTCTCACATTGAATGTCATTTCATTACCTTTATTTTTAAGTGTAATAAAAATAAAGTCAAATTATTACTTATAAAACCATTGCTATGTTATTTTGAGTTTTGTGAGTGTAGTAGACTGCAGACCATATGCCCAAAGCTCTTTATTGTATCCTAAAAAAAGTTTACCATAAACTCAATTTACACCTAAAATTTGGAGTATGTGAAGACAAATTAAACCTAAAGGAAAGTATGGCCCATATCTTAAAAATACATGTGCACAACTTTCTTGTTCATCTTTTTTTCTCCTACTCTTCATATATAGAACAATTAGTGTCATTTTCGTCTCTTTTTCTTCTACTCTTCATAGAATAATCGTCACCAGCAGTATACATCCATATACTATATTTCGACTTGACTCCAACTTGTGTAAGATGTTTCCAAGATAGGGGCCTCATTTGGTATACAGAAAAGGAGGATCTGTAAAGGAGTCCTTTCAGATACATTATTATATGCATGGCACATGCATCTTATAGGAACTCATTGTTTCCTTTAGATATGGCAACTAAGCTTCCTTTATGAGTTAGCTGTTATGAGTCTCACATCACAAACCTTTTAAATAAAGTGTGATCTATAAAGTTAAGAGAGCCTCCCTCCTAAAAGTTAAGGATCTGTAAAGGAGTCCTTTCAGATACATTTATTATATGCATGGCACATGCATCTTATAGGAACTCATTGTTTCCTTTAGATATGGCAACTAAGCTTCCTTCATGAGTTAGCTGTTATGAGTCTCACATAAGAAGCCTTTTAAATAAAGTGTGATCTATAAAGTTAAGAGAGCCTCCCTCCTAAAAGTTAAGGATCTGTAAAGGAGTCCTTTCAGATACATTTATGATATGCATGGCACATGCATCTTATAGGAACTCATTGTTTCCTTTAGATATGGCAACTAAGCTTCCTTCATGAGTTAGCTGTTATGAGTCTCACATAAGAAGCCTTCTAAATAAAGTGTGATCTATAAAGTTAAGAGAGCCTCCCTCCTAATAGTATTTTGAGATGGGCTTTTCTTTTTTTGTGCTCATAACACCATAAAGTCCAATAATTTCAACTAGGTACCAAAAATTTTAATAATTTACGCCTTTCTCCATCCTTAGATGGAAACATAATTATATTTGCCCTAACCAAAACCCTATAATATTAATGTCACTATCGTCGTAGATAAAAGGCCCTTTCTTCTCCATTTCATATATTAACTAAACCAAACTGGTTTCCCTAACATGCCCTACGGACATCTTCTTGTTCATCTCCATTAAAAAACGCTTCCATCTGCTTGCCAAGCAAACATAACCAAAGTGTAGGGCACTCAACTCATGGCTATGTAGCTTTTACAAAGCGCTTCTTGGGAACCCGAACTTATAATGATCATGGCTGGCTCTGACACTAATTATTGGATCAAGTGCAGGTCAAAGGCTATAGCTAATTAATTGAAACATTATGTTGGTCAAGGTACGGTGTTGGCCGCCCAATAATTGCTCCTCAACACACGCCTTTTGCTCACTGTCTTGGGAACCCGACACCTTACAAAGCGTTGTTGTACTGATTATATATTGCTGGATTCAATGTATCGCACTTGGCTAAAATGTACACCTATTAGTTTGAGTATAACTCTTTCTTTTTTTGGGGGTATGATAGTTGGGTCCCAGTGGTGTACATGGGCAGGGTTGGGCAGGGCGAAGCCCTTGTCTGATACCCTGCCCGAAAAATCATTAGGCTGCATTTTACAGCCCGATGCCCAGCCCTGCCTGTAGAAGCCCAGACATTTTTGGGCTGGGCGAGGGTGGGCTACGCCCTGCCCAACATTTATCAACACAACTTTGAAGTTACTCTTCAAGATAGTACAAACAGGTTCACAACCAAAGATGCCCTACGCACACCTTATGTGGTAAAAAAAACAGCTTCCATGACAATAACCAATATGGAGAGCTCAGGAAAAAAAAAACCTCTTCAATCACCATTAGCCAACCATACCCATTACATTATTCCTTCTCCAACTGCTGAAAACAAAACCCTCGACCTTAACAGAACCAAGCTTAGGAAAAAAAAAGAAAATCATATGGAGATAAATCACAAGCTTTACA
Organism: Inga laurina; assembly: GCA_963855925.1. Taxonomy (NCBI): domain Eukaryota; kingdom Viridiplantae; phylum Streptophyta; class Magnoliopsida; order Fabales; family Fabaceae; genus Inga; species Inga laurina. The sequence goes on from OY979710.1 coordinate 52,436,281, forward strand.
CAACAAATAAATGCTAAAAACAAAACCTTCGATCTTCTGTTGTCAAGAAAAGAAAAAAGAACCAAGCTCAGGAAATAAAAGAAGAAAAGAAAACGAGCACTAAGTTCTAAAACTATCCCAGATAGAGCCCTAGAACCCTAAGGATCTAGACCAAGCTGAGAAAGAAAGGATCTAGATAAAGAAAGAAAAACAAAACCACATATAATATATAATACCAAAGGAGCCTAATAAAACAAAATATATAATATAATATAATTATATAAAGTTATAAACTGTTATACAAAAAAATATTTACATAACATATTTTAATATATATAATTATATACCTACTGGGCAGGGCCAAATGGGTAGGGTGGCATACCCTGCTCGATGCTCGGCCCTGCCCTCTAAAATGCCCAGCCCTATTGTGCCCAATTTTTTTCAGGCTGTTTTTTTTTTTGGGCTGGGCAAGGCAATTTTTTATTGGGCCGAGTTGGGAGTACCGGGCTCTAGGCTTCATGAACACCCCTAGTCCTAGGGACCAAACAAATACTAGTAAAATCCTTGTAAAAAGTCAAAATATGAAAAAATGATTTAAAATGTTGTAAAAACAACTTAACGAGTTGTTATTTCTTTTCGTAGGGACTTTACTGATTTGTTTGGTTTCTGGGATCTAACTATCATTCTCCCTTCTTTTTTTTTTTTATGGGAGAATCACTCCTAGGTCCCAAATAAAGAATATATTATTAGAAAGGTCTCTATTTACAACTCTTCTGCGTGTATTAACAACCTGTTGAGTGTGTTTTACAACCTTAAAGAATTTTTCTGATAATATGTCCCTTACTTGAGACCTATGAGTGATTCTCCCTTTTTTTTATTAACCATATCCACTCAAATAAAATGTTTGGATCTAATAGCACCAAGCTTCGTCAAAACCAGATGTTGGCCAGCCAACATTACCATGACTTGTCTCAATCCCCACCTAATCATGCTAATATTTAAACCCAAGAGAGTAATCAAATCATATATATACATATAGTACTCTTTTTCTATTGTTCTATAACCCAATCAGTATCGATTATGATTGTCATACTTTCTTTTGGGGAAAAAATTTCAAAGACCAGCAGTACTTTCTCTATTCATCCCTTCCTTCACATATCAAATTCTCATGGGGTACCTAATGAAGAGGACAATTCAATTTAAAATTTCTTATGAAGCTGAGGCTGATCATTTAGTCGGCGCATGAGGTGTATAGCTTGTACTAATCCTGTTAATTAATTAATTAATTAATTAATTAATTATTACTTAACTAAAAATGCCTTAATATATGCTTTAAGTGACCCATTCTCTATCTATATATGCATAGTTCTTAAGTCTGATAGCACCTAACGCCATCAGACTATAAATGGCAACAGGATCTCCAAACGGATGTTTATAGCATAGGTTGGTTAGACATTTAGATTTCCTATTAATTAAATTAAATCAGAAAAAGGCGTACGTTACGTTGTCAATTGTATTTTAATTTAAATAGTTATGATTCACATATAACGCAAAATTATAATGAAGGACACGAAGAAAAGACATTTATTGATAAAGGCCATAAAAATTATAATTATTTAGAAGGATCGAATACAAAAATATAAAATTAAAAATGCTAAAATACCCCTAACAAAATCTTTTATGTTCCTTCTTACAATCTCTCCCACATTCTATTTTTAAAAATAATAATACGAAATTCTAAATTTCACTTAATTAAACAAAAGTCTTGTCAATTTTCATTCTTATAACTTGAATAGATATCAATAAAAAAAAAAACTACACATTCTTTACTTTTGTAAAAAAATTATAATTTCTTAAAAATCAACAAAATTTTAATTAAAATAAAAATTATATAATTTTAACAAAACTCAAAGTATTTAATAATTTATTATATATGTTATAACAAAAAAGTATATTTTCATTTTAGAAGAAAATTTATGTGTGTTAAGAAAATTCATTTAATGTTAATAAAATTTTAAAAAATCTAAATAATTTATTGCATCTAGATAATTAAATGATACATTAATTAAATGAATATGAAACTTTGTGAAAAAATATTAAAAAAATATGATTTTAATCATTGTTAATTTAATAATGTATTGATGACATGAATATGATGAAACTTGGAAAAACAAGATATGATAATGATAGCTGCATTGGCAAAAAAAAAAAAGAAAAGATAATGATAGCTGCTTTTAGTTTTAATTTTAGTTATTTTTAAGTTACGAATAGAAGAGATAATGGGGGAAGTTTATTTAGGGGAAATCTAATAATTTAAAATTTATATTATGATGTTTAGTCCTTCTATAAGCAATTACAATGTTTATAGTTCTTTATACTCATTCCGATCCTATTTATAATTAACTTTCTCTCTCATAAGGCTGATCCCTTTTATAATCAATTTTCATTTTTTATCTGAAAATATAAGCTTCTTTTTTCTATTTTACCCTGATTAAATACTCATTATCTCTCATATTTTTTATCTATTCTCTCTCCTATACTCTTTTTATAAATAGGGGTATATATGGAAAAAAACATGATATTTTTTACACACTTGTTACTTTTAACTACTAGTTCGTTTTACGTAATGATGGGAAAAGTTGCTTATAAATAGGACCGGATGGAGTAATAAATATTATTCTCTATACCTTTATTTTAATTTTCCCTACATTTAAATCATTTTATAGAAGATTCCCTGTAATATTCATCGGTTATCATATTTGCTTCTTATTGATTTTAGTGAAAATTATACTGAAGACCCATAGAAGGAAAAATACGCAAAAATGGTCCCAAGAAATGGCTAAATTACGGTGAAGTCCCATGGGACCATTTTGTAATAAATTGAAAGTGCTAAAAGTCTAAAATACCCCTAAGTATTTGACAAAAAGGTAGAACAACCAATTATCAAAAGAACAACCACCTGCACCAAAACATCACCAACCTATGCCGTCGATTTCCCTTTTTGCGCTATACGTCCAACCACCATATCACCCACCACAGCTACCATAACCTACCCATTAGGATCCCTGCGAAAATGGAAACTTAAGCTCCTTCTACTTTGACACCAGCTCTGTCACCCTCTTTGACGTCGTCGTCACAACCGCCGCCACCATCGGTCCTCGATTAGCCACCGGGGGTTTCTGAATGGAGGTGCAACATCGTCTGTCGGAAGACGCTTCATCTGTTTGTGACCTAGATTGCCTATTGGATTTCATCTTGGACGAGAATTTAGCTCTATCGTTAAACGATTATCATCCTAATTCAGAGGTTCCTCAAATTCTGGTGCTTCCTTCTCAAGAGATTCCTGGTTCTAAGAAGGTTCGCAAGCAAGATCCCAGGTTGACTTGTTCCAATTACCTGGCTGGTCAGGTCCTATATGCTTGCCCGAAGGTCGATGCTAAGCTCGAGGAAGAAGGTTTTCCTGGCAAACATATTTGGACCTGCATTTATTGAGTTAGACATTGTTTGATTTCTATTCCTTCAAGCCTTGCTTAAATGTTGACCTGGATGTTTTGTTATGGATTGGTATGCTTCCTGTGCTAAGATCTTGCATTGATTATAATTACTTCTGGGCTTGTTGAATATGAATCTCTCATTTAGAAACTTTTGATGTATTTATTATGAAACAAATCATGGTTAAAACTTAGTAATATTGACTGAAGTATTATGTGCCAGTTGGGTTGGAATTACATTTTTATCATTCAAGGTCTGTTCATTATTTTGGGGTTGTTCATTTTCTTGGAAAAAAATATCAAGGCATTTAAAGACCATCATTAAATCATGTTGATTCGTATAAATCACAGCTTATTCAAGACAACATTTGATGTAGTTGTTGATTCTTATTATAGATAGTGACTTGTTAATAATTATAAACTATGCTATTTTAATGACTATGATTGCAGCAGGCATAAGAATTATTGCTTGGAGTCTAGAATTTAATTATAAGTATGCTGTAATTATGAAACAACATGTCTTGATGATAAAATATAGTATGAGACGTAAATAGATTGCCAAAACCCTTTGATTTATATTTCCTAGTGATATTGATTCTTGGTAGTTGATGAATTTAAAAATGTAGTTAATTGACATTTCTGATTGGAGGATGGTCGTAAATTTTTTACAGATTGTTGCATTTTTTTCATATTTTTCTCTTAACTTTTCTGTAGGTAGAAAATGAGTCTGGTTTATCAAACTTCATTCTTGTACTTATTAGGGACGCCAAAATCTACTCTAAATTGGAGACAAAGCAACAAAAAGTAGACAAGAGGAAGAGAACTCCATGAAATGAAGGTTTGGTTCTTGTGGTGGCTAGTTACTCGTCCTCACAACAAACATGCGGAAAAAGTTATGTCTTTGGTTCAAGACATATATAAGAGGAAGAGAACCAATTAGGATGCTGACTTGGATTGTTTACATTCCATTAGTGGATAACTTTGACGTAGCACACCATGACTTGGATTGAAATATGATTGTATAGATAACATACTAGAGGATTGTAATGACCATGCGCACACTCATTGTAAATATGGTAACTTTTTTGTAATGATCAAGTGCAGTGACATTGTATAGATGCGATGCTTTTGGTTATAATCAACTTCAAACAAGTTGTACTTAAGAAATTTGTTGTAATTATGAATTACAGAGTCATTTTCAAGAGTCAACGTTAGTGCTAAAGTTATGTAATAACATATGATGCTCTTTCTTGCACATTGTCTGTGAGAATAGGAGGAGCTTGCATTGACAAGCAGATGAGTCTCCATTAACAAGTTGAAGAGCCTTCATTGATAAATCTAGGAGCCTTCGTTGACAACTCCAGGAACCTCCGGTGACAAGTCATTAGGCTTGAATGGAGTTGTCAACGGATATCTATTAACAAGTGGAGGACCCTCCACTGACAAGTCAATGGCTTCTACTGACAACTCCAGGGGCTTGCACTGACAAGTCATTGGGCTTGAATGGAGTTGTCAATAGGTGTCCATTGATAAGTGGAGGACCCTCCACTGACAACTCCAGAAGCCTGCACTATCTAGGAGCCTCCGGTGACAAGTTATTGGGCCTGAATGGAATTGTCAATGGTGTTAGATATGAATAGTTTTGATGATGTCAAATATAGATGTTAAATATGAGCAAAAAGTTTGTATGATATAATTATCTTCTACATTGACTAACTACTATATTTAATGTTGCATATTTTGTAGATTAGTCATAAACCCGATTGTGGGTTGATGTTATAATGCCTCATATGTGGAGAATGATCATCAAGAAGAAAATCAAGAGACAAGGGATTGAAGAAAGAAGGAATTGCAAGAACTAATAGGAATATCAAGCAAAGATTGAAGAAGATTGAAGATATTCAAGAAGATATCTAGTTGGTTTATGAAGAACGATCATCAATTCAAGAAGATATCTAGTTGGGTTATGAAGAATGATCATCGAGTGGCAAAACAAGAAGAAAGAGATTGAAGAAAGAAGAAGAAAGAGATTAAAGAAAGAAGAACTTGCAAGATCACATGAGAATATCAAGATCCAAGCTATTAGAAGTGATATCGGAGGTTTTTATGGTCAAACGGAAGTTGGAATGGGTCAATACGAAGCTAAAATGATGTATACGAAAGTTATGGTGCCTCTGGGGATGATTACTCGAGTAATCACTCGAGTAATAGGGTAGTGCCTCATTTTGGAGGTGATTACTTGAGTAGCTACTCGAGTAATTTGCTGGGTTACTTGATGAATCACTCGAGGCGGCACTTGAAATAATGGGCACTCTGTTTTCATGCTGCAGAACAGAGGTTCAGTATTTTGATGATATCTATCTAACCACATATAGGATCAAACTGAAACTGGTGGAATATGAAACTAGACTTCCAACACGAACCTTTGACACAAAGATCACATTCAAAGGAGTTCAGATGAGAGAGATATAAGCTTCGAAAGTTGACACATGCATCAGCGTCATATTCCTGGACAGCTTTCGTATTTTGGACATAACATCCAAAATACACATCGGATTGCAACGAAACCACTGCCATATCAAATTAGACTCAAAGAGCTTTCCATGGATATATAATTTGTCACATTTGAATCTATAGCGTAAGAGATATGACTTCTGGAATTTGCTGCTCGTGATGGCTCGTGAGTTCAGAGATGGTCTAAGAATAGTAGATACTCTTTGTATCATAACTTTCAGTATACAACGTGTTTGGAGCTGATTCTTGTTGAATTGGAATGTAGATAATGAGGGCTTTCCGATGATATATAATTTTCCATGTTTCAAGTCAAAATCAAGAATTCACTTGAAGGCACCACTCGAGTAACTAGTTGATAACAAAAGACTTTACTCGAGTAGGTACTAGAGTAATCACATAGAAAACTTCCAGTTGCTCTCGGCCTGCCAACATTACTCGAGTAGGTACTCGAGTAATCACATAGAAAACTTCTAGTTGCTCTTGGCCTACTAACGTTACTCGAGTAAAGAGACAGAAACTAGAAGAGAACTTCAAGTCGAACTTCAAGTTACTACCCGAACTTCAAGTCGAACTTCAAGTTACTACCCGAGTACGCAGAGTTATTTAGAAGAGAACTTCAAGTTACTACCCGAGTAAGCTATGCAGAAAGTGGAAGGCCACTCGAGTAACCTGTGAAGAAACTTGATGTTTACTCGAGTGAGCACTCGAGTAATGCTTCCCAGGAAAACAGAACAACGTCTCGAAGATTCTGGAAATCAATGAAATGATCATATAACTCATTCTTCTTACTTCTAATCACTCTAACACTTCATTATATTAGTGTTTAATGTATTTCTCCAAGAATACAATGAAGATATGATGTGAAGAGAGAAAAGTTGACTTTACGGAAGCGGAGCGTCCACCGAGCATAACGGCTAGTTTTCAAATTGAAGAAGCCACACTCCAACGGATATATTGAAATGCTCAAACGGTCATCAACCTTCATCAACTATATATAGAAGAGCATTCAGAGTTCAGAAACACCAACGAGAACACTACAACAAGAAACATGCAAAGATCATGAATCATCTACTCCAACCCAACTACTCTCTGTTCTTATCCATTTTCTATATTATGTATATTTGAGAGAGAGATTATTTTCATTGTGCTTCAATATTCATCTATTCACTTCTAAGAGAGAAGATTGACTATAATCTTTCATCATCAAAGTTGTATCCTTACGGGGTGTATAAGGAGAGTAACTCGTTGTAACCTTACGGTGTGTAAGGGGGAGTAACTCGGTGAGAGATTTGTAAACGGCTTCGCAAGTGCCCGGCTAAAATTGTGGGTTGTAAAGGCTTTTCTTGTGCTTGGATTAAACAAGAAGATAGTGGATTTGAAAATCTCAGGAGGAGCCTGGGGACTGGACGTAGGCCATCACAAATTGGACCGAACTAGGATAAATCACAGTTTGCACACTCTCTTCCTTAAACTCTTATATTTTCAGCATATATAAACTGTTAATTTATGATTCATTACTTTCATATTTATTGCTTCCTCTAAGATGCAAAAAGATTTTCAAAGTTCTTAAGATTTTATCTTACACCCAATTCACCCCCCTCTTGGGTGTCAGCCGGTTCTAACAAATGGGTGTCCATTGACAAGTAGAGGAGCCACCTGTAAGGCCACTAATAACTCTATGAGCCTCCATTGACAACTTAATGACCTTCCATTGACAAGTCAAGGAGCCTCCGTTAACAAGTCATAGGGCCTCGACTGACAATTCTATAGGCCTCCATTGACAACTCAATGGGCATCTATTAACAAGTCAATGAGCCTCCATTGACAAGTTTACTAGCCTCCACTGACAAGTAAGTGGGCCTATATTGACAATTCAATACCCTTCCATTAACAAGTGTAGGAGCCACAAGTGACAAGTCATATAATATGATCACGTAATTAATGTTGAATACCAATAATAGAGGTCATCTATAAATATATGCCTATAAAATATCATTTTCCAATGTGATCATAACCTGTAACTCCACTGACAACTGCGTGTGCCTACATTAACAAGTCAAAGGACATCCACAAACAACTCCAGGTCCATACATTGATAAAAAAATTTACATCAGATTACAACTTTCTATAAATGAAAGTGGGATACAAATATGTGAACATAACTGCACACATATATATATATTAACAACTACATAGGCGTCTATTGACAACTGAATTTACATCAGATTACAAATTTTCATAAATGAAAGTGGGATACAAAATCATATTATATCCAACCTTCATTTACATATGAAATTGTATGTACAAGGAACTAACAACAAATTCACAAACCATGGGCAAAAAACAAGTGGTATGAATTTCTTTGTAATCAGATTTACAAAAATAGTATGACATGCACTTTCCAAAATCAAAAGAACCCAAGGTACCATAATTGATCAGCTTGGATTAGGATTCTTGCAAGTCTTTACAGTGTGGACAGTCTTATTGCACCTGCCACAATGATAAACCCTTTTGTTTTAAAACTGAGATTCAATCCTTCTCTTTTTTTTGCCTTCCTATAGGCCTTCTAGTGATTGGTGGTCGCAACAAATTTGGTGTCATCGGCTGTCTCACTGTAAGGGCCTTCTAGATCTGACTGTTTCCCCAATATATATTATATCACCGTCTCCACTGACTTTAAACCTTCCCCCTATATGAAGGAAACATAGTACATTCTTGTCAGACATGCTAGCCATCAATGTTGTCCACCTGCACAATACAATTGTTGTTAACAAGTTTAGTAGCTATATTAACAACTATTGATGCCCTTATTAATAACACATTTGGACTATATACATTAGGAGTTCCAGGCACATAACTTTCACACCATGTTTATTAAATCTCACTTTTAATGAGCAAAAACAACGCAAAATACCAACAAAAACATAGCAAACTTTTCAAACCTTTGCCAAAATCATTACACCCCAATTAAAACATTTTAATATGACCTATAGTTGTCATTAACAAGTTCAGCATCCTCCATTGACAACTATCACTGCTTCTATTAACAACATCTTTTTTCCTTCGCATATTAGGTTATGTAGCCATAAACCTTTCACCCTCATCTTCACTCCTTAACCCTTCTATTGTAGAAACACAACACAATGAACCCCAAAACACAGCATGCTTACAACAAAAACACAACATACTAAACTATACTCAAACACATTCAAACCACAGCCAAAGTATATCCATTGCATTTACTTAAGTCTACCTTTATAGTTCACAAGCATATGGAGGATAATATCTACAAAAAGATGACAACTTTTTCTATTTTTTAGGAACAAAACAAAGACGAATCAAGAAAACCTAAACATCTGTTAGCTACCAAACAAAAAACATGAATTAAATGGAATAATGAAGACAAGAGAGTTGTTGACATCAATTCCCTACCTTATTCTTCAACCATGACTGATGATCTTCATTCCATTTTTCCCGCCATACCCAGAGCTATTCCCTTCTAATTTGACAACATTTTTCATCCCTCCCTTTATTATTTGACGGGGGTTTTGAATTTTCCCAACTGGAACTTATTACAAAATGGCCCTATAGGACTTCACCGTAATTTAACCATTTCCTGAGACCATTTCTTCTTATTTTTCCTTCCATAGGACTTTAGTGTAATTTTCCCTTGAGTTTAGTATATATTTGCCTTTTGGTAAATTTAGTTTTTTAAAATAGAAACACTGATGTGGACCCTATACATTCGGTTCACTACTACAAAAAGGGGTTTTAACGTCCCTATTTTGACACTTTTAACATCTAAAAACTGGGGGGCGTCTATGTGGGGGGCGTAGTATGTTTTAAGAAAAGACATCCCAAAAAAATGGGACGTCTAAAGTAAGACTTTAGACGTCCCAAATTAAGAAAGACAACTTTAGACGTCCTAAATTGAGATTTGGTACGTAAAATCTCAATTTGGGACGTCTAAAGTCCTCCACAGGGCGACCTTAGACGTCCCAATTCTTAATTTGGGACGTTAAAAGGTTTGATTTTTTTAAAATGATTATTTACATTTTGCATTACCCAGCGCATTCAAACTGTAGAAACAAAATATAAAATCGATTCATAAACCACAATGTCTGTTATAAAATGGTAAGGATATCCAGCACCACAATCTTTACTATATATACATACAATAACAACTCATATAACCTACTACTATATATATGTACAATAACAACCAAAAAGTGTCAAAACGCTGTCATCACACAACTACAAACTGATATAAATAAAAAGTTTACTGATCTATATGTTGAAGAAGATGTCCAACCAAAAGGTCTTTGATCAAATTAAGGTCTTCACGTAGGTAGGCATTTTCATTATAAAAAATCTGAAAATTAGAAAATAAGCTTTGATAAAATGAATCAAGCAAATGAATTAATAAGCATTTCAATTAGAATACCAAACATATTATCATTTGAGAATGAAGAAGCGATTACCTTTTCAAAATCGCCGATAATTCTACTTTGAGTGATATTATACGTATAAAGTATAACATAATATCCGCATTCAGTGTTGCCAGGTTGTCGAGGGCACTTGAAACCAAAGCTAATTGGTTGTTAAAATCAATAAATGTATGTTTAAGTTTGTGTTTGGATTAGTTTTTTTAATAGCTTTTACGACTTACGAGGTAAGTGTGTGAGAGAAGTTTTATCTCGGGTTGCGCAAACCATGGTTTGAAACCATGGTTTGGGTAAAGCTTCAGTCAATGAAACAATTAGAATCGAAATTACTTACTATTGGATAAAACCACTTTGGGTTTTTAACAACTGTACCCTCGTGTGACCCACCTAGAACTCTATATGTTTGACAAGCACTATAATGAAAATCAAAATCAACAGAAATTAGAACTATTCATTTTTTTAAGAGTCAATAAAATACAAATAGAATAACTTACGTGTCAAAGACAGATTTTGTATCTTTGTTTGGCCTTTTACGCAAGGGATCAAACCAATAGACTACGTTGCGGGAGGACATATAACACACAAACTCCAGTGGTAACTATAACAACATGTACAGATTAAAATGAAGTTAGAACACAAGGCAATTATTTATTAAACATCTTAAATTGACAAAATAAAAATACGAACCGTTGAACAATGGGTGCTAGATAACAACGAAGTTTGGTCTCTCCCATTACGTAGCCCACATAGTGAGTCCTATACGCCACATTATTGGTATCCCCTATAGTATTCGTAGGGCATAAGAATCCATGCCAATCACATCTTTCCATGTTTGTGCAGAGGCCGTGGAAGATGCTATAATAGAATTAAAATAAGGAATGAATTATTGAATGTATGAAATCAAAAAACCACTAAATAAATTCTATGGGAAAATTGAAAAAAAAACTTACCAGATTGCAAATTTCACCCATCCTGCATCTATCTCCTCCAACCTGATAAAATGCTTGAGATCTGTATTGTCAATTGTGTAGGGATACTCCAATGTAAAGCCCACAATCCCTTGAGGCATCTTCAAGTCAACATGTTTAATACCCTTGTAGATCTGTTGCAGCCGTGCTAAATAGGGCAATTTCCTAGCATCTTTGTCATCTTTTTAGCACATCAAAAAACAAATTGTTATTAGGATGCCAACATATTTTCAGTAATAGTAAGGTAATTCCTACCATTAGAGGTGTTGCCTTTGAACCAATAAGATTGTAAGGCCGAAGGATGAGAGATCCTATCGCCTGACCTAACGTGCCAACCTTTGGATCAAGAACAGGGATGACTATACTTTCTTCCCCCTTTCTAACACTCGTCACATTCACCCTACGAAAATCCTGCGGAACTTGCTGATGATCCATTTTGTTACCACCTAAGTCATTCCCAATAACACTCACACGTTTAGTATAATTGTCAACGATATATGATGGGATTGCCTTTTTTCACTTTTTCAACAAAAACTTTGACAGCATTTTCCCTTAAAAGTAAGACATCCCAAAATTTCAAGCAACCCTAACTCTCCACTACACAAATAATAATCATACTACTTACTATATTATATTAAGGAAATTACATTAATAATCTTACTAATCTAATTTTTAAAAAAAATAAAATCAATCATATTAAAGAAACAAAAATTACTCTCTTTAATTGTTGTTCATTTCATCAAAATCATTCAAAAGCTCCATTTATTTATAATAATATATATATGTATTTTTCCTCTCAATTCCCAACCTCCAAACATATAAAACAAACATTTTCAAGCTCCAAACATATCAAATAAACAATATATTTCATAACTACTAGCTAACAATGATTTTGTAATTCTGGCCAAAAAACAAAATCATCTCCCAGATAGAATAAAGGCATTCATATTAATTAACTTGATATTTCCCATTGGCTAGGCTTTTCAATTGTTTTCACTAAAAAAAATTAACGTCCTGTTTGGCCAATATATAAGCACAATTAACAAACTCATATCTATGTGAGCTAGAATTTATATTTCAACAAGAAATTTAACGTTATGTTTAACATTACAAGTTTTAATTTAATTTCTTCAAGTAAATTTATATTTCAAAAAGAAAATAAACTAACCTGATGAAGGGGGAGCCGACAGCTATGTACGGTGGAGAGGTAGTGAGAAGACGTTGGAGAGGTGTATGCACGGTGGAGGAGGTACGCCGGAGGGTGGAGAAAGCAAGAAGACCACGGTGTGTAGAGGAAGTGTGGACGACACTACAAAAAAAAAGATAATTCGTAGCGGTGTATTTGTAGCGGTTAGAATAAACCGCTACAAATATCAGGATTTATAGCGGTTTTGAGCAACACTGCTAAAAATTTGTAACGATATGCTTCACGCCAAGTGGCTCGTGGGTTAGGAAACACGATTTGTAGCAGTTTATAAGACATAACCGCTACAAATTTTGGTGCCAAACCCGCGCCAAATTTGTCGCGGTTATTTTGTAGCGGTTAGTCTATATTAACCACTACAAATGTGGCGCCAACTTGACGCGAAGCTAGCGCGACTATTGTGGCGGTTTTTTGTAGCAGTTTTTACGATAATAACCGCTAAAAAATTTAGAAGGCCGCCTTTTTGTAGCGGTTACAAAGAACCGCTACAAAATTTAACTCATATTTGTAGCGGTTATAGTATATAACCGCTACCAAATGTATTTAAAATAAATATTTATTAAAAAAATAAATAAATGAAACATTTGTAGTGGTTTATAAATATAAACCGCTACAAAATATAAATATTTGTAGAACTTTATAGCGTTTTTACAAACAAAACAGCTACAAATTGAACATTTAAAATTTGAAAAATTGTAATTCCCACCAATGATTATGAATATTTGTAGCGGTTTTTTAATATTAACAGCTAGAAAGTGTTCATTTAAAATTTGAATATTTTAATTCCCGCTAACAATCATGAACATTTGTAGCTGTTTTTTTGACATAACCGCTATAAAGTATTGCACATTGAAAATTTAAATTTCAAATCCTGTCAACGGTGGTGAAAATTTGTAGCGGTTTTTATCGTATAACCACTACAGAATACATTTGAAATAAATATTTATGAAAAAAATAAATAAAAAAATGAATTTGTAGCGGTTTTTATATAAAAACCGCTACAAAGTATAAATATTTGTAGTGGTTTTACAAACAAAACCGCTACAAATCAAACATTTGAAATTTAAAATATTTTTATAAAAAAAATTCAAAAAAATATTAGTAAGGGTTCTGAAACCGCTACAAAATCAAAATAAAACCACTACAAGTGTGAAATATTTTTATTATAAAAAAATAAGACTAATATTTGTAGGGGTTATGAAACCGCTACAAAATCAAATAAAACCGCTACAAATGTGAAACCACTACAAATAATGTCACATCAACCGCTACAAATATTAACCGCTACAAAACTTGTCACATTAACCGCTACAAGCGCTACGTAGATCCCTATAAATACATTCAGCACACCTCATTTCAAACACTCCTCCATTTCTTTCAACCTTTCTTCTCTTTCGTTTTCTCTCATCTATTTTTTTTTTTTTTAAAAAAAGCCAAAGAGCTGAGTAAGGTGATCAAATATAGTAAAAGAAATTTCAATTCTTTGATTTTAACATTTTCTCCCTTCTCATAATATTTATACTCATTATCTACACATTCTCAATAATATTATCTATATAAAGTTTATACTTATCTAACTTAATTTAATCATTCTTTATAAATAATAACAATATCATTTAAGTTACTTAAATAATAAACTATTCAACACAATATTATAACAATGGACTCAAATAATTGTATGATTTTTTTAAAAAAAATTCCCAAAATTTTATAGCGATTTTAGAACCACTACAAATTTAAACTCAAAATAGTATTAAATTTTTTGCGTTGCTTTTGAAATTTCCATTTGAATTTAGTAGCGGTTTTCCAACCGCTACAAAATTGGAGCCAAATTTTCATTTTTCGCCACGCGAAATTGTGGCACCAACATTTGTAGCGGTTTAGTAACCGCTACTAAATTTGTAGCGGTTGTGTTACATGAGTAGCGGTTTTTGTAAACCGCTATAAAACCGCTTGCAACATACGATTTAGTAGCGGTTTTTACAACCGCTACTATTGTTATTTGTAGCTGTTAAAACCGCTACTAATAACCATTTTTAACCGCTACTAAATGACTTTTTTTGTAGTGTGACAATGGAAGGAAGGAGGTGGACGAGAGTAAAAACCAAGACACTGTGGAGGAGGGGGTGGTGCGTGCGTCGTCGTCAATGGAAAGGAGGTGAAGGAAAAAACCAAGAAGGTGTGGAGGAGAGTGTGCGTTGACGGCCTACAATGGAAGAAGAATGGAGGAGGAAGAGTAAAGTAAACGCCGGACAAGAATAATGAATGAAAGAGGGAGTTTTTGGTCAAAAAGAAGGGGAGGGTGGAGAAGACGCATGTCAGACACTTGTCTGACATACGCAGGGACGTCTAAAGTATGGGTTTAGATGTCTCAAAATTATTTTGGGACATCTAAATCCAGCTCCTGAAGCTAAAATTTTTTTACAAAATTTAGATTGAGCGCCGAGAAGCACTTTAGGCGTCATAAATTTAAATTTGGGACGTCTAAAGGTTTCCCAACATGCATATAATTATAAAAATGCCATCGACTTCCTTTTTAACCACCCAATTTTAAATTTGGGACATCCTTTAGGGTGATTATATCCTAATTCTGAAATAGCGACAGCTGGAGTAGTTTCCATAAACAATGAACTTAGCGAAGTTTTTTATATTATATAGACAGAATTTCATGTGATTGGTGTTAAGTAATACTCAATCTAATCTTTAATATAAAATCCAGTTTATAGTTCAATCTTTTATTAATTGTAGATTTTAAATTAAAGATAAGATTAAAGATAAGACGGAGTAACTAGCTAGAGCATGCATACAAGTGCATTATAGCAAATAGTTGCTATTTGCTATCACAAAAAGGTGGAAATACACATTCTATTATAGCCGCTTAAATCGTAGATTTATTTTAATTTACGCCGAAAATTGACAAGGTAAAGGAACAGCGACCACTAGATTAGATTCTCACGTTAAATTGTAAAGTGGTATGTATATGTGTGTATATGTTTATGTATGACATGACTAGGACTTACCAGGACTACTGATTCACTTATTTTGATGCTGTTTGCTTTATATATCATTGTCTTTATCTGCGCCCATTCCTTTATTCATTCATTCATTTTTAACTTTATTTTGTAGAGGAAGAAAGAACCCAGCGGTAGAAAATTGTCAATATTCGGGGCCTCCTTTCTTAAAAGAAGGAATTGAAATCCTCCTCATCACTCTAATCATAGAAGACAGAATATGAAAAAAGGTCACAACTCACGAACGTGTCCAATACTAGACAACAAACTAAACTCAGGGTTTGGAACTCATGGGGTTTTAAACTTGTTTCTACGTTCCCGGGAGGGACCCCACAAAAAGATGAAACAGAAGGATCGATATATAGATTAATATAGATAGATAAAGCTACAAGTTGTATAAGAGAGAGAGAG
This sequence comes from Inga laurina, assembly GCA_963855925.1. NCBI lineage: Eukaryota > Viridiplantae > Streptophyta > Magnoliopsida > Fabales > Fabaceae > Inga > Inga laurina. The sequence goes on from OY979710.1 coordinate 52,452,304, forward strand.
AAGGGAAGCCACCACAGAAGAGAAAAGATGAAAAAGACTGGTATATGATATGTCAATATAATGAGCAAAAGTGATTATGTAATGTAGTGGTATAGTGGGTTGTGAAGGGAACAGTTCATGTATGTATATAAAGCTTGAGATAGAGTACTGTGATCGATCATGATCTTAAGCAGAACGGAAAAGGCCAGAAGCACATGCATATATGGAGAGTATGGTGGTGACTGTCTCTGATATATGCGTACAAAAAATGGAAAAAGAGAGATTGTATTATTGGAGGAGACAAGAACAGTGATAGGTTGATGGAGAATGCTGGGTGTCGGAACAGGGATTCCCACCCTCAGCCGTACGTTTGTTTTCAGACATGGATTAGTGAATGAGATTTGTGTGTAACCAGAGACTCAACCAGGACTGTGTCGGCTGTCGCCACCTTCATGCCCCGACCACCATATATAGCCCCACTCATTTCACCTCTCAATCTATCATGCATCTCCGTAATATAAATATCACACGCACGGGCTTGGTTGGAAGAGAGAGCTAATTAAATCTGGACCGTTTAGATTTAATCTTGGATGGTCCAAATTTGTGTTTTAATAAAATGATGATTTTTTAAATAAAAAACCATTTTTTGAAAAAATAATAATTAAGAGATTGTCTTTATTTTAAATTTTATACCTATTAAAATAATATTTTTAAGAAAATATAAAACTTTAAAAACTCAAATCTAGATGATCCAGATTTAATTAGCTCTTGCTACTAAGTATTTTGCTTAGTAGGGAAACCAAGTCCAGCATGCATATAGTGTTGTAGCTTTAATTTTATCTATGTCAAAAGAAGTTGCTCAAGTTGTCATAAGGAATTCAAGTAGTATATATAGTACTATCACATATCCTAAATATAGCACTGGGTTTTGTAGTGCAATTTAACCAAAAGAGTACACATTAAATGGTTAAAGTGAGAACTTAAGGCTGTATTTAGAATAGCTTATTTTTAGAAAATAAGTGCTTATTACGTAAGTCGAGATAAAACTCCTCTCACATACTTACTTCGTATACCGTAAATTATGATTTATAAGCAGTTATAAGGAAAAAAAAAAACTATCCCAAATAAGCACTTGGGCTAATAAAGGGTCTTTGAGAGCAGGATACACTATTTGATACCCTACTAAAATGACTTCTTCAAATGGTGAGAAATGATGGAATATGAGATAAGAGTTAGAGTTTTTGGCTTTATGAGAAGAAGATTTTAAAGCTTTATTAAGGGGCATATACTAATCACCTAAGGTTATAAGGAAAATCGGGCCTGCACTTACAAGGAAGCTCAAATACTACTAGGGCCAAGGTGGCTTCACCTTCCTGTCTTACACACCACTGTTCATGAGCAAGTTGCAATGTATATTAATAGAGGTAGGATGAGTCTCCCTGGACTTCGAGGCTTTTCTTGCTTCTTAAAAGACAAGAAAGGAAAGTAATACTCTTTGACATCTTCTCCCTGAAAAAAGCGGTGAACCCTGAAGAGCACCACCTTCTGCTGCCCACTACGGCGGAAGGCAAAGAGTGAACCACTCTGCTACTAACGGTGGTAGGGTGGAAAGCGAGAGTAAGAAATACCAAACAGCGGAGCCAAACATGGAATGCCAAGTAGATGTCGAACTGGTGGGGAAATATGATCGCACTCCTCCGGTGACAGATAATAGAGACGCGAAGAAAGTGAAAACAGGATCTCAAGAGGAAACACCGATAGCAATGGAGACTAAGAACCCGACTACCCAGGAGACAGAGGAACAGAAACAAACTACTCAAGTTGAAGTCTCCACCAAGATGTCTGAACAGGGACCCCCCAACAGCAAGGACCTCAGCATGACACATGATTCCCAAGCATCGCAAGTAGCACCAACCTTCAAAGACAAGCTGCTCCAAAGACACGGTAGAGTGGAACCAGACCAACAACACCAAACAGAGGAGCTACAACTAGCAGAAGAAGATATCCATATTGCACTTGACGGGCAAATCCCCTCCATTACCTTCTCAACGAGAATCAAGGAGATTATGATTAACCACATGCAGCTATCAGTGGTAGTCAAACTCCTTGGCCGCTTCATAAACAAGACCTCCTTCACTCAAAAATCATATCTCTGTGGAATCCTAAAGGGCACTTCAAACTGACTGAACTCGGTGGTGGCTACTTCATGGTATGTTTTGACGAGGAAGCAGATTACCAAAATGCTCTACTCGGGGGCCCATGGGTTATCCAGGGCCACTATCTCACTGTGCACCCATGGGAACCATCCTTTTCCCCACTGAACCTAGAGATCAAGCAGGTCTTCGGTTGGGTCCGCTTGCCTGGCCTACCCTACCATTACTACCACAAAAGTGTCCTGCGAGCCATTGGAAAAGTCATCGGACAGGTGCTAAAAATTGATTACAACACTCAGGGCCTACAAAAAGCCATATTTGCTCGACTTACAGTTAAAATGGATTTAACAAAACCGCTGGTCTCCAAAATAAAACTGGATGGAACAACGCAATATGTGGAATATGAGGGTCTTCCAACAATATGTTATCACTGTGGCAGATACGGTCACATCGAAGCATCATGCCCACTGAAAATTCAGAAGCAAACGGACGTAGAGTTGAGTGGTGGTGTCCTGAGCGGCGGTGTCCTGAGTTCAGCCGAGACGAACAAGACGACGCCGGCGACCAAGGATAAGTCACGTGAAGACCAGCTATTCAGTGCCTGGATGAAAGCGCCCTCACGGGCATGGAGAACTGGCCGAAATAGCAGAAAAGAGCCAGCCAACAGTAACCAAATGAGTGAAAGCAACGCTAACAGATTTAATGTACTAGCAACCTCGGATGACGCTCAAATACATGAGAAAGGAAATGCAATGGTCAATGAAAATCCAGACAAAAAGAGAGCTCTGACGACTGAACCCTCACGAAGCTTTAGGAAGCAAGAATGGATGCCCAAGTCAAAGGATACAAAAGACAAAAAGAAGGAGCAAAATGCAGATCCCCAAACGACCACGTCAACAAAGCCAATCGCTACAGTTGCTTCAGGTAGTTCTATTTTTGACTCACCTGCTTATGTGGAAGGGCGTATGCCCACGATACTTGAGGCTGGAAGCAATACTGTAGTTTCCTTAATGGACCCAGGTCAAACAATGAAAACTACCACAAGCCCATCTACGAGCAACCCAGTCCCAGAATCAATTAATCCTATGGCTACAAAATGAGTTGACAAGGGAAACCTCCTACCAAAACCACCAGAAAAATATCCCTCCAGTAGCGGGTTTAAGCTGCAACCCAATCTCAAAATAAAAAAAATAAAGCCAAAACTCAGAGATGTTGCAGGGGCACCCTCCGAGGAGCTTACAAAAGCACTGGCCGAAGTTCTCGGGGTACCCGTTGCTTCCGATGATGATCCAATTTTTGTGGAAGCCACAGAATTGGGCTTTGAAGATGATACCAGTTCTGATCCCTCCGAGATGGAGCACTAAATACCTATTGTTTATACATGGATAGCTCCTTTTTTGTCTGGAATTGCCAAGGAGCAGGATCGATGAAATTCCGCCGTACTCTTAAATCATTGTTACAGGGATACAAGCCAGACATTGTAGTCATGGTTGAACCCAGGATTTCGGGAATAAAAGCATATCAGATCATTCAAGCAATAGCCTACCCCAACTCTCACAGGATCGAAGCTGTTGGATTCTCTGGAGGCATATGGATGCTGTGGAAGGACTCAGTTAAAGTCCAAATCCTCATCAACCACAAGCAATTCATTCACTCTTGGATTACCATGTCAGATGGAAATCGTGGGTGTTACTTCACTGCTATATATGGTAGTCCAAACACTTCTTTGAGAGATCGATTGTGGAAGGACCTCCTGGTAGTACAAGATCGCATTTCATACCCTTGGCTACTAGCAGGAGACTTTAACGCCACACTTAGTGTCGAAGAAAGGAAGGGAGGGGCAGCAAGAATGCAAAGGGGGTGTAAGAAATTCAAGGGCTTCATGAATAAGGCTAATCTGTTGGACCTAGGCTCGGTAGGGCCAAGATTCACTTGGCAAAGAGGGAGTCTCTTGGCTCGACTTGATAGAGCTTTATGCAATCATCAGTGGCTAGAAGCGCAACCCAATGTAGAAGTAATGCATTTACCCAAAATCCAAAGCGATCATAGACCCCTGTTGATCAAACCAATCCAAGCAGGCCCTGTGTCTCAAAAGCCTTTTAGATACTTAGCTGCTTGGGTTCTTCATACTGACTTTAAGAAGTTGGTAGAGAGAGTGTGGCAAGAAAATGATAGGCTAGTTGAGAACATTACCAGATTTACTGCTGAGGCTCAGATATGGAACATAAATGTATTTGGGAAGGTGGGCCACAATAAAGCTAAGCTACGCAGAAGATTAGGAGGCCTTCAACGTGCACTGGAAAATAATCCATTTTCAGATAGACTCCTTGATTTGGAGAGATGCCTGATAGGTGAATATGAGAACCTGTGCCTCCAGGAAGAGCTCCTCTGGCTACAAAAATCTAGATCCAAATGGATCAAAGATGGAGATCGCAACACAAGCTTCTACCACACAAAAGCCTTAATTCGCCGAAAACATAACAAGGTCTCGATGCTCAGAAATGAAGCTGGTGAATGGATAGCGGATCAGGCAAAACTCAGCGAAATGGCCACAGATTTCTTTCGGAACCTATTCACCTTGGATCATGCTGGACCGACATTATATCACTACAAAGGTTTGTTTCCCATACTCCCTGTCTCTTTATTAGCTAATCTTGACTGCCCTGTGAATGCAGCAGAAGTTAAAGAAGCATTATTTGACATGTACCCGCTAAAAGCTCCAGGTATTGATGGCCTCCATGCTTCCTTCTTCCAATCCCAATTTGAGAGAGTTGGGGGAGTTGTTTGCAAAGAAATTAAAGTGATTTTTGATGGAGGCAAAATTGATCCCTCCTTCAACAAAACGCTAATAGCCTTAATTCCAAAGAGCAGCAACCCTCAGACCATAAAGGAATTTAGGCCTATAAGTCTTTGTACTACAATATACAAGTTGATCACGAAGATCATTGCTAATCGCTTGAAGCCGTTAATGCCACAACTAGTTCAGGCCACTCAAACGAGCTTCATTAAAGGGCGGAATATCACCGAAAATATCATCATAGCCCAGGAAGCCATTCACTCTATGCGACGCAAGACAGGTAAAACAGGATGGATGGCAATCAAAGTAGACTTGGAAAAAGCATTTGATCGGTTAAGATGGGACTTTATCACCGACACACTGAGAGAAGTAAACTTTCCAGAAAAGTTTATAAGATTAATATACCAGTGTGCTTCCTCCTCCTCTTTCCAAGTATTATGAAATGGAATGCCCTCTAACTCATTTACGCCTTCTAGAGGAATTAGACAAGGTGATCCCCTCTCGCCGTACTTATTTATGCTATGCATGGAGAGGTTATCCCAAGCAATAAATGCTGAAGTCTATAAAGGTAGTTCAAAACCTATTCGTATGGGGAGGAATGGCCCCCCACTATCCCATCTATTTTTTGCAGACAATTTGTTACTCTTCTGTGAAGCAACCCCATCTCAAGTGCTGCTCCTCCAAGATCTCCTGAACAGTTTTTGTGCTTCATCGGGACACAAAGTCAGCAACACTAAGACAAGAATCTTCTTCTCAAAGAATGTCACTTCCAGTACTGCAAAAGATATAAGCGACCAACTGGGGTTTATCAAGACTGATAACTTGGGAAGGTATTTAGTTGTTCCCCTACTTCACAGTCCGGTCACAAAAGACACCTACCGATATATAGTTGACCAAGTACATCAGAAACTGGCAGGATGGAAAGCCAAAGCATTATCGCTAGCTGGCAGAATAATGCTCGCCCAGTCCGTGCTCTCAGCCATTCCATGTTATGCGATGCAAACATCCAAACTCCCGCAATCAATCTGCGCTGAAATACAAGGTCTTGTCAAAAAATTCATCTGGGGGTCAATGGGTCATGGAAAAAGTACACATCTGGTACGGTGGGATCAAATGAATCAACCAAAACCCAATGGAGGGTGTGGCCTTAAGGAAATTGAGGCTCAAAACTCTGCATTCCTCCTCAAGGTTGCCAATGGAATAATGACACAGCCTGAAGCTTTCTGGGTTCGAATATTAAAAGCAAAGTACAGATGGAAGGAGGGCACAAGCCAGGACATCAACACCTGAAACGCCTCTCACCTCTGGCGAAGCCTGTATCCGCTTTGGGAGCAGCTCAATAATAAAATTAAATGGAATGTCGGAGATGGCAGCCAGGTGCGATTCTGGTCGGATAACTGGGTTGAAGAATTGGGACCTCTACGACTGCTAGCTTTTGCACCAATCCCTGAACCTGTATTGCAGCTACCTATTAATCATTATGTTGATGATAATGGTGCATGGAAATGGTCTGACTTCGAGCATCTTCTTCCGCAAGATATACTTGACCAAATTGCTGAGACTAAAACGCCAATGAACACAGATTCTCGACCCACGTGCTACTGGACAGGGACTAGCAATGGCAAGTTTACAGTCAAATCGGCATATGAACTAATTCAAGAAGACCAATGGGATGAGACGCACTCAAAATGGGACCTGGCTTGGAAATGGCCAGGGCCACAAAGGATCAGGACCTTTCTTTGGTTGGCGTTATGTGGGCGACTACTCACAAACGCAGAGCTCATGCGGCGACACATGGCACCCAGCGACAAATGTGAACTATGCCCAGAAGGGAACAGAGGATCAATTGCATGTTCTAAGAGACTGCCCACTTGCAAGGGCAAGTTGGAATATGATCGTCCCAACTTCTCGCAGAGAATCCTTCTTCCATCTACCCTTCACGGAGTGGTTGCACTCCAATCTTGGCGATGAAGAAGCCAATCCCTCATGGAAAATCATCTTTGGAACTCTATGCTGGAAACTATGGGGGTCCGAAATAAAAGATTATTCACGCAAGCATACTTCCAACCCCATCGAGTTGTTAATGATGCATTAGGCCATTCAATGCACATCATACAGGCGAGGGAGGCTCTCCAGCACGCACACATTGACTAAGCTCTGAGTAGGGGTGGAAACAGGCCAGGCCAGGCCAGGCTTCCACCCTAACAGGCCTGGCCTGTTTTGTGTCAGGATGGCCTGTGCCTGGCCTGTGGCCTGTTACAGGCCTTATTTTGAGCCTAAGCCTGGCCTGTATATAGGCCTGGCCTGGCCTGTGGCCTGTTAAGAAAGCCTGAAACTAGAATAGTGGGGGAAACAGGCCACAGGCCTCACAACAGGCCTACATCAAACAGGCTAAAAACAGGCCAAACTCAAACAGGCCGAAAACAGGCCAAATTAAAACAGGCCGAAAACAGGCCCAATTACAATAATGATCCGACATAAACCATAAAAAATGAAACAAAATACAACTATACAACATAACATTAACCAAATACAACAGCCAAAGGATCTTCTCGTCTTTACATCAAATCTTCAATATAATATCTTCTTCTCCTTTGAAGACCTTGGAAAAAATTAATCAAATGTATAATATTAGAGCATAACACAATTTTAACAAGGAATATGTATAAGAAATGAGCAACATACAAAAATGGATTTAGATTCTTTAAAGGCAAGCAATAAATGTCAAATAAACCAAATTCTTTAAGTGAATGCAGATTCTACAATAAACCAATTTCTACTATAAACTAATTTCTTTGAATTAAGATTCTTCAAGTGAATCAAGTTTCCAAATTCCAATTACCACGAGCATAAACCAATTTAAAGAATAAAGGATATTATCTCAAACAAAAAAGAGCTCATGCTGTGGAAGGGTCAGGAAGAACATTGACGGATTTGAAGCTCAAACATATATTAATGACAGGGTTCAGAACAAGCAAATCGAAAGAACAATTAACAGAACTAGAACCAGAACAAAGTAATCGCAATCATCAATCATATATTTTTATGTCAGATTCATATTCAAAGTAAACGAACCAGAACCAGAACAACAGATAGCTCTTCAGGATCAACAGGCCCTCCCCTAAGAACAAGTTCGTCCCCAGAAAAACAGAACAAAACAGAGAGAAATCGAACTAGAACATGAACAATAACACTATATGCACGTTTGTCTCTCAGAAATTAGAACATGAACAAGCAAATCGAAAGAGAAATCGAACTAGAAGAGAAGCAAACCTCGTTTCAGATCCCACAAGGCGAACGGTCTTCTGATCAAGGCGAAACTGAAAAAAGGAACAGGGCCGAGATCTGAGCCTGAGAGTCGACTTGTCCAGTGTCGGCTGAGATCTGAGACTGAGAAAGGAATAGGGCCGAGATCGGAGTGACGGTGATCGACTGAGAGAGTGAGAGTGGGTGTATGTCGACTATTGAGCGGCTGAGCTGAGAATCCGAGATCTGAGAGAAGGAGTGGTCGAGAGAGAGAGACGGAGATCAGATCTGAGAGAGGGAGGGGGAGTCGAGAGAGAGAGACGGAGATGAGAGTCCGAAATCTGAGACAGGGAGTGGAAGTCGAGAGGGAGAGACGGAGATGGGAATCCGAGGTATGAGAGAGGGAGTGGGAGTCGAGAGGGAGAGACGGAGATGAGAATGAGAATCCGAGATCCGGACGAAGTTGAGTCTGTGAGTGAGGGTGAGAGTGATTGGGGCAGCCCAACATTAATTCAGCCCGAGAGTGATTGAGATTAGAGAATATGGGGTGGCCCAAATTTTTTTTTTTTTTAATAAACAGTACCAGGCCGGCCTGATAGGCCTAAAAGGCCTCCTAATAGGCCTAGGCCTGGCCTGTTTAGAAAAACAGGCCTTTAAGCAGGCCTGAGCCTGGCCTGTTTTTCTGACAGGCCAGGCCTGAGCAGGCCGGAAACAGGCCAGGCTGCAGGCCCCTGATAGGCCGCCTGGCCTGTTTCCACCCCTAGCTCTGAGGCGCAATGCTTTCTCTATTTGATTTCTGGTTACTGTAATTGTACAACCCTCAATGGGTGATTCCTCACTGTAATTATCTCATGCAATAAATAAATTCTCATTTTCACTAAAAAAAAAATTAGAGGTACGATGAAACGGAATATGAGATACACTTAAAATGTGAACGAAACAAAGGGGTAGGGAAGGGGCCCACAAGAAAAGAAAGCACAAAACGGGGAGGGCCCAGGGTGTCGTTTGGCCGCCCCGTTGGGAGGCAAAAAGAAAAGACCCGTTACGGAGGATATGTGGCTGTCGTCCAAGTCCAATCCAAATTGAGCACCACCACCCACGGCCACAGCCATCTTTAATTCTTATAATTTGAGATTCCATTTTCACCCTCCTCACTACCCACTAATTACAGAACTGCCACTCAATGATGGAGCCAACTCACCTGTTAAAGCCAAGGCAATTTAATTTGATGAAGGGGTGTGGTATTTATCATTTATGGCAGGGTTGTGCACGAACATTACAGATTAATTATTTGAGTACTCAACAAGTCCCTATCAAATCTAATATTGGTACTTCCAATAGGGTTTTTGTTTCTGTATTTGGAATAATATATGCTCTCTGCTTTCCGTGAGAGACTGATGAGATATTCTCTTCCACAATTGCTGACAAACCATGCATTGCCATGAGTCAACACTAACATTAATTGTATAACCGGCCGCCATGAGCATCATGTTGATCATATTCTTAAGTGAAAAAACATTTTTTTTTTCAAAAAGTAACAATTAAAATAAAATCTGGAATGTCCCAATTGAATTTGAACTGTCTAAACTCTAAACATGCAGTAATTCACGTGTGAGACTATATATATATATATATATATATAATATATATATATATATATATATTGCTTTATTATATCAATGGAATATCTTTCTTGAAGTCAAACCACATGCTTTGGATTGTTGGACATCCATGTTAACAGTGAAAAGATTATTTACATAATTTTAATCATTTTTTTAAAACTTGTAGCAATTGGCAAAAAAGAAAAACAATTTTAAAAATTGCGCAAAAATTATTTCTTCTCCTTGGTCCGGGTATTTTTTTTTTTAAAGCAAACTTAGAAAATAAATCTCACCTATTTTTTGCCGGAAATCATGTAGATATATATATATATATAGATAGATAGACTCATTATTTCATTCTTTTTTTTTTTTTTACCTAAGAGGTACTTCCCCGTCCTAAATATAAGACAGACTTGATTTTTTAGAGATATTAAGAAAGCTAATTAAATTACTTTAAAATACTTATATTGATCATTTTTTCTCCAAACTATTTTGCGTAACTTATAAATTAATATATAATCTAATGATATACAGCATATGATATGATTAAGTAACTTATTAACTTTCTTAATCTCTCAAAAAGTCAATTCTATCTTATATTTATATTTAGGACCGTATAGAATCAGAGAATCGGAGGGAGTATCTAACAAGTTTCACATACACTTCCTATGATTAAATTCTGAAATGGTGCGGCTGCAAAATCTTGAATGTCATTATATTTTGCAATGATACACACAAGCACCCTTTTTCTTTGACACCTAAATCATTATAATTTTTTTTAAAATAAGCTTAATTAATATGATTCTCTCACATGATAAAAAAATAATTCATTTCTCAGAAGATTCAAATAAAAAAGTTCTCATGATGATCAGGACGCCCAACAATATTAATGTCATATTCTTTTATTTTTCCTTCTTATTTTTGGGGCCAAACTCAATTATTACACTTATTATTACAACTATCTAGCATCTGATATATGATATTCACTAATTCAAATTCAAGCATTATTAAGCTCAAAAACATGGGTTTGGTTCTTTTGATGTATTTTGTCACGCCCTTATCTCAATTTCAACCTTTTTCAGAGTATTTACGGAAAACGATATGCGGTTCGGTAGGCAACACAGGAATAGCATAACTATACTGATAATATGTGCATGATTATATAAATTCCCCATAGGGGTTTGTACAAGATACTTACGATTAAGGTAACCGCACAAGGCTATTAGGGTGTCTAAACTCATCCTAGTGAAATGGAGACTTCTTCCCGTCTTCGTTCCACTACTGTAATCTCCTCGTACGATTCTCTGCATTGTTGTTTGCATAACTTCTGTCGTCTCCTGTCTAAATTGTTGGTAGGGGAGGGTGAGATTCGAGAGAATCTCAGTAGGAAATAGATACCATAATGCATGCATGATTGATGCTATGTGTATGACATGTTAGCTTTATCTAGATATATGCCCCATAATAACATTTCTGCATGCTCAATGTTTCATACAACAAGACTATATCCACAGCGAAAACAGAAACAGAGCTTCATTTATTCAAATATGCTCTACACAATCAAGTAAAGCAATCACATACATCATTACACAAGCAAAGATATCAAATACATGCAAGTAAGGTAAGTCCCCTACCTCTAATCTTTCTCCTCGATTTGCGTGCCAACAACTCAGGGCTCCATATTAGATCCTACAATGTCAAATGTACTATTTAGACACTTCCATAGTGTTTCTGGGGGTTATATGAGTCTATCTTGAAAAATTACTAAAATACCCCCGGGGACCCGGCCCCATAGTACCCAGTCCGGCTGTACTTTTCTTGAAATTGTAACCTGGGCTATCCTGACATATTTTCGCCCAAAGAATCCATTTCTGGACTCAGAATTACCAAATTCACTACTAAAAGACGAAATTGCCCTTGGCAGCCCTTATTTCAGTGTTTTAGGGGCATTTTCGTAATTATGCTTTCTCGGCATTTTCCGAAAAAGTGCCCAATTGTAACCCCACCTATTTTCGCCCACTGAATCCAATGGAATCATCAAATTATTGAAAATCCAACTCTAAGACCCATTTACAATTCTTACCGAAATATATAGGTTTTAAAGGGAAAATTGGGGTTTTTCTATTTCGACTCTTTAAACACGTTCCTTTCTACTCCTAACCACTTTATTGACTATTCCATTAGGTTACAACTACCATTTAGTACCAATTTGGGCAGCATAACGCCTAGAACACAATATTTCCCAAATTTACATTCAGAACAAAATCAGCAGAAATCCACCGATTAAATTGTTCACAGCAGCCAGAGTAGTCAATATTTAAAGTTCAGGCAATTATCTCTTCTTCTTTATGGATTTTCCTTCTTGTGGCTGAACCCTAACTCTTCCCCACACTGAAATCCAAGCTTCCAACCCCTTAAATAATATAGAAGAGGAGCTTAGGAGAAGAGTCATACACGTTAAGTAGATCGTCGGAGAAATCGGCTTACCTTGCGAGTTTCTTCCTCTTCTCTCTCTAAAACTCTCTCTCTCTGTCTCTTTCTCCATGTTGCTTCACGAAAAAATGACGGAAACTAGAGGAAGAAGATGCAGATTTTATTTTTTAATATCATGCTGATGTCATGTTTTATTATGCTGATGTCATAATTCCCATTTTCGGATTTTATGACAGTTTTTCTATCCAAATTTGAAAAATCATAACTAATTCTAGAAAAATTGAATTGAAGTGATTCCAAAGCCTATAGAACCCTTATTGAGTCTAGTTTCAAGGAAAAATATAGACTTTTTCTTTCTGGAATCACAAAATTCCCATAATTTCAATCTTTGCATATTGTTCCAGAAATTTTATAGTTTATCTGTGCTGACTTCAAAAATTCATATCTTTTTGTGTATAGCTCTAATTGCGCCATATGACCTATCAAATTAAAGCTTAGGATGTCTAATTTCATCCTGTAAAATGTCATAATTTATACTTATCATTTAGTCTTCCAAAACCTTATGATAAGCTCACTGCCTCATAGGCGATTTTATCTAAAACATAATTATATTCTCCAAAATTCACCATTTTACTTTCTTAATACCCCAAAGATATTAGAATCATTAGGGAATATATTTGGGACATATACTAAATCGGGGCTTAGTAGTCCACTCAATTTAGGCTTATTCTAAAGCCTCAAATCCCAAAATTCGGGATATTACATTTCTCCCACCGTTCAATAAATTTCGTCCTCGAAATTTGAACGTCTACAACTTAGGGATTAATCCTATCTCATTCTATTATCACATGCAGGCTCATAACCCATGTAACATTATAGTCATACTTCCATTACTATTTTCAGATAGTATTCAGCATTCATCATCCAATCTGTACACAGTAGGTAGCGTGCAATCAAACACAGGCTCCCACAGCGTTTGGTTCCATAGGCCTTACAGCCTCTTCGGGACTTCACCCGAATTCACACGATCACTTTTTTTTAACATCCCAATCCTCACCCCCTTAACGAGGTCTGTTGTGCTAGTGAGCCGGCCATGGTTCACTTCGTTAGGTTCCTCCCATGGTAGAATATCACACCTTATGTGAGACTGGTACTATTGGACATCAAAACGCTTGGTCACACTAGTCTTAATGCGTTCGCTACAACCTGGTACAGTTTGAATGTTATATCAACCTCAAAACATTACCTTGAACACACTGGTCTAATGTCTTCATACTAGGCATCAACCACAGTGCTAGACACATAGGTCTTACAGCCCAGAGACACCGCCCTATGCAACCTTGAACATCGGGTCTTATCGCCTTGTACAAACCTGTACACTTTCTGTAATTTATGCCTACCTATTCGGTGTTTAGGATCAAATGACTATTTAACCCTTATTGACTGTACTGTGTGCACTATTCACTATGTGACCATCCACTATTCACACTATATCACAAGTGGATGATTCATTCTGTGAGGCTACAGCTATAGAGATGCTCATGCCTCTACTCAACCTTGTTGCATTAGAACACATCCCAATCAATGCCTACTTGCATCTGTGTAGACCATAAAGCTTGACTGTGGATCTGGGATTGTTATCACCAGTGCTGTTGAGAGGTATTCACCACCATTCTACCCTACTACACTAAGGTTCATCCCAATTCCAGTTCACATATGTCACCACAAACTACAAAGGTTATGTGACTGTTGACCATACAGGTCATCATACTGTATACCACGCAGGGTTTAATACTGTACACCACGCAAGGTTTAAGACTGTACACCACTCAGGATGTAATATTGTACACCATTCAAGGTGTAATACTATTCATCACATATACTGTAACACTATTGACCTTCAAGGCCATAATATGTTTTGGGATGATCAACAATGGTGCGAACATCAACCCCTCTTGTAAGTTTCGAAATTGCACCTAGATTCATCACACTTTTGCTGCCCACTATGATGTCTATCTCCTCATATGAGCTTTAATATTATCAGGATGATTTAATAGGAGTCCTACAGGAACCTCCCATGACACCTGACGGCACCCATAATCTATATTCCTCTGTGCCCACTCTTTGCCCGATTCAACTTGAATCATTCTGATCCATATAAACTCTTATTTCAAGAAAACCCATTTAATGTGGGATTCATTACAATACACTATCGTTGAGGATCAATGTTTCCGTAGCTCTACTCTACGATTCAACTTCATGGCGGCTGCACTCTAGGGTTTGTCGTCACGGTGGCTGCACTTGCGGGTTCATCATCATGGTGGCTGCACTCTAGGGTTCGTCGTCACGGTGGCTACACTCTAGGGTTCGTCGTCACGGTGGTTGCACTCTAAGGTTCTGTACTAGGTGCTTAACACAGGCGCCCATACACCTGGTCAGCCCCCTTCCGATAAGAACTTTCCTTAGGTAGCCCTCTCCGATCAGATTTCACCGTAGGTAGCCCTCTCCAATTAGATTTAACCATAGGTAGCCCTCTCCGTTCAGATTTCACCGTAGGTAGCCCTCTCCGATCAGAACTTTCAATCTTTGTGGTCGCAGTACAACTCCACAATTATGCCATAAAGGCAACATTTCCCGCTTCAATACAAAAATTCTTATCATCAACTCAAGATTATGGATGGAATAGTTCAATTCTTGAAGCTTCAGCTGACGAGATGCGTATGCCCTCACTCAGCTCGCATCAATTCTCATCTTGATCTATGCCTGCTAGCATCTGGGGATCAATTCCCTTCCCAATCTATGCCATCTGGCATAAGTGAAGACAACAAAGGCCCCCTATGGATCTGGGATTATCAGTGTTGGTACTTTAATCAATTTTTATCATCAGCTCTTTGAAGCTCCTCTCACAATCATCATCTCATGCATAATACTGAGTTCCGGGAAATTTCGATATAAACATCTCATCCTTTTTTTTATTGTCATACCCGTAGCCCTTCTTGGCCTCGTACCCGAGTCCCTTAGGACGTGGCTAGCAGCCTCGTCGGGTAGGGTTCCTTTTTATTCACACCACATGGCCCTCCATAGTAACCCACAATCATCCATAGAAAATGTGATAGATAAATATGTCATGCACCATATAGTGTAAAATGAAAATTACATCAATTCATGTATGTACACAAAGTACAGGGTTAAACACCCAGTTAAAACAACAAGCCGTGTGTGTACACAAAATACAGGGTTAACTATCTCGTTGGAACCCCTCTGTGTACCTCAGCCGAGTACCTGACTATAGCTAGGTAATAGCAATGTACCTCAGCTAGGTCCTAGACCATAGCTAGGCAAATCGTGTATCATAGCTGGGTCCTTACTAGGCCGAATGGTACATACACACTTCCCATCGGACGGTACATATACACTTCCCGCACCACAACTAGATAATATTCGTGTACCTCGGTTGGGCATCCAACCACAACCAAGTAATGTTCGTATACCTCAGCTAAGTCACAGACTACAGTTAGGTAATGTGCCCTAGGCACGAGTTCATATCACATAATACAGAACATACAACATATTAACTATCACATAGTGTATGAGAGATTATAGTTACTACATTGGCCTTTCTTGGATAACCTTCCTGATTATCGTTGATCATTGTTTTCTATTCTATTCTCTTGCCTTGTGTTTGCTGTATTAGGCTAGGTCTAACTTCCTGACCTTGCCCAACATCTAAACCTCTTAGTCTTACCACCTTTATGTTTCACTATATGAAGCAAGAAAGAGGTAAATTACACATAAACACATCCAAAAACAACATATCACAGGTGTTTACAGTAGTCAAGGAAAGCCTGCAACAACATACAACCTCTGAACTACTGTACAACATGGCTTACTCTTTTTTTCATAATATGACATAACATGTGCAACAACTTCCCAGGGGGTCACCCATCATGGCATTTCCCTGGGTTGAGCACGCTTAATTCTTTTGTACCCATGCCCAAATGTGGATACCGGCTTCTACTGTTTCCTTGAGGCATGTCTGTACCTTTCAGGGGCTTGTGAACAAGCTGAAGTAATTTACTTCGCTGTTCCTACCACTGTGTAATCAAGTATATCAGTATACTATCTTGTTGCCAAAACCACCGCACTTACTCTGAGTAGAAAATTCTGTGGCCAGAATCCTTGCTCTGATACCAGAATGTCACGCCCTTATCTCAATTTCAACCTTTTTCAGAGTATTTACGGAAAACGATATACGGTTCGGTAGGCAACACAGGAATAGCATAACTATACTGATAATATGTGCATGATTATATAAATTCCCCATAGGGGTTTGTACATGATACTTACGATTAAGGTAGCCACACAAGGCTACTAGGGTGTCTAAACTCATCCTAGTGAAATGGAGACTTCTTCCCGTCTTCGTTCCACTACTGTAATCTCCTCGTACGGTTCTCTGCATTGTTGTTTGCATAACTTCTGTCGTCTCCTGTCTAAATTGTTGGTAAGGGAGGGTGAGATTCGACAGAATCTCAGTAGGAAACAGATACCATAATGCATGCATGATTGATGCTATGTGTATGACATGTTAGCTTTATCTAGATGTATGCCCCATAATAACATTTCTGCATGCTCAATGTTTCATACAACAAGACTATGTCCACAGCGAAAACAGAAACAGAGCTTCATTTATTCAAATATGCTCTACACAATCAAGTAAAACAATCACATACATCATTACACAAGCAAAGATATCAAATACATGCAAGTAAGGTAAGTCCCCTACCTCTAATCTTTCTCCTCGATTTGCGTGCCAACAACTCAGGGCACCATATTAGATCCTACAATATCAAATGTACTATTTAGACACTTCCATAGTGTTTCTGGGGGTTATATGAGTCTATCTTGAAAAATTACTAAAATACCCCCGGGGACCCGGCCCCATAGTACCCAGTCCGGCTGTACTTTTCTTGAAATTGTAACCTGGGCTATCCTGACATATTTTCGCCCAAGGAATCCATTTCTGGACTCGGAATTACCAAATTCACTGCCAAAAGACGAAATTGCCCTTGGCAGCCCTTATTTCAGTGTTTTAAGGGCATTTTCGTAATTATGCTTTCTCGGCATTTTCCGAAAAAGTGCCCAATTGTAACCCCACCTATTTTCGCCCAATGAATCCAATGGAATCATCAAATTATTGAAAATCCAACTCTAAGACCCATTTACAATGCTTACTGAAATATATAGGTTTTAAGGGGAAAATTGGGGTTTTTCTATTTCGGCTCTGTAAACATGTTCCTTTCTACTCCTAACCACTTTATTGACTATTCCATTAGGTTACAACTACCATTTAATACCAATTTGGGCAGCATAACGCCTAGAACACAATATTTCCCAAATTTACATTCAGAACAAAATCAGCAGAAATCCACCGATTAAATTGTTCACAGCAGCCAGAATAGTCAATATTTAAAGTTCAGGCAATTACCTCTTCTTCTTTATGGCTTTTCCTTCTTGTGGCTGAACCCTAACTCTTCCCCACACTGAAATTCAAGCTTCCAACCCCTTAAATAATATAGAAGAGGAGCTTAGGAGAAGAGTCATACACGTTAAGAAGTAGATCGTCGGAGAAATCGGCTTACCTTACGAGTTTCTTCCTCTTCTCTCTCTAAAACTCTCTCTCTCTCTCTCTCCATGTTGCTTCACGAAAAAATGACGGAAACTAGAGGAAGAAGATGCAGATTTTATTTTTAATATCATGCTGATGTCATGTTTTATTATGCTGATGTCATAATTCCCATTTTCGGATTTTATGACAGTTTTTCTATCCAAACTTTGAAAAAGCATAACTAATTCTAGAAAAATTGAATTGTAGTGATTCCAAAGCCTATAGAACCCTTATTGAGTCTAGTTTCAAGAAAAAATATAGACGTTTGCTTTCTGGAATCACAAAATTCCCAGAATTTCAATCTTTGCATATTGTTCCAGAAATTTTATAGTTTATCTGTGCTGACTTCAAAAATTCATATCTTTTTGTGTATAGCTCTAATTGCGCCATATGACCTATCAAATTAAATCTTAGGATGTCTAATTTCATCCTGTAAAATGTCATAATTTATGCTTATCATTTAGTCTTCCAAAACCTTATGATAAGCTCACTGCCTCATAGGCGATTTTATCTAAAACATAATTATATTCTCCAAAATTCACCATTTTACTTTCTTAATACCCCAAAGATATTAGAATCATTAGGGAATATATTTGGGACATCTACTAAATCAGGGCTTAGTAGTCCACTCAATTTAGGCTTATTCCAAAGCCTCCAATCCCAAAATTCGGGATATTACATTTTTCTTTTTAATATAGTAATACATAAGCTTCAAGTCCTCAAAATTTGTTTATTAATAAGGAGTATCGATCCTTTCCCCCCATTTTAGAGTATTTCTGTAGGCTTTTTGTTTTTGGTTTTTAATCTGATTAGTTCGAAGTTAGTTTAGACTTTTGAAGGTAATTAGTCGCAAATCAGGAAAAAAAACAGCATAATTGAAGAATTTTAAAACAATATGAGGGATTACAATGATATCATCGTACCACAACATTAATTGTATATAGTGGGCACTAAAATGTCCTCCCTCCGTCGCTATACTTCCTCTCATTTTTATTATAAAACACCAACCTATAAGTATTTTTTTATTTTTTTTTATAAGGCACTTACAAGTTTTTAAGGAATATTTAATTTATTTTTTCATGTCTACAAATATTTAACAATGGTACATAATGTGAGTGGGTAATAATTAATAGATATTTGAGTTTAATGTAGTTGATAAGGGTAATATTGGAAATTACTTGAATTTTAGGATAACTTTAATATTTTTAACTACTTTTATTGGTTTGTGAGAATTGATAATTGATGTCTTATAATAAGGACCAGAGCAAATATATAAGATCCTTTTTTTTCCGAATGTGCTTGTCCCTTTTCATAAGATCCCATTTGACTTTATCTCAATAATAAATGCACTTTTGCCCATTTTTTTCTTATTATCTCACATCATTTATTTACCATACATTCTCTTTTTTCATTTTCTCATCATTACTCTTTCTGTCTCGCCCATTCATAAATAGGGGCGTCTTTGAAAAAAAGTTATATATTTCCTATATATTTATTACTTTTAACTAATTTTAACTGTTTTCTAAAATCCCACGACATTATAAGTAACTTGTAGCTCATTTTCACATAACAACAAAAGATAGTTAAATCATTAAATATATTTGATACTAATAAAATTTTTCCAGATTTGCTCTTATCAAATATTTTTTATCTCTAATTATTAGATTTAGTGATTTAAGTATGTATTATATTGGTCTTTCTATCAAAATGACTCACGTCAATTTAATAGAACCTACCACTAATTACATACCTTCACTTCAATATTTATGTAATCAATGTGAGACTTTTCTTAATATACTCTAGTATTCTTCTAACTTCTTTTGTTTTTTTCCGCTGTGCTTGCACTTTTTTTAGGTATCATGTGCCTCAGGTCCACAATATATTGTTCTCCATTTTTTCAATATTCATTTTTTTTCTTCCTCCTCTTTTTTTTTTTTTGGTCCCATTGATCGGATGACTCTGATACCATATTAGATTTAGTGATTTAACTATGTATTATATTAGTCTTTCTATCAAAATGACTCAAATCAATCTGATAGAACCTATTATTGGATTATATAACTACACTTCAATGTTTATGTAATTAATGTGGGAATTTTCTTGATATATTCTAATACTAATAACTCTCCAAATGACTTATATTTTAGATCAAATTAAATTTTTCTCCTACAAATGACTTATATATAATAAGGACCGGAGTGATATTGCATGTATATAATTAATTTAGTAGCAGTATATAAAAGCTGGCAAAAAATAATAAAAGAGATAAAAAAAGCAATCGTCTAAAAGTTTTTGTTGATAGAACACCACTTCTCACCACCTAATCACAAATAGCCGTAGGACTTTTGTCTTAAAAAAAAAAGTATAGTTCTGAGATGATTTGTTATATATGACCTAATAGTAGCATCACAACTAAGCAAAGTGATCTAATCTAATCTAATTTTATCATCGTTTTTTAGCAACCAAATCACTATATTGTAACATATAAATTACAAGTAGGCTGTTGAGAGACTTGGGAGTTGGGATGATAGACTTGAATTGATGGATCATATTCCGATCAAAAAATTGATGGAGCACATAATTTAAACCTGACCAACCTTTTTTTTTTGGTTCAAATGACCAACCTTTTCAATATTAATATTATTTCTTTTAAAGCAGTTTTCAGTGAACATACAATATTTAATTAATCGGAAAAATTACACTACTAATACTCGATATCGATCGCTGTTCATCATAGAATATTATATGGCCCCAATCATGAATATCATAGGCTCATTAGTCTTATGATGTTCTTTCTTTCTACCAAGAAATGGGCCCACCCTCATCAGTCTCATTTTTCCACCTAGACTCTAATATAAGAGTCACAAAAGCAAACCAAGGTTGAAGATGACCTTCAACTGCAAGATTAACACATTCTAACCATTTCAATGCCTGAAGCTTTAATTCGCCTTCATCAGAAAGCTAAATTTTACCTAATCAAACACCAACATTCCAAAACCTCAAGTTTCTTGCTTTCACACCAATTATAACATATACATAGATACGTTCATACTACTTCCGATTTTTAATATAAGAGTCAGTTGACTTTTTCTAAAAGAGATTAATGAAGCTAAATAAATTACTTAATCATAATATATGTTGTGTATTATTTGATAATATATCAGTTTATTAGTCAAATAAATTAGTACGAAGAAAAATAATAAATATAAATATTTTAATATAACTTATTTAGCTTCCTTAATTTCTTAAAAAACTCAACTCACTTTTATATTAAAACCAGAGTAGTATATAATTGGAACCTTCTGGACCATTTGCTATAAATGGAGATTAATGCCCATCAAGGAAAACGAGTAATTCACAGCTCAGAAAACTTTAAGAGATAAAGAATGGCGGAATGGTTAATTGAAGGCCAACCAAAGGGCAAAGCTTTAAACTTTCTTTCCATGATTATTTATATGATAAAACTATAAAAGCAGGTTTGAGGCTATCTGCTACAGAATTGTAGAAAGTTGTGTTTGACAGCGATACGATATAGTGAGTGATATACGATCTATCCCTATTCTTTCTTGTTCCCTTTTCCTGATTTCTTTTACTTTTTGTTAACTTTAGACAACACAACAACTTGCACTCCTTTTTATATGGGAAAGTTGAAACAAATTGATGATGAGGGAACGATATATAGAGAGAAACAAGACAAACAAACCCGTGCGATGCACGGATATGTTTCACACCAAAACAATAATTATTTTGGAAGTCTTCTTCCCAATTCCTTCATTGTAAGTTCATATCTTGGAAAACTTCCCTGTACACTACATTGGTGGTCTGAGTAGTACATTTATTTCGCTCATCTAGTACAAGTAATTTCAACCCATTGAAGCTCTTCACTCTTGATAATGCGACATACAATTGACCGTGTGAGAAGACCGGGCTTGGGAGGTATAGGCCGACATTGGACATAGACTGGCCTTGGCTTTTGTTAATGGTCATTGCAAATGAAATAATGATAGGAAATTGTCTCCTTGTCATGTTGAAAGGTAGTTTAGATTCAGAAGGATTCATGTCCATACGATGTATCAATATATCTTCACCGAAGCTTATTCCATTCAAGGCCTTCGCCTTGATGAAGTTTTTGCCTAAATGTGTTATTCGCAACCTAGTCCCATTGCATAACCCAGCTGCTTGGTCAATATTCCTTATCAACATAATCGGGACACCAACTTTTAAGATCAGCTTATGATGTGGCATCCCTGAGCATCTGATTGTGTTTAGGAATTCTATATCATATAGATCTTCAAAGCTCTCATTAGCATTATCTGTACGACTGATGGAATCTGAACTGAAGTACTCTACTGCATTACCCGGCAACAAAGAGCATATGTAATCATTCAACATGTCAACATTGTCTGATGTAGGTGTCAGTATGGCCCTATTGGTCAGGTAATTATCTTCTCCAATATGTTCCACTAAGTTTGGAAATGTTGATTGAACTATTGAATTGATTGGATTTTTATCATCAAAAAGCAACAATTCTGTTGGTATTGAGATCTCTTTAGTGCCGTCATGTGGAAGTCCTATTTTACCATCTCCTACTTGTAGCAACCACTCCGAGAAAGTCTTAATTTTCTCTTGTTCTTCTGGATCTATCGATGATTGTAGCCTCATGTTCTTTGTAAGGTGGAGCAACTTGCACTCATTCCACAGATGAGATGTATTGATGGCTGCGTCGACAATATCAGCTCTGCCACCTTTGGGTACAACTGGTAATATTTGCCTGAAGTCACCTCCCATTACAACGCATTTTCCACCAAATATACAATCACACTTCATTAAATCTCTTAATGTGCGGTCGAATGCTTCAATACAATGTCTCTTCACCATGGGTGCCTCATCCCAAATGATGAGATTTGTTGCTTTTATTAGATTTGCTGATGGCGAATTGTGAGTAATGCCACAAATGGAGTCCTCATTAACATCTATTGGAATAGAAAACCTTGAATGTGCTGTTCTGCCTGATGGCAGTAAAGTTGCAGATATCCCACTTGAAGCAACGTTGATAATAATTCCACCATCTGCTCTAACTGTTGCAGTCAAGGCGTTCCATATGTAAGTTTTTCCAGTTCCCCCAAACCCATGGACAAAGAAGAAGCCCCCTGATTTTGAAGAGACTGCATTAATGATTTGTTTGAATACCATCATTTGCTCATCTGTCATAGATTTCTTCAATTCATTGCTTTTTGATGTTTCTTCTTCTTTGTTGTAGTTTAACTCCTGCAGGATTAGATGGTTTGATGTGTCAATTATGTTCTCGTTTGTTGGCTTTGGCATGGATTGGTATTCATCAAGGGTTTTTCCATTTCGAAGCAAAAGTTGTTGTATACGGTGAAGACATGCTTCTTCTTTATGTTGCGTTGAAACCTGCACATCTGTGTATATTTAAACCTAACATTAATCCCTCTTATACAGGTTTTGTATGATACAATTGAAAGAAATCAACTTTTGGTTCATAAAAAATCAATTTGAGCAAATCTAATTTGCTAATAAAGACATGCACTTTGGAATGTAACTTCAATATTGTTAACCTTTCCTCCAATTGTTGCTTACAAATATAGCTATTCAGATACATCCTCATAGTTTTTAAAAGAGAACACATTAATAAGGACACAAGCTTTTTCATGAAATAACCACAAGGTAAAATCTTGCTAATACTATCATTTGAAAAGAAAACATACTTCATAATCTATTATAACTATTCAAATGTTGTACCTGTGAAACGTTGGTCATCATGCCTTATATTCAATAGATCTTCACTAAGCAGTTCCTTTGTTTGCTCCCATACTTCTGCTGGTTGCGAAAGGCAATGGCTAAATAACATACTTACGAAAAATTGTCGTAGATAGTTCCCAGAAGCCCACAATGACGCTTCTTTTATGGCATCTACATACTCCTTGTCATCATCAAGTAAACCAAGTGCATAACATGCTTCTCTGAATGTTGGATAGACAACATTGTTAACTGTACGTATATCCGCATAATTCTTGGGTCCACGAACCTTTGTCAATAGCAAACGCATGAAGTATAATTCTCCTTGAGATGGTGTACAATGTCCAAGTCTTCCAACTGAGAAACCACGCTCACGAACCTTCCAAAATCTCTTTTCCTTCACAAAAGTGAAATGGTTTGGGAATTGTGAGTACAACAATGTTCTTGCAAAAGGATCATCTGCATTTTTTTCCATCCAAGCGAGGAACATCGATTCTTTGACTCTCTCACTATTGACCAGAGAAGAAATTCTGTCCCTGCTAGTAAAGTAAACTGGTTGTTGTTGTGGTAAATGAAAGCTGAGCCTCTCAACTGGTGGATGCCTATGATGGATATCAAATCCAAAAATTCTCCATGAAGCTTCGCAAGAAGAAATGTATCTACAGTTTAGGTAGTGAGCTATTTCATCAAAAGACTGTTGTGGGCATGTTGAGTCACTGTTGTTATATATTCCAGCGATGACACGATCATTACCTTTACTGATGTATTTGAAGAGGTACTTGATAGCACGCGACTGATTTGTCTTCTCAACATTTAAATGACCATGAAATAATTTCAACAACCTAGCATTGTATGGGACGACAAATCTATTGTTAAGTTCAACGCCCTTTCTAGTAACTTTTCGCTCGTCATTTCTCCTACGGTATGTTGGGTATCCATTCTCATCAAGTAGCGTACAATTTGCATATCTTTTTGGGAAGTATTTGGAGCACTTTCCATCCTTCATGCAAGGTGCATTCTTGTTAGCAGTTCCGCATGGCCCATGCACCATGTAACTTCCAACTAATTCATGTAGTTCTGGATCCTCATTTTTGTCTGGAATCTCTGCTGAAATGATATTGTCAACATCTAATGGAGTCCTCAATTTGTCAGTGTCGGCCAACCACAAAATGATATGAGCGTGGGGCAAGCCTCTTTTTTGAAATTCGATTGTATATACCTCTGTGGGTTGGATTTTCATAAAATTAAGAGTTAAGGTTATCATGTATGGATGATTACTTAGTCACTGAAATAAATAATAGAAATTTCACTCCAAAAAATAATAATAAATAATTGAAATGGTGAATATACCAAAAAATTCAATTCAAAAGCACAACCGAATAACGTGTGCAATTATTACATATTTGGTTTAACGGTATTTTAAGTACATGAAAAAGTTAACTCACAAAAAACAAATCATTGACATGTAAAGAAGTGTATATATGCTAACGATGTGAAAGCGATGAAATGCTGAATAAACTATAAGAAAATACTCCTTATATTTCCAAAGATCTCACACGTAATATATAGTAAAGATACGACAATCAAATTGGCATTGGTAATGTATGGGAAGATCAATGTTTTAATGTGATTGTATGTATGATTAATAAAACAAATTCAATTCGACAATAATAATTGAAAAGCATAGTCCGTTCACATCCAGATCATGATTCATTTAAAATATAGGGATAGACTAAATAGCCTGGTAAATATAAATGATATAATCAACTATTTACCTGCTTTGATAGTGCCAAAAATCTTCTCTTCTTTCAATGTGTGCATCAACTTGTCCAGCTTCATATAGAATACTCTGCTTATAATCTCTGGTCTGTCGCATGATTTTAAGCCATCCTCGTCACAATAACGTGTGATCTCCGGCCACATTGGATTGCATGTAAAGGTAATAAACATATCCGGATAACCAGCCCAAGCACAAATTGCCATAGCATCTTGATAGTTCTGAATCATATATCTTGCACCACCTGTGAATGACGAAGGAAGTATGACACGTCTTCCCGTCGAATCTGGATCAGTTTCTCCTCTTGTTAATGCATCTGTTATGCCACTATATAGGTCGACCCTTAATTCTTTCTGGTGCTTCCTAATGTAGTCTAGTCTATCACTTTCAACCATGGAATATCCATCGACAATAAATTGCTGCAGTAACTTTTTACCATGGAGTATAACAGACTGCTCAGATCTCCTCCTCATGAGCCTAAAAGCCATGTATTCTCTTGGTGTTAATTTCTTCTTCTTCTTAGTCCTTGATAATGTTTCTTTATTGTGCTCTTGTGTAGAGTCATACCCATTGTCACCGTAGTGAAAGAACAAAGGATATTGAAGGGGAAAATAAGCCATGTGTAGTTCATCAATTCTTTGGAGTCTTCCACTTTGCTTCTTAACAATTATGTCTCTTTTTGTATATGATTTGTCAAAATCACCGACAATCAAAGCAGCGACCTCAGAAGCTGTTGGCATGTTATACTATATGTTCTCTGAGTTTGGGTTGCTATTTCTAATGAGCCGAATGCTTACTTCTGGAACATTAGTATGCCTAATTATTTCGGCTGCAGATCTGTATTCCTTTACAATTTTGTTGTGCTTATCAAGGCTACCTTTTAAGCAATGAACTATCTTTGGATCCAGATTGTCTCCCCCTCCACTCCGACTGTATCATGACATTCAAATGCATGAGAAAAGTATATAATCGCATGAATAGTTAAGTTTTGAACTGCAAATAACATGTTAAAGATCTATATATTGAAAAGGTATCCTACCTGACAGCTGTTATTCTGTTTGGAACTTCATGATCGGTATCATAAATGTACAATTGTGAGTATACTGGAGGACTTCCTTCCAGCGGCAATAAACTTCCAATCAAGTGGTGATTCTGACCAGAGAGAACAAATGAGTATGGACCACCACCCCTTGTATTCATTGTGTGGTCTATTCTACCTCCCATAGATGTGAAACAAAACATGTTGTTATAGGCTCGTATATTCTTCAAAAAATTTTTAGAATATGATGTTTGTTTGTTGAAAAAGAGTGATGCAAGTTCATCAGGCGGACTTTGTATGAAAGGGACAACTATCTTTCCATGACAGCAACACATTGAAAACTGAGGCCTTTCAGATTTCTTAACTCTTTTCAATCTCTCGCTGAACCACATCAATGCACCACAAAACTCACACTGATGTACTGCATCGCCTTCATCAAGGTAACTCGATTGAAACAGCGTCGGTATGTTGATGTTATTTTCATGGTAAATTTCTGGATCTACAGACTCGTCTTCGTTCTAATCTTCACCGCATAAACATAAAGCACACATTATTATACGAGATACACTCGCCCAAAATGAGCAATAAACAAAGTTGTTGAAGGTTAAAATAGTGAGAAATATTACCTATTCCATTACATTGTTCAAGACTGGTATTAAGATCTTCCTTGACTTCATCAATGATTACATTCGACCTTCTTACTTTATTTCTCCAAGTTTGAGTATTTGAATTCGCAGCTCCACTTCTACAAACCGTTGAGTTGTTTTCTGAAGATGGATTATATTGCCTACTGCGCAAGCTTCTTTTCAGCCCTTGAATGTTAGTTACGTCGCCTAATACATGTAGACATTGTTCTTGGGAGGAAGGATTGATGACCTCAGACTGAGGAGTTAGCAACGTCGGCTCTACGTGGTGTCTTTTGACACATATGGGACTAGGAGTATGTAAATTGGAATTGCCAGAAATAGAAGAGACTTCACCTTCTCCGTTAAATACATCTGTCAATGGCCTTTTCTCTGCGTATTATGTTCATACACCAGCTAATAGTTATACCATTATACCAATATAATGCAATTAGAACAACACAAGGGTAGCTCATAATATTGAGAAATAGAGATGTTCTTAGTTACCTCTAGAAGGAAGAACTTTATTGTTGGATGAGTCCAACTGATGCTTCATTACTATATCGCTATGTGCTTGTGTGATCATAACTTAACTTCAGTCTGGAATGACCACGTTATTTAAATTGTGAAGTATCTCCTGTACAACAAAAGAATAGCAGCAGTTGATTCCATTATAATTTTTTTTTTGGCCAAAGTTGATTCCATTATATTGTAATTACTAATATTAGGTGCAAGTATGACACGTGGTTGGCAGAACATGTTTATGACCATTGGCCATTCAATCAAAAGGAATATGTGCGGCAAAATCTGTTCTGCTTTCAGCATCCCACTTTACAAAGGCAAATAAAAGGGGCATTTCATTTAATAATGTCAGACTTTCTTATTACTTTAGCCCATACAGAATGATTCCTTTATAAACCATCAATCAAGACTCTTTATACTAATAAAAATGGTCCTACTAATTTAAGATAACTGGTTCATCAATGCCAAAGTTGCAAATGTTGCCTTATATAACTAATATGGGTTTTAAAAGAATTTCAATATAAAAGAATCGTCATCTATAGTTCATGAATGACGTGGCATGATATATCTATAGTTCATGCCTTTAAAAAAAATTAAATTCAATACTTCAATTCCCTAACACATTATTCATAAGATATTAGACCATTGATGAAGACATGATGACATGAGATATCTTATAGTTCAGGTCTTAAAACTAAAATTAAATTCAATACTTCAATTCCCTAACACATTATTCATGCAGTAATATAAAGATATTAGACCATTGATGAAGACATTATGACATGAGATATCTATAGCTCAGGTCTTAAAACTAAAATTAAATTAAATATTTTAATTCCTTGACACATTATTCATGCAGTAATATAAAGATATTAGACCACACCATGATTCAAAATTTTATGAAAAAATGAATAACCGGTGGGAATTTATCAATTGCAACTAATGCCTTCAATATTTTGTAATAAAATGAGACATTAAGATTTGAAGAATTATTGATAGGAAGTCATGGAGGGATAAAATGCCAATTCAATTAAAGTTTGAAGATCCAACAGATTTATTCTTCAGGAAAAAAAAATAATTTTAATACAACACTTGATATTCCATAATTCTGATGTGTATATAAGTAGACAGGATTTGGTGGGAATAGACAGGATTTGGCGGGAATAGGTCTTATGAATATAGTTCTACGCAATTGAAATAAAATAATACTTTGCACGAAACATAGAGGTAAGAGTATTAAACAATCTTCTATTCGCATATATTGGAACTTGGATAAATTTTGCAGCTTTTACAGGGTTGTCATGGTTCAGACGCATGCCTGCGTGAGCATAATATAGAAAATTGAACCTTCTCTTTTAAAACATTGAATCACCTTTTACCTTGGCCAATGACAGTCGGCAACATGTGGGTTATATAAACTATTCATATGTTTGTTGGAGTGCAATAAAATAGTGTCTTGAAATTTAACTTATTACCATCAAAGTTTGGCCCACGAATGGCAATGAAAAAAATAATTATTTTTCTTACTTAGGGCTTAGTATAATGTTTTTTCAATAAAAAAAATGTTATGCCTGCAACTCGTCATACCCGGGGACAACTCATTCCACCCATAATGCAAAACTTATGAACCTTTTATGAATTCGGTCAAATTGTGGGAACGGTGCCGAAACGCCAATAAAAGTGTTAACGTTTTTGGAGGCCGTCGCGGTGGGCTGGTGAAGAACTTCCGTCAGGTACTGTATCCGGTCCCCCGTTAAACCATAGTACGCGAATTTATCTATGAACTCTACACCTGCCAACACAGTATATACATCTTCACAATCACAGAGTTATCCAATCTAATGTACTCTTGCTCGTAAATTCCAGGGAGTGAATTTTGAAGCGAAATACACACACACACACACTTAATCCATATTCAATCAAAAAAATATACATATACTCCAAATATATATATATAAATATATGTGAGCTGGAAATAAGAGACGTACACATAATGAAGATGGGGCGGCTTGCCAGCCACCCTTTGGGGAGGAAGGTTGCTTGGGGTGGAGGGCGTTACCGGTGTGCTTTTCCGCCATGGAAGACGGAGACGGTGGAGGACAGTGAGAGAGAGAGAGAGAGAGAGAGAGAGAATTTGTATTTCCCAAGGTTTAGACCGTCCTGGAGCCAGAGTATATAATTTGTATACAATTCCTTCCTTAAACTTTGATGTATTGGCAAAAAAAAAAGTACGTAATGAAGTGTTTCTTATGGCGTTTTTTAAATTCAAACTCAAGTTCTTCTTCCATACTCCTTAATGAACTGTTTCTTATTTTTATTGGTCACTGGTGAAGGTGGCATGGTGTGTTCAAAATTGCCCAATGAATGGTCATCTTGAGCAAACAAACTTATGTCCCACGCGTGCGGGACTGTGACAATTGGTGTGGCAAACAAACTTTATCATCCACAACTCCATGTTTACCATTGTTATTTTGAACGCATTCCAAAAACGAATCATACGCAAAGACGTGGAATGTTATTTTGAACGCATTCCAAAAAGGAATTAATGCACGTAAATTTATGTCCCACGCGTGCTAGACGTACGTCTCCTTAGCCAAGCAGACGCTAGATGTCTCCTCAGGCCTTTTTTTTAAATTTTAAAAACATGTGAATACGCAAAGCATTGCCTCATTTGTTAGCCAATCACTGTCTAGCTACAAGTTTTATATATATATATATATATATATATTTGATTGATATTTGATTCATGACAAAAAACACACGCAACTGGTATTCAAATTCAGACTGGAGTTGCATCGTACCTAACGGTAAAAGACATTAGAAGGGACAATCAAGATTTTAAACGGTTTTGCACGCTGGGAGTAAGAGCTCACTTAGGAATAACATGCACAAACAACTAAAATCACTAAATGAAGTACTAAACATGCAGGAAAATACTAAGTCCATAATGAAGCCCTTGTAAGTAGCAGATATCACTTCTCCTTCTTAATGTTTTTCAGAGGCTTTGTGGAACTGTACTTCGGAGTTGAAATCTCAGAAAGTCCAACATCATCAGGTTCAACATGGACAAGTCCAGTAATCATTTTTCTTTTTGTACTGGAATCAGGAGGGGTTATTAGTTGTGATAACGTCGGGTCTTCATCATCGTTTTCATCAACATGAATGACATTGTTTACTGTCTGCCTCGAAGCGGATGACTCCTCCTGTACTTGTAAATCCTGTTGGTGAAAATAAATCATTTCATCAGTTTATAAAACAACATTAGTTTAATACAGCTAAAGTAGATTACTGATTTACAGTTATCTTACTGGATTGTTTGAATAAGTAAACTGTTCGACCAAATGGTTGTCTGCACACATCTGTGTGACCGAAACACTGCTTGATCTATGTTTAATGTTGTGACTTTTTATCCTCAGCTTCACTATGACAACTCTCCCAGCAAGGTTGTCTAGTTCTTTAGGGAATGGAGAACGCCTGCCCTCCTGTACTAATGCAATTCTTTAACAATTGGCATAGTTAATCACAAAAATATAGAGTGAATATTGTTTTTATGATTATAACCTATACCGTTTGCATGTCCTCCTTTAGCTTGGCGGCAGATTTGCCCAACAACTCAGTTGCATGTCGGTCAAAGAAGATGATAGAGCATTTTCCAGAGTGATCGTAAACCTTGTAGTGTAGCTTATACCTACAAACAATAATGAGCGTTTAGTATATATTCATTTATATTAAAGCATGTCAGTGTCAATATTGTACGCATACTTAGGAACAGTCATAAGGACATCTTTGTCACACTTTTTGCATTTGAGGGAACCGTTTGTCTGATAATCAGGCTTCTTGTCGCATGGACAAGCATCGTACACCCAACCATATAGAGTTTCAACCTTCTGTAATGTTACCCGAGTCACCACGTCACTCTCCTGTACATTTGATATTTCAAATAGTATGGTGTAAAAAAATGCACCTATGTTAAACAATAAGTAAAAATGTACCATCCTAAAATACAAATGATCTTATAAGTTTCAAGAGGGTATATGAACATTGTCAATCTTAGCAATATCTGCAACTGATAGCCTTATGCGGAATGATAGGAGAGACTCGCTAGAGTAAGTATGGTAATCTGCATTGCTGATTTGGCTAAATAACTGACTGCCTGAGGAGTCTTGACTGAGCCTGTGCAAAAACATTGTTTATGGCCAAACATATTGACATCTTTAAAAGGTATTATAACAGGAATGGATTTTCATACATATAAACGGTAAATGACAGACCTTTCCTTCATCAAGTTAGCCTCTGGGATATCTGGATTGAATGTTACTAGTGTTGCATTAAACGCATTGCTTAAATGACCGTACTCTATTAAGAAAAAGTGTATGGTTTTAATAATCAAGTGCAACTGTATTCTACGGTGACTTAGTTCATCTAACAAAATAAAACGATAAAAACCAAACCAGTATTTCTGTTGACCCTGACAAATCTTATCAGTATAGTGATTGGTGGCTCCATATCTTCATGTTTTTTTCCATAGGTTTCTTCAGCACAGTTGCCCCACAATGATATGTTGATAATATTCTCACTAACATTAAGCAGTATTAAACATTAATCCGATAAATTAAACACTGAAAATAGTTAGTAATTCAAACAAAAAAGTAATAATCATTTTCGAGAACACATATTTGAGATTCGTGCAACTCACCTTCGGTCAGAGATGCTAAAGTTCAGCTTCTTAATAACATCATTTTCCCGTTTTTGATCATGTAACCTTCCAAACGCTTGCAAGAAACCGATAACATCTTTGTATGCATATTTGAAAAAGTAAGTGTAGTTTGTCAATGTGTTTGAACGTCCAAAAGTCATAGAATTATATGTAATGAATGCGGGGTGTGTAAGCCACAAACCAATAAGCCCATCATCTCTAACATTTCCTTGTTGTATTTCTGAGATAGGCACAAGTTGATATGCTGGATCAGGTATACTGATGTCTGAATCGTCTATGTAAGTGTTTGGATGAAAAATGAACGTCCAAGGATGTGTGGTAACTCTGTATTTTTCATTATTCTCAACAACTTCAAAGTTCTGGAAATTGTATACAATTCCTTCCTTAGGTTCATCTGCAAAGCGCTCAATTGAATTCTTGTGCGTTGCACTCACTTCGACTCTAGTTAGCTATGAAGATAAACATTGTCATTAGCATCGCCACTGGCAGGTTTAAGTTTGTTAGTTGACGGATTAAAAAGAAGACATTTAGGAAAAGACAGCTATCAATAATTAAGTAATTATTATCCCCTACCTCTTCGTCAACCAAAATCATGCCAATCTTCCACACAGCATGTGGATGCACCTTTTTTTTAACTACCCATTTCCTCAACACCTTTGCATGAACAGACCATGTGTCTTTGCTGTCATCAACACTGTTGAACTTGTCGTTCTTCATCATCTGAAAAATAAACTTAACGACAGTGAGCGAGACACAAACATCTGAGTCTGAGTAATGGAAATATTATTACGACTATTAACTGTAATAGTTATGGAAAATAAATTTCATAATGATCTGAGTTAATTTAACCTTCCGATACTGAATCTACCTTCGCGTAGTATGAAGAAGCTAAACACCAGAGAAAGACTTGGTTGCTAGTGGTCGGTGTATTTGGTGCAACTGAATGCCATTAAGTAGACAGGATTTGGCGGGAATAGGTCCTGTCATTTGAATATACTTCTACATAAATGAAATAAAATAATACTTCGCATATATTGGAACTGGGATAAGTTCAACAGCTTTTACAGGGTTTTCATGGTTCAGACGCATGCCTGCATGAGCATAATATAGAAAAGTGAACCTTCTCTTTTAAAACATTGAATCACCTTTTACCTTGGCCAATGAGAGTCGGCAACATGTGGGTTATATAAACTATTCATATGTTTGGTGGAGTGCAATAAAATAGTGTGTTGAGGCCAGTTTAGAAACTCAAAAAAGAATTTGTATTTCCCAAGGTTTAGACTGGAGCCAGAGTACATATTTTGTATACAATTCCTTCCTTAAACGTGATGTATTGGAAAAAAAAAGTACTTAAACTTGATGTGATGGAATAGTCTGATTCTATAAATTTTCCTTTATTTGTTAAATTAAATGTTACAAAATAATGAAAACGAAAAAATCAATCAGGGTTTGACTATCATAATCTGCGGAGCCTCAAAGTTTAAAAAAAAAGGTGGCATCCAATAAGAATTTTCAGCAATAATACTATCCCATTCCCTAAATGAAAAACTGACACAGAATATATATATATATATACACACACACACACTCTCCTGTGCTTAATAGAGGCACTCGACTAGTGAAAGATTAAGGAAATTAAATAATTATTTAATTAATAATATATATTATGTATCATTAGATTATATATGAATTTATAAATTAAATAAATTAATTTAAAAAAAATGAATAATATAAAATACTTTAAAATAATTTATTTAATTTTATTAATTTTTTTAAAATAGGTCAACTAAATTTTATGATTAGAGTAGTAGATAATATATATATATATATATATATGAAACATACATGTAGAGAGAGAGATGCAGTGGCACGTAATGATGGAAAAGAGGTACAATAGTGGGCGCAGGATAAGCACGTGTGAGTAGCCTATAGAATGGCACGCTGGCATGTCCATAGCCAGACCCACTAAAATCATATTCATATTCTTTTTTTTTTTTTTTTTGATACATTCCATATTCATATTCTTCTTTACAAGTTCTTGCCCAAAATAATAATATATATTCTTCTTTGGAGAGTAGCAAAGAGAAAGGGGAAAAAACAAAGGGACACAGATTTTGCAGGTCGAATTTTCCGATGAATGATTGGCAGTTTCTGTATTGAGATAGTAAACTAGATGCTCTTCTTACCTCAGGTGGACGTCTCTAAAGTCTGAACCTTTGAGTTTTTCTATTTCAACCATTGATATGTTCTTGAAAGAATCTCTCTCTCACTCAAGTTGTTTGTTGGGAATAACTTGGTATTGTTTATTTTACTATCTGTCTGTGAGGTTTCTGAAGTCTGATTATTCATTATTGACTCTGTTGGGGTGCGAGTATGTCTGAATTTTTATGTCTTGCATGCCCTCTGGCTCTTTGTTTACACGTCCAAATCACATGGGGTTATTCAATTTTGATTGAAATGACATAACTTTGCAAGTGTTTGGTCTTCTGGGTTTCTTTCAATTATAACATTTTCCTAGATCCTTCTTATTAATTTACTATATATTGTTGCTCTGCCCAACAGAGCTGTTGGTTTTTTTTTAACCTCTTGGAACTTTTAACATACTCTCTCCACCATGTAAGTTCTAGCATCTTCTCTTTTTTTTAACTTCTGAGTTCATTAATCTTTTTTTTTTTTTTCATCAAGGTCTCTGTCTGATTCTCTCCTAAGAGTTCTTTTGATTCAGTTTCCACATGGGCCTGCTCACTTGCTCAGCAATATAAGTGACGGTCACTCTGTAATTTTGCAGAACCTTTTTCAGTGGCTGTTCAAGGGAAGTTATAGCGAACTATAATTCAGCTAGCTGAATCTTGCAGTAGTAGTGGAGAAGGAACAGTATGCTATAGAGGGATAGAAAAAAAAATAGTCATGAAGTTTATGAAACTAGGGTCTCGTCCAGATACCTTCTACACTGCAGAAGCTGTAAGGTAAGCGACGCAAGACGTTAATAATTAACTTGAGATTTTAATCATAGAAGATGAATCTTTAAGATAAGACAAGAGTTTTCTTATCTCTGTATGCAGGTCAGTCTCTTCTGATGTTTCTAACGACCTCATAATTCAAGTGAAAGAAAGTAGATATCTTCTTCATAAGGTAAGCTCTTTGATAAATTAAGGAGATATCACTTAACAGAAGCTCTTTTGATTTTATTTTTCCCCCTCTCTACTTGTTCCTGATTAACTGAAAGTTTCATTCTGATTCTGTTTCAGTTTCCCCTGTTGTCTAAATGCCTGCGCCTACAAAGGTTATGCTCAGAATCACCAGATTCTTCTCCTCATCAGATAGTTCAACTCCCTGATTTTCCTGGTGGAGAAAGGAAACTTAATATATAAGCTTGAGGTTTTCTTCAATTCTTGTATTCTTCATGGTTGGAAGGATTCTATCATGACCCTACAAAGCACCAAAGCTTTGCCTTTATGGTCTGAGGACTTAGCAATTACAAACAGATGCATTGAAGCTATTGCCTCTAAGGTTTGGAGTCACCCCTCAAAGATAAGTTTGTCTCATAGTCATTCTCGAAGGGTAAGGGACGATGTTTCGTGCAATGGAAACGAAAGTCAGAGGCATAAATCAGCAAGTAAAGGATGGTGGGCTGAGGATTTAGCAGAATTGCGCATAGACCTCTATTGGAGGACCATGATAGCAAACAAATCTGGCGGCAAGATGCCTTCAAATAGCATAGGAGATGCACTGAAAGTTTATGCTTCCCGTTGGCTTCCTAATATCTCAAGAAAATCACATTCCAATAGGAAAGTTGCTGCTTCTGACTCTGATTCAGACTCTGCAAGTGAGATAACCTCAAAGCATCGTTTGCTTTTGGAATCAATAGCAAGCTTGCTTCCAGCAGACAAAGGGGCTGTATCTTGTAGTTTCCTTCTTAAACTCTTGAAAGCAGCCACTATTCTAAATGCTTCTGCTTCTTCAAAAATGGAGTTAGCTAGAAGGGTGGGACTTCAATTGGAGGAAACTACTGTGAACGATCTTTTAATACCTTCACTGTCTTACACCAATGATATGCTGTATGATGTTGAGTTGGTGATGACCATATTGGAACAATTTATGTTACAAGGTCAGAGTCCCCCAACTAGCCCACCAAGATCCAGGCTGGCAGTTGAAAGGAGGAGGTCACGTTCGGCTGAAAATATTGATTGTGAATTCCAAGAGAGTAGAAGGTCATCTTCAGCATCTCATAGCTCAAAGTTGAAGGTGGCAAAGCTAGTGGATAGGTATCTACAAGAGGTTTCCAAGGATGTGATTTTACCTATGTCCAAGTTCATTGCTCTTGCTGAAGCTATACCAGATTTTGCCAGACATGATCATGATGATCTCTACAAAGCCATTGACATTTATCTCAAGGTAAAATATTAGTGTTATGTATTTTATTTGTTTATATTTTCACATCTTAGGTGTAGGGTGATATATCTTGACCTCAAAATCTTGTCTTATTCAATATCAAATATCATCATCAAATATACTTCTTTAACTTCGGTAGCTAATCAGTTATTGGTCCTGGCAATAATCTGATTTGGCATGTATCATCATTAGTTATTGGTTGACATAGTCTCCACCTCTGCGAATGCCCACGTCATTTTTAAACCCATTCCGTGGCCTTTTTCTTTGTTCACACCATGAAATTGCTTTGTGTTGGTGCTTCACGTCATTTTAAAAATATTGTATACGTAGTCTACCTTTATATTTGTTATATTTTCGGTGTTTTGTCATATTTTCTGCGTTATGCGCTCTTTCCCTATGTCCGACTCTATCTCCCATTGGTTGTTACTTTTCCTGATGTTTTGTCATCACTTTTTCTACTGCTTTTATGTTTTTGGGTGGTTGTGTTTTCATGCAACCATTGGCCATGATGGTAGCTGTATGTTAAAAAATTTCAACCATTGGCCATGACGGTGGCAGTTTTTTCCTAAATGTTGATTTGAATTTGAATCTACTTCAACGACCCAACTCTATCGATCACCTATTTAATCTGTCATTCCTTCCGCAGTGTTACCACAGTCACAGTTCAAGCGTTTTCTTTCTGAGACTACGTAACCCTTTTCAGTGTTGTTTTCATGGATCCCCTGCTTTCTAGGCAATCAACGATTGTGCTATGTTGGGTGACATGAAGCATGTCATTGTGGCCTTAACATATGTCAGATTTGAAGGCTAGGTGGTAAATATCTCTATTGATACATTTTCATGAGCAGTTCTATGAGGTTCTAGGTGAATTTTATGCATGTGTTGACTTATTCCTCATCTGTTGAACTTCTATTTCTTTGGTTGTGTTAATATTTTTAGGAGCTACTGTGATATATCTAAAGCCATTTTTAATCTCAAACCCCCTGCTGTTGATG
This sequence comes from Inga laurina, assembly GCA_963855925.1. Lineage (NCBI taxonomy): Eukaryota > Viridiplantae > Streptophyta > Magnoliopsida > Fabales > Fabaceae > Inga > Inga laurina. The sequence continues at coordinate 52,490,003 of OY979710.1, forward strand.
AGTTCGCTACGAAGCTGAATAGCATTGCTACTGATGGGAAGAATAATGAAGAAATAGCTAAGGAGTCCCAGTGATGTTTGTGGAGTTGATTAGCGCTGTTATTTGTTTACCGCTGTTGTTATTTTGTTCACTGATGAGGGATTGCATATGGTTTAGTTTATCCTTTTTCTTATGAGAATTATAATGTAACCTTCATTTATGATTGGTTGTCATGTTGCAATTTATGTTATGAACCACGAATGTTATGTTAATGAATGTACCTTTATTTTATTTTTTTGCATTTCACCGAATTATCGCTTTGTTATTTTTTTACAATACTGCTGACACATGTACAATATTTTTTTTTTTTTTTGCATTATATTTGTTTTATCATCATCGGACATATCTTTGTTTTATCATTTCTAGCCTGAGTTTAACTTTATGAGTTTACCAAATTATCACTTATTGTTTTACCAATATTCTTTAAACGCATTATATTTGAATGTCCATCAAAAGTATCTATTAGTTTTGTTCATTTTACTTTTATAATCTGAACTTATTGTTTTCGTTGTTGAACTTAATGAAATATTAGCATTAACAAATAATAAAAACTAATAGTAATATACGTACAATATTTAAATTTATTAATTTTATTAAATTAATTAAATATATATATGCACTAATAATAGATACTCAACAGACAAAATAGTTTAAGGAGATATTCAATGGTTATAATACTTAATGAAGTGTGATGGTTTTTCACCCAATGGACTTTTATTGGTATTCGCAAACGTCTTTATGAAGGATGAGTTATTGCGCTATTACTTTTATGGTAAACGTCTTTTTAGTCTCTCAATCTTTTACCCCAGTTGTACCTTATTTAAGGTTTTGTTTGATTCAACGAAGGTTAAGTTAAGTGAGGTTTACTTAAGTTAGGTTATAAGAGGTTATAATATTGTTTGGTTCAACGAATGTTAAGTTAAGTGAGGTTTATTTAAGTTAAGTTAGGTGAGAGGAGGTTAAAATGCCCTTCTACATATTTTCCTTCTTCTTTTATAATGTATTTATTAATAATAATTATTTATATAAAATTATTATTTATAAAATAATTATTCGTGTAAGCATATAAATAATTATTTATAAAATTATTATTATTTGGAAAGTTCGTTGAATCAGGAGGTCAAGTTAGGGCAGTGTTGGAATTTTAAAAAATTGTCATGGGCAATTTAGTCACAATTGAAGACAAATATTATCTCACCTAGGAAAAACCCCAATTTTGGAGGTTTCAGAACCTAGGTTAGGTTACCACTAAAAGACAAAAAAATATCCAACACCTAACCTAACCTCATTCCAACCAAACACCACTTTTTTACCCCCAACCTACCCCAACCTAAAACCAAACAAAACCAACCCCACCCGAACCTAACCTAACCTCCAACCAAACAAAGCCTAAGGGAATCTGATAGGGTTTGTACAACCATACCTCCAGTTATCTATCCTTTTCAGTTCTCATGGATAATCAACAGCCCATTCCAATATCTACACTTTTAGGTGCTCCCTTTAAAGGGACTATCGAAGTTAAGGTTGATTGGATAATAACAAGAGACAAAGTTTTGTTTTCTGATATATTGTGGTCGCTTTTAGGTTTTCTGATATCTACACATTCATTGTTTAGTTTCTTATAATCCTTATCATGCGTTTATTGAAAGTTTTGAAGACGTTGGTGGTATCCTGAGCTGTTTATGTTTAAACACGATGTCGAAATGGAGGGGTATACATTGTAGGTCTATTTGTTTGTATCTCATGAATTGGAGGTTTGACGTTTGTCTCTTCATTTTTTCTTATGTAGTTGTTTTACAATTGAACATACTGGTGATGAGTGTTGTGTTTTTTTTATTTCCTTTTTATGTCAGGAATAAGTTTGAGGTTATTGTCAATATGTATGGATCTGCCGTCGATGGTATCATTGCTCAGTTAGGTCACCATCATGGCGGTGTTGGTCTTTTCGTTGTTGTTCAATATGCTATCGTCAGTGAAGTCAGTAAAAGAGGTTTTTTGCAACTATTTCGTATATATTTAATGATATTATTGTTTAAACTTAAATTATTCTACATGACTTATATATCTAATGTTTTATTGCAAATTGTGTAGGTGTTATCCTCCAACCTTATATGGATGCTACTCGTGTTTTTATGGAACCGGACTTTGAAGAGGTTACTGATGCAAAGCGATTTGTGTTGTCCGGTGTTTAGATTGCCCCATCATATTATTAGCATTTTTGTAATATTTTGCCTTCATAAGTTATCTATGTTGTTTTGTTGGGTTTTGAATGGTGTATGATGCTGAGATGGATTGAATATGTAATTATTCAGCAACAATTATGGTTTTTAATTCACTATAATATTAATGTAATTTTTCTTAATGTACGTTTCTCTGTTATATGACTTCAATGGCATCATTGTCATTATGCACTTCTGCTCTTTGTCTTACTTCATAATTACTTTAGTGCTGTTATTGCGTTTATATTTCTTAATTGTTAAATATATCTTGAAATATATTATCGGTTTGTTAAACAACAAGGATAATTTCCACGTAACCGGTAAGAGTTTTGTGATTTGGTGGTTATTTTAAATTTAGACCTCTAAGCTTAGGTGTTTAGTGTTATCATTCGTGATCTAAATGGCCACCCTATTTTCTTTTCATTCGTCATTTCATCCCTCGGCGACAGTGTTATACCCTATTGAATGTTGGGAATGCCATGCAATTATACTATTGGGAAATGGTTTTTTTGGGACTGCTCTTGGGAATAAGTAATGGGCTGAATGTTGACACCAAGCGCCCCGGTATTGGTCCTGCATTTACTTTAATCCTCCAACATTTGTAACCACCGATTTTCGATTATTCCATTGTGATTTTGACCAGCTTTTGTTCAGTGTACTGGTTGTAGCGTGCACTGAGCGTTTGTAAGCCTTCATTTATGTTGTTTCTTTTTACAGTCCCAAAAAAGGTCAGTCATCTTTTTGCATTAGAGTGTGCTCGATCACCGCAGGATCTGTATGTATCACCTATTCATAGGTCTTTATAAACCTCAAGCATTGCTTGCCTTTGTATTCAAAAAAAAAAAAAGAAAAGGCCAGTCATCTGTTGGAGTTTATATCTGTAGTTAGTTCACAGAATGAACAAAAAATTAAGAGACAGTACATTTACCTGTTAGTCGAATTAGCGTAGAAATGATATTATTTTTCCATACCCGACAAATCATCCAGTTATCTTTTGCTTTTGTATTAATAGTTGCTCGGTAACAGATGTAAATTGATTCACAGTGGGAGTTGTGCAACGCATGCCCTAATGTTTTCTCTAGATAACAACAGTCGTAGGTCACTGAAGGTGTGCGATAAGCAGAATAAGGAACATTATTTATGATGCGTAATAGGTCAGTAGAATTTATTCCAATCCAACATTTCCAAGGAAAAGTGTATAGCACGGGGGTATTGAAGCACCAGAATATTTTTGAACGGTCAAAAGGCAGCCTTTTGTTTTCATTCGACCAGTTGGGTAATACATGAAATAAATAAGACGGTTGTAGGTGCATGAATTAATTTAAAAGAGAGATATGATTAATGTTATTCATAAGTGTATCCAATGAAATCCAGGATTTTCAAGTGGACGTGTAAATGTTCAATGTCAATGTATGGGTTGGACCGTTATTCCTTTTATCCTATATTCGATTTTGCCTGGAAGTTCAATCCATTTAGAATGCATGGATCCGCGCAACGAGCGGGTAAAAAAGTCTTGTGGAAAAATAAAATTTTTTCTTAATTAAAAATTGATTTTTAATTTTTAAGGAAAACAAAACACTTCAGATATTAAGCATGGCTTAGAGTTCATCTCTACCATAGTCACCATCTTCAATGTCCTTCATCATCAACACCGAAGCTCATCTTCCATTGTCTACCAACTTGGTGAATCCGATAGACAGAACACCGAACCCGAGAGTTTCACCACCACAAACCACGAAATGTTCCAAAATATTAGCAAGTCTAAGGCACAGCAATATCTCAACATTTTGACTTTGCTATTTGTCCGTGGTTTTGTACTATTGTCAAACTCAATGTTGGGCTTATTAAGAAATAGTTGTTTCAATATATTAACCTCTCTCTCACATTATTTAGATTAATTCAATTAAACATTCAATTCATATGACTTCATGTTGACAACCTATATGAACATAAAAAAGTAACGAATTTTCACATCACTATACTCTTAACCAACATTTCTAGATTATAAAAAATTGAAAATTTAAAATTATATAGGGTTAGTTTTTTTAACTGTATTCACGATGCTGCGTCTGTTAAAACATTAAACTACATATGGATGAGCTTGGCCATTCAATAAAATAGTTTGAACGGTTGAACAAAATCTCAAGCATTTTAATCAACGATGATGTGTTATGGAAAAAAAGCATGTAAGCCAATTGAAAGGATCTTCTGATCAATCCAGAGATCATTTCGATTCCATTAGTAATGAGGATTCGGAATATCACACATTGATCAATCAAAGAGAGATTCAACAACTAAAAGAAAGATCGATTCTTTGTTGGGATCCTTCCTTTCTTCAAACGGAACAAACAGAGATAGAATCAGAGCATGCAACGTAAATGGATATGCAACACAAGGCAAGTGATCCTAAAAGCTTAAAGGAAATATGATGAGTCATTTAATTTCATTTATTTTATTATTTAAATGTTTTGCTTTAAAGTTGATTATTGTTTGCATAATTTGTGAATTAAATTTGAGTGATTAAATTGTGCTTGTGAGATTTATATATACTTTTCTTATGATTTAATTGAGTGTGGCATGTTTGTATGTATTACATTTTCTCTTTTATTTTTGCGTGTTTGTTTATTGCATTTAGTAATCAAAAAAATGTTAATTTCAAAAAGCACTTTTTCCCAACCAATTTTTCCTAGCATTTAGTTTTACTTATGAAGTTAAAATAAAAAGACTCTTTGAGTGAGACGTCCTGAATATTTTTTTTTTGTATTGTAATTCTTGGATTAAATTTTTTGTATTTGACCCTGAGATGCAAAGGCACGGTCAAAAATAACATACGCAATGACATAATCTTAAACTTACACTTAAACTAAACTTCTCAAGATAAAAATAACATACACAATGACCTAATCTTGATTGGCGCCATTAAAAGATGAACTACATGAATTCTCCATGGAACAAAACCCTTGTGGCATCGTAGAATGAAATTATTGTAAGAGCACCTGCATTTACAAGTATAAATGTAAGAAGCCATGTTAGTGGCCATTAAATTTAGGATCTGTTTTACAACTACGGTATATCATTTGGAACATGGTGATAACTAACCAGGGTTTTGATACAGTCTTCGAACAGCATGTTGAACAATTACAATTTCTCCTGCTTGCACATTTAAAATTTCCATCTTCGCAATCGTCACTGCTGCATGCTCACCATAGAGCACTATATTGACTTCACTAGCTGGGCTGAAATTGACCAAAGGTTAGTAGCAACTAAGCTGAACAAGGAAAACTGAAGCATAGTTGTTGCAATTATATTCATTTTGAAAATGTGTCATACCGACTTCCTAGATCCACTCGATCTATCAGTACAATAAGTAATTCCTTCTGATACACACCGACAATTCTGTCAGGGTTGACAAAATTCCATGATTTCAGCCTCCCACAAACATCTACATGGTAAATTATGTTAGAATCTACATGCAAAACAAAAGATTAGCTTTCAAAACAAAGTTAAAATAATCGTACAAACCGTAAAAATGAAATTCATCTGATATTCCAGATGACAAGTTAGATACATTATTCAGATCTAGACAACACCTTAGCAAAAGTGCGCTTGACCGACCGACCATCGTCGAAGCAACGAATGTAATATGATAGTGGTCATGCACACCAAACCCTCATGCATTGACCTCAAACCCTGATATGTTGTACACTCCAGTTTCAGAAAGCATCAAGGCGAAACGACGAATATGTTCATCCGTTTTTAGTTGGAGTAGCATACGTGAATTCTGGCATATCAATCATCAAAGAAAGTCTGTTAAAAAGTAATCATTGACGAAATGAAAAAAGCAACATTAAATGAAAATTTCTGACCTCCAAATCAAAGAGGATGACATCAACTGATTGATGTTCACATACTGGACGAGTGTATGAAGTGGAATAGTGCATCTGGTATCTATTAAACTTCCGATCAACCTTAACGGTTAATACTGAGTTGCACTTTCCTACTAGGAGCTTCGATATCTTTATATACTGAGACATTATGATGTAGTAGCGAAGAATCTGATTTTGAATAGAATAGAATATCTGAACTGAACGTGCAATTTAAATGATTCTTCTGGGTTCTTATTTATGTGCAGCTTGAGAGACATTTCTTTAATGTAATTTTAAAGTACCAATGCCTTTCACGCTTAATGGTGGTATGATACTTCAATACCTTTGAACGGTCAAGTCGCAAAGAATTATTATTCCATAACTACCGTTTGGTCTGCTTAAAATATGACTGCAACACTCTCCTACATTCATCACTTATTGCTTGTCGAGGGAATGAAGAGTGAAAGATAATTTCCTTCTCCAATAACATTTTGTCTGCTACAACATTTACATAGCCGAAATAACTCACTAACCTTTTCCCTATGTTTTCAATGGTGCTTCTATTGTTGCATTTCTCTATTTCACACCGACCTTTCATTTAAAATAGGTCTCATCAGTTGGACGTTTACGTGGCCATTTCTGTATTTTCAATAACCTTTCTTTTAGAATAGGTTTCATCATTTTATTTGTCGTTTCTAAATCCATTTAACAGTGTAGATAACCATGATCCGCGCATCGCGCGGGTTTTATAGTCTAGTTTAACGTCAACAGATCCTCATTGTTAGTGACATACTGCTGGTTTTTATTCAGGTGTCTGTGAATTTATACTTGGATAAAAATATAATTATTTGATATTCCTACTACAATAGCGTTATGCAGATACAGAGAAATTGAGAAAAAGAAACACATATTCACAAGTTCTTCACTTGGAATCGTTGTATGCTAAACAGTGACTCCAAATAGAACTCTAAATAATGTAACCTATAACTTATACTTGGTTTAATCCAGGCTCATCCAGAACTCAACAAAAGCGAAAGAAAAAGGCTATGTAGAATCCTTGACTGCAAAATACTGTCCATGGAAGCTTGCATGCATGCCGCACAGAACGAACTTCTTCCTCTAAGGGTCGTAGTTCAAGTACTCTTCTTCGAGCAAGCGAGAGCTGCAGCAGCTGGTAACAAAGTGACAGACTTGCCAAGCAATCTCAGGGCACTACTTACTACACATGGATTTGACCCATTAAAACACACTGGTTCATTGAGCACAACCACAAGCACACACGCAGATGATCAATGGAGTGTTTCTGGCCTCAAGTCACCTAAGTCTAGGAGTTCAACTCTAAGGATGAAGCTTGCTGAGGATGATGACTTGGATGAACATGGTGGTGTTAATCGCAATGGAATTGAGAGAAATTCTAAGCTCAAGGCTATTCGTGGTCTTCCAAATCAACCCAAAAGGATGTTTAGTAAGTTGTGGCCCACCAGTAGAGGCACTAGTGAAAAGAATTGAGTGAGTTTTACGTAGTTTTTTTTTTCCTGTTGGGAATGGTAATTTAAAGGGTACCCCCAAATAGTCTTGTTTTTTTCTTCTGCAAAATGCATTGTAACTTTTCTAGGAGAATCAGAGAATCCAACTGTGCATTGTTGATGTAATCTATTATAATAAGAAACGAGATTTTTCTCGTCGTCAGAGGAAATCTCCTTGGCAAATCACATGTTTGAAGAAAAGCTGTTATAGGAATCTCTGGGTTAAGTTAGTGACTGATCGTGGGGCCAATTTTGCTGTGTTTTTGTCTTCAAATCTGTAACACACGTCTCTGTTCATGTGTGTTTAGAGCTCCTCATGTTGGGCTCTGACTTTGTTTGACAGATATATTCTCAGTATTTCACGTGTCCATCATAATGAAGTACTGTTTTTGTAATGTGAATATCAGTTTATATTTGTCTTATCTCTTTGTATCAAACCAAATGATCTCGTCCTCATTGAAATGATATCAACTAATGCACTTCAACTTGCATTTATTGTTCTGGTTTCTTGCTGCCAGAAATTTGTCATTGAGTCATGTTCTAGTATTATTTTTTATTGCGATATTAAAACCAGCCTAAAAGAATCCCAAAACATAAGGAGGGTGAGGAAATAGAATAAGGATCAGTATTGATGAGATATGTTTGGTTCTAAGTAGTCTTATTATTAAAATAGTGACAAATTTAAGAGTATCTCTCTATCTGATCCTGGTGACTTAGCATGTGCTAAACTTCCACATGCACATTGATAAGAATGAATAACACAAGCAAACAGACCAAAGGGAATATACTATATACAAGGCTAATTAAGATTCTCCCCAAGACAATGAACGACAAAACAAATCTCCTAGATCAGATTCGGACACTGCTTTAAACAAAACCTGTTTATAAAATAATATATCAATGAAGTGTTTCTAAGTCAAGCCACTGTTTAAGCATTTTTTTTCCTGTGTCATTTAGTATACACCGTTATGATTAAACCTTCCAGAAAAAATTAATATGTAGTATTTACAAATACTACTGACTATATCTTGTTTGGCTTCAAATTTGAGATCACAATGATATTTTTATGAGGACACTGGGCAAATTTTGAGATCAATTGTGGCTATGTTGAATGGCAAAATTGTTGATGGGCATTTTGTATGCCTTTCATTGCTTAAAATCAAATCAATTGACTTATGAACAAAAACTCAAGGTCATCTCCATTGCTATGTCTTGAGTTTGAAGACGGGTATTAATATTATTAATAATGTAATTAGATTTTAATTGTTAGGTGGAAGTCGACAAGTGTAATTAATATAGGCAGTTGATAAGCGTAATTGCACTCTCTTGTAATTAATTCTTCTTAGTCTGTAATGAGATTCATTTATCATTTATTACAACAAGTAATTGAAATTACTAAAATCCCCCTGTTTCTGTGAAATAATGACAGATTCAAGTTTCAACAATGCCATGAAGCAGGAAAAGAATTTTGTTAAAACATCGTTATTGCTGCAATATTCAGAGTCATCATTCATCATAGCTTCCCTTTTGCTGGTCATTACCAAATGTTGTGAAGCATACAAGCACGAATCTTTCTTTGTTTTTCACTTCACCTATTGTACTAATTACCTGTGTTTATTCATGTCGCTTGTTAGTCCAGTTACTTCTTAATTCGCTTGTAAATTTCTTCCTTCAACATATAGTTAAGGAAGTTATTACATCAACCACCTCAACCTACTCCACTTATTCTGGTAAGATCGCTTAATATGTCAGTTATTTCCTGCATATAATGCAAGGTCTTCCACATGATTGATATTGTTATGTGTTTAGAGATGATGAGGGAATTTTTTGAACTTTTACGGCATCAAGTATTTTCATTTTTCCAAGTCCTAGGTAAAACCCAAATGATGTTTTTTTTTTTTGTTTGTTGTGGTGGTTGTCCCTGTCTCCTTGTTTCCACTTTATTACATGATCACCAAGTGGAAGAGGATCTCTGCCAAACATTTCAGCTTCAGAATCACTATGAGGAACATGACATTTGTGAGTAACAACAAGGATATATGTTAATTATTGGAGGTTGACAGAGATCTCAGGTGACAAGCAAATTTCAAATCCAACTAAATACAATTAATTTGCTCATTGGTACACATGTTGTTTGGTGTCAATCTTGCACGCTTTTACTCCTGTGAAACCTTAAACAGGATGGTTCAAGAAAAATATACATATTGGGGAGATTAAGATTAAGATTAAGATAGAATGACGACAGCAGAATCCACCACTTCATTTGGGTTTACGACAGTATGATTATTTGTGTGTTACAGATGGGGTTGAAGATGTGCACTGAGTGATGAAGCATGATGGGTTTTGGGGCTGAAGCATAAAATTCCAAACTTGAAGGTCCCCACTTGGCACACATCAGAGTGGAATTATCAAATTCCTTATTTGTGGACTTCGTGTGAGATGGATAAGATGTCTCCTCCTTGTTATCCTGTTATAGCCAGATGACGACATGATCACGTTCATGTAAATCTATAAATATAGAGAGTCCTTGATACTCTTTCGGTCCTTAATATAAGGTATGTTTACTTAATTTGATTAGATTAAAAAAATTGGTTAAATTAGTTAATATAACATGTATTTTGATTTTGTAAAACACTTTAGCCACCTTTATTAATTCCCCAATTCCCTCTCCTTCTTGATTATTGTTGGAGACATCAATAGGGGTAAATTAGAAAAAGATTGATAAATATGAAAACTTTATCTTATATTTAAGATTAAGATCAACTCTCCAAATATGTCTTATATCAAGGACAAGCGGGAGTGTAAAACTAAGTTGACTAATTTTTGTAAATCAAGAAAGTTAATTATGCTAGTTATTTGTAACAAATATAGTTTGAATTTTCTAAAATAACATATTTTATTATGACTACCCTGAAATAAAAAAAAATCTTAATGTGTACATTCAACAGGATACTTTGGGTTCATAAAAAAAGTATACTTTAGGGGGAAAAAAATATAAATGCGGCATCTTATTTTAAGAACCAAATCCAATGTCCAATTAATTCTTATATTAAGAACCAGAGGTAGTAGTATTTTATATTATTTTTTAATGAGTTATATATATTGCACTTTCGGTCACTAATTTTATTCTTTAATTCTATTTAATTATATTCTATTTCCATTATTTTTATGCCTCGTTTTTATTTTTTAAATTATTTATTTTATTTATTCTTTTAACCTTAATTTTTATTATTTTTATGCTATGTATTCTTTCCGTTATAATGTCACGTTTTAAATAGAAAAGTTTTGCCTTGCTTAAGGGCACAGAATTAACGTCCATAAATCAAAGGTCTTCTTTTCACCAGCGCACTATGGCGCACTTGACATGGTGTGAGGTCTATGTGCCTCAACATCCAGGTTCGATCCCGGTCCGCACCCAGTGGGGTGCTACTCCAAGAAAACAAAGTTTTTTTTTTTTTTGGAGGAATGTGCATTTTAATAGGGTTGTATCTTTAAGTCGAAAACTTGGGATTAGAATCACATCAGATCTAGGTAAGTATTTGGAAGTTCCTCTTATCCATTTAAGGATCATAAAAGCAAGCTTTATCCATATTGCTCAGAAGGTTTGGGCATAGTTATCAGGATGGAAAGGCAAACATTTAACAATGGCTAGGCGTATAGTTCTCATAAAAGCTATTATATCAACCATTCCTTCATACTAGATGCAATCCTCACTCTTGCCAAAAGGAGTTCTGCAAGAAATTGAAAAGGTAAGTCATGACTTTCTTTGGAGTCAGGATGAAAATGCTAGGAAGATGCACTTCATTGCATGGAGTCACATACTAAGAAGTAAGAAGGATGGGGGGCTTTGGGATTAGGAGGCTTAAACAGCATAATTAAGCCTTTGTCGTGAAATTAATTGTGTTAGGGGTTGATCACTAAGCCAAATGCATTATGGGTCAAGTGTTTGAGGGCCAAGTATGAATGTAGAGAAGATCTTATCCCTGTAATCTTAAGGAAATTGCGTATGTCCATAACATGGCAAGCTATCACAAAAATTTGGGAAAAGTTTCTCAGGGGTTTTGGCAAGAAAGTCAACAGTGGAAATGCAATAAAGTTTTGATGGGATCTCTAGACACCTTTGGAGAGACCGCTCATAGAATATGTCACTAAGAACTTACATCAAGTTAATCCGAAGGACAGGTATATTGTTTTCTCTTTCTTCCGGGAGATGGGATGTGGGGAAATGGAAAAATTTCTTCCCAAAATGGGATATCAAAGTGCTTATGCAAAGCCGACCTCCTAAAAGCATCCAAGATGATTTTGTATACTGGAGGAGTGCACTGGATGGCAACTTCTCAGTGAACGCTTCTTATCAATTCCTATCAAAACCATACTCGGGTGTTGAGAACCCGGTTTGGCATAAACTTTAGTGTTGGCAATTGCCTACGAAAGTCAAATTCTTTATCTGGTAGGTTTCCTATGAGAGAATCATGACAAATTCCTTAAGAGCAAAAAGAGGAATAAAAATGTTACTCGAGTGTCCACTTGGATGCTCATGTGAGGAAAGTGTTATACATTGTTTGAGAGATTGCAAGAGAGTGAACCAAATATGGAAGGAATTGATTAATCCTAGCAAATATTCTGTTTTCTTTTATGGTATTTATAGGTATGGTTGCATTAGAACTCAACTCATTATCCAAGATCAATTGGGTTCTCCAACTGGCCTTGGCAGCATGTGTTTGGATATATTTGTTGGTTGGTACGGAAATACATATGCTAAGAAGTTTTCCAAACACATGAAGCATCACCGAAAGAGGGTATTCACCGTTGCTTATTCCATCTAATGGAAGGGGTACATGAAAGTAGGATATGGCATATGATCTTTCAAGGAAATATGACCAATCCCACTCAATAGTATCCCCCTTGTAATGGTGTGGTTAGGCTTAATGTGGATGTGTTTGTTTATCCTCCAGATCAAGCGACATGTGGAGGTACGGTTAGAGTATAAGTGGAGCATGGATTATGTGTTTCAAAAAGAATATGACTTTATACCCAATAACAATAGTTGAAGCTTTAGCTATTAAAATTGGTCTAGAGGTGTGTCTATCCCTCAGTCTCAAAAATATACAAGTTTTTTGCGATTCCCTTTAAGCTATTAACATACTAATTAGGGATAGTAGCGCTGATCACCCTTTTCAAGCTGAGATTGAAGAAACATGAGATCTTATGTATGAGAGTTGGATCATTGAACGGTTCCACAATTGCTATAGAATGTGTAGATATACTAACAAGGAAAGCTTATGAGGTTGGGAGTCAAGTGACCTTTGGTGCAAGAAGTCACTATACGCTACAGGGATAGATTTCTTTTTTCTTGCCAATATGTAGGGAAGTTATAATCTCCTGTCTTTTGCATTTCAAGCGTTAAGCTTACCTTTGTCATTAGGCAAAAAAAAAAAAAAAAAAGTTTTGATTTTGAACGGGTCAAAAATGACTTGGACAAAGCTGACCTTGGATTGCCCCATATCACTGTAATAGTTGGACCATTTTACTCACTAGGCTTCTTTTTCGAAGCCCAATAAAACAATAAAGCCCACTTACTTGTATAAATTTTAACTCCCACTTTTTGAATTTCTTATTGACTGAAGATCTCACTTTGTTTTTCTTTTTTTCGCCGGCTAAAGATCTCACCTTCTGAATTTCACTCATCAGCAAAATTTTGGTACATAGACATAATATAATTAAAAAATGTTAATTTAACATATTCATATAAAATACCAACGATTTCCTTAAGTAAACAGGCAATAAATTAAATAAATAATGTCTCATACTGGATGAATAGTGTTTAGGAGTTTTTCTCATGTTGAAGGCTATGTTACTCAAAATATACATAGTGTAGTAACGTGGATTAATTTTTTTTATCTTTTCATTATAATTCTTTGGGTAATTTTAATGTTGAGAAGCGCATGTAATTATAGAGTATGCATTAAATACTTATTAAGTTGTAATGTATTTTTTTTCTTATATTCTTTAATTTTTTTAAAAAAATTCCAAATTCCATATTATAATATATTAAAGATAAAGGTACTTGGAATGCAACATAAGCAAACGAGCAAAAAGGAAAATCCCATAAGCGCTGAAGAAAAATTAAAGTGACGGGAAGAACAGACACATAGGAAAACAATCTTAGCTAAAAAAATATCTTGACTTGTGCTTCCAAGCTGTCGAACTTTGTAACCCCAAATGAATTGTTTTTGAATGCAAACAATAAGAGCTGATCTTAGACATTATAAGTAAAAAGAAGATGGATCAGTTACTTTGCTTAGTCACAAGAGTTAGTCTTCATTTGGGATAACTTAAAACCTTAAACAACATTTATAAGTGTTTTTTATGTAAATCAAGATAAAACTCCTCTCACATACTTGTATACCGTAAATCATAATTAAAAAATATTTATAAAGCTAAAATTAAGTTATTCCAAACAAGCTAAGTGCTTGTTTGGGATCACGATTCGGATCCTCATAAGTGCTTATTTACGTAAATTAAAATAGAATTTCTCTTACATACTTATCTCGTATGTCATAAATTAAAATTAAAAAATTATTTTTAAATATTGAAATAGTTATTCCAAACAAAATGGGGTAACCATTAAAACAAATAATACCATCACAATACTTACCACATCATCTCTATCTTTTTGTATGGAGTCCGTTTATTTGCTACTTTTAGTATAATTAATCAATTGTCTTCTCAAGTGTTTCTATATTGACCCACAAAAAATTGTTATAAAAAAGAAAATAAAAAAAGAGATGAAGTGACAGCATTATCCCCATCATTTTTAATTAATAAAAAGATAAAAAAGGGATGAATGATGATGATGTTAGGGTATGGAGATTGGAGAAGAAAAGAAAAGCATTTCCGGATCTGAAACCGACAGAGATGTTCATACTTGTCTCTTCCAAAGATTTTCTATTCCCATCCTACTCAATCCTACTGCCATCTTCTTTTTAGGTTGGTTTTTTTTTATATACAAAAGGAAAGCATAAAACAAAATTAAAAATAAACACAAAACTAAGATAGCTGCATAACGCTAGCCAACGTGTCAGGTCCCATAATGGTCAAACCAGGGTAGTCGTTCAAAGCTGTCTTGGCAAGTAAATCAGCTCTAGCATTCAAATTTCTCTCAATATATTCAATCATCACAACCCAGTCGCGTCGTAGTATTTCTTTCGCTTCCATGATGAGAGACCAATCCTCGTGAAGGTCAGAAATATCATTCTGAAGAAGATGTATCACTTCCTGAGAGTCACTTCTCAATCGAACCAGTCTATGACCTCCCTCCCATGCTCTCTTCAAGCCCAATAAGCAACCCCAGATTTCTGTTTCAAGAGATTCACCATTCTCAAGCCTGAGACGAAAACCTTCCAATATACTTCCATTATGGTCAATAATAATTCCTCCACATGCACATTTTCCTTGCCACTGAGAATAAGCTCCATCAACCTCTACAGTAGTATAACTTTCGACATTGTGAAATGTAGAGCCTTCAACTTGAACTTGATTATTTGCAAGCTTTGTATATTTAATCCTATTCGTAGCTTCCATAAAGCTTCCTAGGATTGCCCTAGCCTTAGCATTAATTTGATTGAGATCCATGCTCAGACAAGAGTGAATCCTCTCATTACGATCCCTCCAAATGAGCCAACAGATTATAACAAAGAGATATTTCCAATGCTCCATATCAAGCCCATAAGAATGTCTCATATTCGCCTGGAACCAGGTATGAATATTACCCGAGAAGAACCTGTCATAGACCGAAGGGTGAATGACTTTCTCCCAGATATTCCTAATGTCCTTGCAATCTCTAATTGCATGAATTTCATCTTCAATGAACTCTTGACAACGGTCACAACGGCCGTTAGGATGAAGGGACATTCGTTGCTTCCAGCTATTAGTGATAAGACGTCCATGTAACATAAGCCAAGCAAAAAGCTTACATCTTTGGGGAATTTTGAGTTTCCAAACATCACTCCATCTACCTTCTAGAGAGATCTCTTCGTGAGAGAGAACCTTATATGCCGATCGCACCGTGAACGAACCATGCTTTTCAAATTTCCAACGAGCTCTCTCTATACCGTCTCTGTCTGAAATTAACTGGATACCTTCTTGTACCTTAGGCCAGTTTTATTTAATTCCACTCCAGGTGTTAGATCTTGGTTTTCTGGCATTAATTCATGGTATGAGATCATTACCATAACCATACTTGCTTCTGATAACTTTAGCCCATAGAGAATCTCGCTCTTTAATCAATCCCCACCCAAGCTTCATCATATAAGCTCGATTCTGTTGTCTAATATGCTTCATACCTAGACCCCCTTTTGTTTTCTCAGTACAAACCTTATCCCACGCCACTAGATGCATTCGTCTTCGTTCATCTGATGAACCCCAAAGGAAATTACGTGCCTTCTTTTCAATATTTTCACAAACAGATGCTGGAAGGTTGGTCGTCTGCATGTTATAAGAAGGCATCGCAGCTATGACAGATTTAACTAATGTATCACGGCCTGCAAGAGAAATTCTTGAGGCATGCCAACTGCTTAGCCTATCTTTAACTTTATCAACTAGATGCTGGAAAGTTTCAGTAGTAACACGATCATGGTGCAAAGGCACACCCAAGTATTTCCCAATATTCCCTGTGATTTGGAAACCCAACTCCTCGCTCATTTGTCGTGCTCTATTATGATTAACATTTTTTGAGAAGAAGACTCTTGTTTTGTTTGCGCTCACTTTATGACCCGATGCATTGCAGAATTTATCCAAGCAATCCTTAATCGTCTCCACTTGGTCCATATTTGCCTCTGCAAAAAGTAACAAGTCATCAGCAAAAAATAAATGGGTAATAGGGGGACCATTCTTACCTAGTCTGATCGGTTTCCATCGCTTAGTAGATATCATATGTTGAATGATGTGAGCCAATTTCTCCATACATATCACAAACAAGTATGGTGAAATGGGATCTCCCTGTCTGATGCCTCTAGTTGGAAAGAACTCCTCCGCTCTAATACCTTCCTAGAGAATTTGCATAGTTGGAGAGGAGATACAGGCCTTTACCACCTCTATAAGACTGTTTGGAATTTGGAGTTCCTCTAGGCAACTCATAATGAAGTCCCAACGAACTCGATCATATGCTTTCTCTAGGTCTATTTTAATGGCCATAAATCCCTTCTTTCCTTTCATGTTTCGCATATAATGTATCACCTCTTGAGCAATCACAATATTATCAGAGCTGGATCTTCCCGGTACAAAACCACATTGGTTAGGTGAAATAACCTGAGGAAGAAGGCATTTAATACGATTAGCAATGATTTTAGTAATAATCTTATAAATTACATTACATAAACTGATGGGTCGAAAATCTTGAATAGTTTGAGGGTACTCCCTCTTAGGAATAAGCACAATGAAGGTATGGTTGATATCTTTTATTGATGCTGGATTCTCTTCAGTAACCAAAACTTGAAATGGATTAGGAGATTTTAGAAAATGAGGTCTCCCTTCTTGTGCTTCAGTATCCATAGGAATCCATCTTTTCTGAAATTTAGTTCCCTTACCAAGAACATGGGAACCCCCTTGTTTTGCTGTTACATTTTTTGACTTTCTTGGCACATTTGGTGCATGTCTAAAAAACTTGTCCAGATTATCACTTGAGAGATTTTTCCCATTCTCTAACTCTGAATTTTTCTCCTTAATATCAGCTCCCATTAAATCGTCATTGACATGCGAGAATCTCCCCCCGCCTTGATGAGCAATAACACTGTGATCTTTAATTCCTGATTTGTGTCGCCAAGGTCGTTGTACCAAATTCCATGTTCCCAGACCCTCCTTCTTTGACTTCATGTCATCACTAACCATTTTGGTTTCTTCCATAATCGATCGAGTGCGTTTTTGATTCAAATCTGTATCACCAGGAATTTCAGAAAAACTATCTGTGCCCATAGTCTCATTAACTTGCGGCATAGCTTTAGCCGAGCTAAGCCCATTTTCGGGATTCGGAGTCATTGTCTTCTCTACCGTAGCTTGATCTTTTACACTATCTGGACAAGCATCTTTATGATGACCATATCTCCCACACCCAAAACAAATCAGATGCAAGCCCTCATATTCAATACATCGACGACGTCCAAATATGCTAATCGCTGATTTCAATCTTTTCTTAAGATCTATCTCAACACAAATACGAGCATACTTTCCTCGTTCACTTGCATAGGTAATACGATCAATTTTTAATGTTTTTCCCACTAAAGAGCCCAATCTCTTCAGACTAACCACATTAAAAAATTCAAGAGGAAGCAACGGAATCCTTACCCAAACGGTTGTTTTCCTTTGCACTTCCGCACTCCATGGGTCAAAGTTTGGTCGCCAGTGCTGAACTACAAGATAATGATCCGCCAACATCCATGGTCCTTCTTGATAAATCCTCAACATGTCTTCCTCATCCTTAAAAGACACCACGAAGAACCCATTATCAATATCCCTTGTTGTAAATGATTTACTAGTCTGCCACAAGCGAGACAAGCTAACTCTCATTGCCCAAATAGGAATGTTCTTACCAAGGAGTTTGATAATCAGAGACCTCTTCCATGGTGCACACCATAACTCATATTCCTCTCTAGTAAACTTGAAAGTTGGGCAATCCTTATTATCAGAATCTTCTTGTACCTCCTCCTCGTCAGTCATTTTATGAAAAAAACTTTGCAGTCCCTCAATATACTCAGCCCATGCATCATCAATAACACTGCTCCCTTTCTTGTCCTTCGAGACTTGCACATTTTCAGATCCAAGAAGTTTTTCCTTGAAAGATTGACCCTGACCTTTAAAAAAATCATCATCTTGGTCATTCGGATCATCTGGACGACCATGCCTGACCTTTTTTTTTTACTCGCTTGAGCTTTTCACTATTTTCCATTTTCTATTTTCCTCAAAATCAAGAAAACTTCTCCGATGAGCAAAACAAAACGCAACAGCAGCACCGCCGTCCAAAAAATTCACTGGAAGGCAGATCAAAACAGCAAAAAAAAACTAGAATGAAGCTAATCAAGGCTCCACCAGCCAAGATCCGGATCAGAGGAGAACAACGGCGTGACCTGATCTGAAATCAAGCAAAGACCAAGCTCAGATGAACGACGGCGAGATCCTCACTCCAATCGAGCAAAACCCACGAGCAAAGGCTGATGTGCAGGGGCCACGAGCGACGTCGACTCGAAATCACTGGTGGAAGTAGAAATCAGAAATAGAAACAGGACGAAGTCCACAGAACTGCAGCAGCGAAATGGAACAGCAGAGAAACATATGATCAGTGACTCAGATCTGCAGCATCGACGTGGAACAACAGCGAAGCATGGGACCAGCGTCTCAGATCTGGGATCGGAACAGCACCGTCAGCTCCCAAACAGCGACCGTTGCAGACCGTTTACGAACCTCTAGGTTCGTTTAGTACCTTCCTTCTTCCATATCCTCCTCACTATCGCTTTTCCATTCTCCTACTATTATAGCTCCATCCCCTCTCTCTCTATCTCACTACTATATAATAGCAAAATCAACCATTAATTATGTTCATCCTTTAGTACTCTCAAAATAGAACTCTAATATAATGACACTACGTCCAAGCCACAAAAATGCAACGCAGCTCAACAAAAACATAGTCTGTGTGTTTTCCTAATAATCTATCTATCCTAATAATTTAGTGTCTTAAAATTATAACTACATGCAGGCAGATGTGGGGAAATATATATATATATATATATATAGTATGTAATTATAATATACTGGGATTTGATGGGATTGGCCAACAAGGAGGGGTAGAAGACAATTGATTAAGACAAAATAAGAGAAAAAGTGCACAGAGAGTGCACAGTGATAGTACCACGCGTTGCACATAGCAATGACGACCATTTCTTAACAATGGCGGCACTATGCCTTGCTTTTTCTTAGCCCTTTCTGCTTCCCCCTTCCCCTTAGACTCCTAGCCTTGCCTGCTCGTTTTTGGATCTCGAAGAGGCATTCACGTATACTTATACTCTACCCCGTCACACATATACCATTTACGCATATATATCTACCTCTATCTCTGGTGTGTGTTCATATAGGTATTTGCAAAACCCTACTCTTCATTAATTTAAAGTACTACATACATTCTGATCACACTGTCTTCAGTCACGCCCCTTGGTTAACCTCGATGGCATCCATGTTTTTTACTGTTTATAGCAGCAGTGTTAAGGCTTTCTTTTGCTGTTTAAGACCGATCACGTTCGTGTATTAGGGAAACTTATATCTGATCTCTTTATGATAAGGACAGATTGTATAGTCTATGATCTTGTGGTCTCTATCTCCATCATGTCATCAAGATTAGAGGAGAGAAACAACATATTACTGTAACCCTAGCTATATGCGCGTGTACATATAATTACACCTTGGTGATAGATAACATTAATCTCCATGCACGCCCACAATTATTGCTATTTATTACCTCTCTAATAATATGCTCTTCATCCCTAGCTATACCCCTATATATATACATATCCTTCTATTATTATATGCTAAGGGTGACATGGTACATTACCCTACACTGAAGTTCTCTGATATACGTTCACTTCCATATACTAAAACTTGAACCAAGTATAGACTTTTTTCAAGGGAATAATAATAATAAAAATAAAGGAGAGGGCTTAAAGACGTATCTTTTGATGAGAGAGGAAAAGGGAAGAGAGTCGGGATATGCTTATGACTTATGTGTAATGAAACTGTACGGTATCTAGGGGGGATTTGGCGTATGGGGCCCAGAAGGAGGAGGAGAAGAGCAGATCTTTGGACAGAAGGACCAGTTATAGCAGCGTGAAGCAGCTGCAGCATCAGGGAATTTAATGAAAGCTACCCCTCTGCTTGTATGTGTATGAGAGAGGGAGAGAGAGGGAGATTGATGATTTGAAATGAGGAGGAAGAAATGGAAAATTATATTCAGGTTCTTCTGAATAAGAGAAAATATAAAAAAAAAAAAAATTTATAAAAATTTAAAATTGTATTTAAATCCTATAAGATTTTTTTACAATAAACTCTAATTTAATTCATAAGTTCATAGGTGTTCACTCATAAATCTACAAGCGTATCATTGACAAGTTTAGAGATATCTATTGATAAAATTCAGGGGCGTCTAGTGACAAATTCATAAGTATCTATTGACAAGTCTATAGTTGGAATTTATTGTAAAAAAGTGTCATGAGACTTAAATACAATTTTAAGATTTTAAAAGATTTTTTTTCATTATTTTTTCCTTTTACCCGGAGCTTTAATGCAATTTCCCTAAAAAAGAATAATATTTCTATAGAAAATGATAGTGAACATGGGATATACGGGAGAGTAAGGTAAATACCCCTTGCTCATGTCGTCCCAACATTGGATCTTGTACGTAAGTTACTGTTTCCTTTCGTGTAAAAGAGGTCATAACAGTAGATTCAGACTTTAGAACCATTTCCCACTGTAACCAATACGCATACATTCCATTCCTATGCTCGAATCTACTTTTTTATCAATTTCTTCATCTTGTTCGTTTTTTTTTTTTTTTTTGCAATGCCCTGGGAATTAAGTGTAACACCCCAAATTTTATTCACCAAAAATATATTGTAATTATTTGAATAATTCAATATAATGGTGAATATTCATGAATTTGGATATTGTGAATTTTGAAACATTCATATTCATAAGAAAATGGGCAAATTAATTCAAAAATTGAATTAAATTACAAAGGGGATAGCAAAATCATAATTTTTCCAATTTAGCCCAAGATTATTTATTTTCCAATTAATTGGAGTTAATTTCAATTAATCAAGGAAAATAAAGGAAAATGCATAATGTGATTATTCTTAGTGGAATAAATCAAGAATTGAGAAATTAAGGGGGGATTATACATAAAATCAATTGTGTGAATTATAGAATTGTACAAAACAATTTTCTCTCCTCTTCCTCTCTAATTTTCGTCCAATATGAAAGAAAGAAGGGAAAAAATTAATTGATGCATGATCACATGTCATAAGTAGAAGGAAATCATGACCAAGATTGAGTACACACAAAATGGAGTGGTGATGGAGTGCATGAGGATAGAAGCTTGAGTGAAGAAATAAGCAATATGATTACATGGTTGAGTGCACATTTTGACTTAGTTGGAGGAATGATGGAATACTTGAGTGATTGGAAGAGGACACACATGATGACATGTAAGAAGCTAACTTGTCTTGTAAGAGAGGATGAGAGGGACGGATTTTTGGAGGAAGAAAAGGAAGAAATTGAGTCAAATTGATGGCAAGACAATGGAGTAATTGTGAAGGGAAGGAAATGGTGACAAGTGTCACAACTTGGGCCCTTGATGGAATCAATGGTTAGGAAGGATGAAGACCAATTTATTAAACACAAACTCCTTCCTCTTTCATGTACACTTCACGCACAAGTCATAAGAAAAAGGAAGAGAGAGTGATTTTGTGAAGCTTGAGATTAGAGAGAAGGAAGAAGAAGAGGTCAAGGTAAGGTGGTTCCTTTGGTTTTTCTTTATTATGGCATTTCCTTAGATTCTTCTCTAAACTCTTGTTTCTCATGAATCTATGGTGGTGAAGAGACACTTTGAGATCAAGAAGAGAGGGAGGAGGAGCCTAGATTAAGAGGAAACCAAGAAGCCAAAGAGGGTAACTTCATGATCTTACCTTCTTGAGTTGTTGTTGATAATTATTGTTTGGTTTTTATGATTTTTGAGTTGAGTTGTAAAATTAGAAAATCCATAACCCTAAGGGGTTATGCTGCCCAAAATCCTTTAAATCATGATTATGAAGTGTTTAAATTGGTTAATCAAGGATTAGAAATGGAAAAGTACAAGTTTTGGGAGCTAAAACACAAAACTCCATTTTTTTCCAATTTTTGACCAATATTTTGGGAAAACGTGCCATCGGGCAGGATACGGCGGGGCCGGACCGGGTTCCCGGGGGTATTTTTGTAAATTTTCACCATAGACTAATATAACCACAATAAACACCATGGAATAGTCTAAAATGATACTTGGATAGGTTATGACCTATTTCTGGTACATTTAATATTTTAGGACCGAGTCGGACGCCGGGACAGCACGCTTTACGAGACACTATTAAATAGGGAATATCACAGCTTTGAGGTAGGGACATTATCCTTCATACACTATGCCATAAGTTATGTGATTGTGTGTATGCCAATGTTTTGTAAATGCACTTTATTAATAACATGATTTGCCTAGAGAGAGGCTGTTAGTGCCAGAGGTGCACTTACACTGGGAGTTGGCAGAAGTCCAACCGGTGTAGATTGTGGGGCTGTGCCCTACTCATGTATACATGACGATGATGTGTTTATATTGTTCATTAATTTGTGCACACCTTGGCGCATGACATATTTACTTTTCGCATTTTCTATGAACGATATTATGTCTCTACGGAGATTCTTCGGAATCTCACCCTATTTTTGAATAAACACCTCAGCGAGTACCAGTGGGAAAAAGGGCAAAGACGTTGACGCAGAAAAGTGAGTGGCACGTGTCCCGAGGCGAGGATTTGAACGCGGTTATGCTTTAGTCTATGCCTTAATATTTTGGATAATTTGTAAATATTAAAACTTCCGTTGTATTTTTGTTTCCGTCGACGAACGACGTTGGGATTGTAAACGAATATTTTTATCAGTATAATTGTACTTTTCTGTATGCCCATTGAATTTTGTCTTTATTACTCTTCGATTATCAAAATGGAAACGGGTGTTGACATTAAGTAATTAACTGCAATATGTAAATATACAGATGATATTAGTGCCTTTGTTCTCATTTACGTAGAATATCAGGTTTCTAAACTAATCAAGCTGAAATGCGTGAACAATTTTCATTGTGGCAATTTTATGTGCAAGATTGGAAAAGACGTTTTCTTGTGGATATATATATATAGAGATATAATAGTTGGTACTTATGTTCATGGGGTTGATTACCTTGAAATGGCCGGCTAAAAGAAGGGTGCCTTCCAAGTTCCGATCTGTGTTGTAAATTTCTCATTCAAGTCTTTCATTCTTTCTTTTCATATCATATCCTTTGGAGGTGACCTTGACAGATGTATATCTTCATCTTGGGTTAAGATTATCTCTCTTTTTATTTATATATACAAAAGATAATTCTGATGGGCAAAAAAACAAAAGATAATTCATTCGGCGTTACCGTTTGATTTGAAATCTTTTCAGTTGGAGCCTGGAGGTAACTTTTTCACTGCCCATTTGTTTCCCTCGCCATAAAGTACATTGGGAATTTGTTTCCTCTTCAACGAAGAATTGTTATGTTAATGTGATGAGTGATATGGATTCTGTGCTACACATAATTTACATACTTCAATGTTACACACATACATATTTTTTTTGGCAATTATAGATTTAATTCCATTCCTTTGGCAATTAATTCATATTTTTTACGTTACACTCAAACTCATCAAATCAATGTATTACTTCTCACTCGTCAGTATAGATTTAATTCCATTCTTTTGGCAACTAAGTGCTGATTTGGAATAACTTATTTTTAGGCAATAAATGCTTATAAATCATGATTCACGGTATACGAGGTAAATATGTGAGAGGAGTTTTATCTCAGCTTGCGTAATAAGGACTTATTCTCTAAAATTAAGAGTGTGTTTGGAACAGCGATGGGAAAAATAGAGTTTCTCAATTTAGCGTTTGATAATTTTATTTTTGGTAAAAGCTTGATTGGGTAATGTGATTTATGTTTGGAACAGTGATTGTATAAATGACTTTTGTAAAAATAAAACTTGTTTGGATTGATTTAAGCACAAGTGACTTTTGTGATAATAATAAGAGAGAGTGGGTGAAAAAATATTTTAAAGGGTTAAAAATACCAAAAAATATTTTAAAATAATTTTTGGAACTGAAATAGTACATTAAGGATAAAATTGCAATCAGTCTGGTAACACACTGAGTACAGTTGAAAAAATATTTTAAGGGTTACAAGCACCAAAAAATAGTTGAAATTAATTTTGGTAGCCGAAAAAGTACATTAAGGGTAAAATTGCAATCAGTCTGATATCACACTGGACACAACTGAAAAAATATTTTAATCATTCTCACTCTCCACAAAAGCTAAATCACCAAAAGCTCCAAAGTTGAGTTTATGCCAAAAGCCATTTTTTCAATCTCAAGCTCAATTGCTCACTTTGATTCCCAAACACTCACTTTTTTTAAAAAAAAAAAATTGCCCGTTGGGCATTTGTTGATAAATTGGGTGTTTGGGGGGCTCAAACACCCCCCAAACATACACTAAGTGATCCCAAACACACACACTAATACTAGTTTACCTCAAATTTCATACAAAGACGTGGGTCTTAATTTATCTCAAATTCTAGTTTAGTCTTTAAATGGATCAATGAGCTGAGTCTTGACACTCCTACCTCATGTATAACTGACCTGGCCCTGTATATGTAATATGTCAACATTAAGATAAAATGATTTTAATTTAAATAGCCTATTCAGTATCCATAAAGTAAATTTGTCAAGTATATATATTATGTGTTTAATTTCAAGCCCATTTTAATTGTATGATGAAATATTGAACCTAGTTAATATTTAAGCAAACTCATTCGCTAACATACGACCTAAAAATATATAAAATGAACTGTTTATTTTATATATTTTTGTGATTTAGGTGTATATTAGGTTGGTCTTTCTATTAAAAAAACTTAAGTCAATTTGATAAGATCTACCATTGGAATATATACATTCATTTTAATACTTATGTAATCAATATTGGACTATTCTTTATGTGTTATAATATTCTCTATACTTTTTTTTTTTTTTAAATTTCTTCTTCTTTTGCCTAGGCTTGTACTTTATTAAAAAAAATCTCAAAGGCCTCAAGTCCTTTTTTTTTTTTCTTATCGTCCCATTGATTGAATGGCTCTGATATCATATTAGATTTAATGATTTAGGAATATATTAGGTTGATCTTTCTATTAAAAAGACTGCAGTAAATTTGATAAGACTTACCATTAGAATATATATCTTCACTTTAATACTTATATAATCAATATGGGATTATCCTTTATATATTCTAATACTAATCTGGACACCGCGGCTCTCCGATCGTGGCGGCAACTCTCGGCCAATAGATGGGAATAGGATAACGGAATAATTAATGGAACTTCGTTTTTATAATTTATTAACATGATTTCGTTGCAGACCAATTTGATGGTTGACAGAAATAATCATTTCCACTCCTGTATAATAATAATTATTATTATTAATTATAATGAACCCTACATGAACATTCAACCACACGCAAGTCGATGAGGGAGCAATAAGACAAAATGACAAATCTTATAAATAGATTTTGTGCTCGTACGTTCTCTATTTTGCTTGATCACAAGAGGATCAGGATTTTATCTTTTCGATCTTTGAATGGCACATGTAGCTATACGTTACTCCTAAAAAATATGTACAGGAGTATGCAAGAAATTAATATATAAATACCAGTATATACTATCAACGACCAGAAAATAATTATTAATAAGGAGTATATATTTATGTTTAATACGAATACTTTTTAATAAGACTCAGATCATTTGAGTGAATAGATTATAATAAATTAAGATGTTAAATTTATAAATATTATACATATATATATGTATTTTTTACATCAGTCAATGTGTGATAATAATATGCAGACTGATCACTAATAATTATAATTAGAGCAAAGGAGTACAATTAGCATACTGCAAGTTTGATGACCGACCTGCACACTGTGCATGCATGGCACGACGATAATAATTCTACAATGCCTTGCTTGAGCATATAGCTCTCTTAGATCTTTGACTTTCCCTCCCTTTTTAATAATTAAAAAATACTGATTACCAGTGAAACTTGGCTGGCTCATGATCTTATGTTCATCTAGGTTTATAGTGTCCCGGACCACTATGATCCTACAACTGTAAATACTTTTGAAAGTCGGTTATACCCCACTTTCTAATAATATTATATTCTATCTTGCTTTTTCCTAATCGAATCAAAGATGGACACTGGTAAATGCTGTAACACAGGAAACTGATTATTATTTAAAACATGTGAAATTATTATAATTATTGTTATTATTACCCTAATTACATAAGAACGGGAATTATAACACCATCATGACAGCGATAATGATCGACAGCAAAGCGCAAACGCGTTATCAATCAACTCGCAGGAGCTTTTTTTTTTTTTTTTTTGAGAATTTAAGGTAATTACTGTTGGTAGCAGTAACTAATCTTCTCTTCTGTATTGTAAATTTTTTGAAAGGGTTTTAAACCTTTGGTATTGATTATAAGACTCTTTCCATACACATTATCAAGAATTAAATCCCTGACTAAATATTTAAAGAACCCAGTTAAATATTAACTATTTTAATTGTATGATTTGAGAAAGAGGAAAATCAGAAAATGGTGGGTAATAAATAGGTAATGGAAGAAAGGGAGGAAAAGAAAGTTACTAGTACTTGTTTAATGAAAGTATGAAACTATAATAAATTAAAGGGGATAACTATGGAGTATACAGCTTCCTTGCATATTTGTCCTCCTTTCCATTTTGTACTAAAGTTCTCAATTCTCCATCATGTTTGATGATGCCTTGGAAATGATCGAAGCTGTGAAAAGATTACTACTTGAAATCGATCTGCAGAAACCTACATCCCCACGCCTCCATCCAACATGTAATAAAGCCTTGCGATTTTCGAGCTGCTTTTTCCAGTAATTATAGGAGTATATATATTGATATATTCTGAAATTAGACAGCTTTTCAATATACTAGTATATAATTAATAGAATAATAAAAGAGTTTTGAATGGGAAGTTGGGGAAGAAGTCAATTCAGTATTGGGGTCCCTGGTGGTGAATGATTACACTGGCGGCGCTCAGAAGATGTTGCTCCTACAATGGAACTGGTCTCAGCATCTGTTCACTGTTTTTTTTTTTTTTTTTTGCCAACTGTTACTTTTCACTTATAATCTTTGCCTTTTAAAGTTTGATTACGGGAAGGTTGAAGCGTTATTTTAAGCATCATTACTGAGTGATGTGGAGGGAGAAAACCCAGGAGGATTTGAAGATCACATGGCTTTGTCTCCTATAGCCTCTCCTTGATAGCTACAAATTAAAAGTGATCATCACTAAAAGTAGTTACTGCTCCCTCTCTCTCTCTCTCTCTCTCTCTGACTCAGAAAAAGGAACCAGATGATCGATGAAGAAGGCCAAGGCAATGCAAATTGATAATATGATCGACGGTGAGAGAGAGAGATTCGGGAGTATATATGCCCTAAAAAATTAGGTTTGTACTCTAACTAGTATCATTACGATGCAATTGAATTCCCTCCGGGAGGAGTTGCTTTTCAAAATTGTATTCCCAAGGAGGGTGAAATGGACGTGTCAGTGTCCACACAAGTGTGTTTTCCCTCTACATAATCTGTGCTCATTTTGTCTTTAACGTTCCACACGCTCGGGCGAATTAATATTTTGTTTGTTTGGAATAGTAATTAAAATATTTAAAATAATTTTTTAATTTTGATTTACGGAATATGAGATAAATATTTAAAAGAAGTTTTATCTCAATTTACGTAAAAAACAGTTATAAATAATCTCAATGGCAATCCAAACATCCCTAATATCTTTGACCCCGGGTATAAGATATAACTCACCCCTTTTTTTTAGAGAGATTAAAGAAATTAAATAAGTTATTTAATCATATATATCTTTAGATTATATATCAGTTTATAAGTTAGGCAAAATACTTTGAAGAAAAAATGACAAATATAAATACTTTAGAGTAATTAAATTAGCTTATTTAATCTCTCCAAAAAAATCAACTTTATCTTATATTTAAGATAAGAGGGTGTAGTTACATTAATGACGACTTGCTAAAACACGGGAGAACTTTCACAGTTATCACTCTGATTCTTATTATGAGTCAACTTTTACATAAATTTTTTTATCCTAAACATACATACACTCACATGTTATTAATGAATGTTTTTCAACTTCATCCTTATTTTATCAAGTTAAGACATGTTTAATTATTTAACTAATGATATTTGATATATGAAAATTTATTTAAAATCAATTTATAATAGAGAAAGCTTGTTAATAAATCTCTATTTGAAAAGTTTTTTGCTTGGAAGGACTTGGGGGACCTAAGTTTATTTTAAGGACCAAGGTCCTTTAGGGCATATATGAATAAGAATGGAATAACTAAAATGTTCATACCACCCTACCACATCATTTAGATGCTCTCATGCTCACTTCCCTTGTATCAAACGCTCACTCTCTATCTTCCACAAATTGTCGCCGTTTATTCTCTTCTTTCACATCAATGGTTACCTCTTACTCAAACAACCTTCTCCTTGCTCGTCTTACTCATGATTAACGATGGTGCAACATCCTTCGAAAATGACAATAACAGCTTCCAACCAGAGAATAATGGTTTCTTTGACCTTCGATCTAATCTAGAATATTTTAATCATCTCTGTCATTTCTTCATCTCCTCTACAATCCTATCTCACCCCCTTTTGACCAACTAATTTGTAAGGGTCAGTTTGAGTTAGCGTTTAAGAAGTCTGTTCACGTAAATCGAAACGAAACTCCTCTCACAAACTTATCTCGTATACAGTAAATCACGTTGAAAAAGTAATTTTTACCGCTATTCCAAATAGACACTAAATCTAGATCTTTAGGTTTGATTTCTAGAGGTATGAGATTGAGTGATTGAGAGTTTTAAGGCTGAGGAAACTTGGAAAGTTGATTTTCATAATAGGGGAAGATAGTTTGCACACAAGGGAAAATTATTTGCACAAAGGAAATATCGTTTGCACTAGCATAATTTTCACATTTTGGATTAATTTTGGAACACATGGGAAGACATTTGCACACGAGGAAGATGGATTGCATACAACTGAAGTTAATTTGCATATAGGGAATATGAATTGCACGTAGGGAAGATAAATTACACTTAAGAAAAATGTTTTGCACACAAGGGAAACCCATTTGCATTAAGGGAAGATTATTTGCACAAAGCATAATTTGCACATTATAGCTTAATTTTGGAACACAAGGGAAAACATTTGCACACAAGGGGAGATGGAGTGCATATAAAGAAGCTAAGTTGCACGTAGAGAAGATAAATTGTATGTATGAAAGATATATTAAATACAGGGAAGATCGTTTGCATAGATAGAAGATTATTTGCACAAGGCTTAATTTGTATATTTTGACTTAATTTTGAGACACAAGGGAAGACATTTTCATATGGGGAAGATGGATTGCATATAGGGGAAGTTAAGTTGCTCACAAGAAAAACGTATCATATAAAAGAAGGTATATTACACATAGGAAAGATGAATTATTGGTAGGAAATATTATCGTTTGTGCATGTACTGATTTTTATATTCAGGTTTAATTTTATAACACACGAGAAGATATTAGCATATAGAAAATTATATTGTGCTCGTTTGGAAAAACGATTGAAATGCTTAAAAGTAGCTTTTCAATCGTGATTTATGATATACAAGGTAAGTATATGAGAGAAATTTTGTCTCAATTTACGTGAAAAATAATTTATAAGCAATTTCAATGTCATATCAAACATGCACAATTGCATGTAGATAAGATGAATTGCACGTAGGGGACTAAAAAGGCAATTCAACCATTTAATCCCTATATCTTTTTTCTTTTTTTTTGAATTACATGGATAAGAGTTTACTCTTGGGGTCATCATTACAAACCCTTACAACATAACTTACAAATATAAACTATGAAAAACAAGCCAAATCTTAGCTGAGGTCAGCTAACATTTGACTCGAACAAAAAGCTGGAGGAGTTTGTAGCACAACCAACTCACTGTTCATTTGTAAAGCCTCATTGGCCAAAAATCAGCACATTTTATGGCTTCCCTATGAGCATGATATATCTCTAAATCTCAATCAAAATAAATCAAAGATCTGACCTCCTTTAGTTCCATATTAAGCGGGTGGAAATGTCTATTGGCCTGTAATAACAAATGAATAATAACTTCTATAGAATCAGAATACAACTTAACTTTCATAAGTTTCATGTATTGACATACTTGCAGTCCAATTTTTATGGCTTAGATTTCCGCTGTAGTTGGGCCCAAGTTAAAACCGAAGCCCTATTGAAACCCACAAATCCACGATCCCATATTGTCACGAACTATACCGTCCACCGCTGATTGTCTTTGATAATCTATAGCTGCATCTACATCAACTCAAACAAACCCGGATGGAAGCACGGACCATCTATCTAGCTCTCTAATTGGAACGTTGAACACCTTGTGTTTGAGCTGACCATCTTCCACTCCTTCGTGCAAAAAGTGGATACATGTGTGTACTAGTTGATTTGGGCGATTACTGTATCCCTCCAATGCTTTCTTACACATGTTCTTCCAGATAAACCAACATATGAATCGAATGTCCTCAACCAAGACCAATTACCAAACTTAATCCCTATATCCATCCACCCTAAAAGACCACAATCACTTAAAAAAGTTGAGGTAACAATGGACAATAAATTTTTGGGAGAATTACACTCTGGTCCTAAGAAAGAAGATAAATGAAAAAATGGTCCTTGGAGATTGCAAAATTAAAAAATGATTCTATGGAGTTGTCAATACATGCTCCTGAAATTGTTAATGTGACCATTTTTTCATTTTGTAATCTTCAGGAATCATTTATTTATTTATTTTCTTCCTTGACACCTAAATATAATTCTCCCTAAATTTTTGAAATAGGTCTTTTTAAACTATTTAAAGGACGAGGTCACCAGAGTGGTAATCCTTTTAACTCAAGGGGTCAATAATTTATACGGTGTATATAGTAACATTACCTGCCGAAGCTATCCTGGAGAGTTTATCATTAATTAAACATAACTTCCATGTTATGGTGCCAAGATGAATATCGTAACAACGCCGTGGAGACGGGAAGATGAACCTGTTAAAGCTTTCATGGACCACTTGAGACTATCAGTGCGTTTAATATATATTGATTTTCTTAAAAAAAATATTCATATAAATTGTACAATAAAATGTGTAGTTCATGAACCATACATTTTTAACCATACATAATGCAACTAAATATTTTCTTAGATTCTATACATCATCCAGGGGTAATCAATGTTACTGTAACATTAAAAGACCTATGATGTATACTATAAGAGTTACTACTATTCATGAGCTTTTTTTTTTTTTTTTGCCATCAGTACTATTAATGAGTCGGTAGCAATATAATACCTCTTATTACACGTATACACAGATAATACACAAGTAAATTAAGGTCTCTATTTTACCTTGAACTGCACCATTGGCCCTTAAGTGATGAGAAGTTAATTATTAAAAATAAAATTTTTAAATTGCATCGAAATTTTTTTAAAAGAATCCAACTTATCCTTTCATATAACTTGTTAAATAGTGTTCTGTATATACTCATCTTTACAGGAATGTCTTGTATTAAAAATAATATGTAGAGATTTCCTTTATAGATATTTTTTAAATTTCAATAAGAACTAAGCTTGAGAGTTGAAGCAAAGCATGCCACACATCAAAAAAGTGAAAAACACATTCACGCGCACTCTTTCGATTTGAATTAGATGTTTCAAGAGACTAATTGTAATTGCCAACCATACTTTATCAAGTTGTAAATATAGTTACAATTATTTTTTGGTGAGCCACGAGTAACTTAATTTCACCTCCATTTTTTATATTCGTCTTTATTAGCATTTTAAAATGGTTCGGGTTACACCTAGAGCAAATTAAATTAAATGCTCCGGGGTTTTTGCCAAAAAATGCTCTGGGTTTTAAATGTCGCCATTCTCCCCAAATTCACCCTATCATCACTTCATCTGCCAAAAAATAAACTATCATCCCTTCATCCAGTAACAAAAAAGCAAAAAAGATAGAGCTTAATACACGAATATTATAAGCTTATTAAACCAAACTACTCTTAGTTGTTCAGCAAACTAGCCCTTAATTATATTAATATAAAGTCGCGTATGTCATCCGCGCATATTTAACTTGCGGCATGAATAATAAACTAGTAGCAGCATTGTAAATTTTTAACCAGTAAAACACAATCGTAATTTTTTTTTTTCGTGAAAATCCCAGAAAAATAGTGTTAAAATAGGTAAAAGATTAAATAAGGGAAGTTAATATCTAAAATCCTAAGTCAAACTAAAGTCAAATCTCAGGGAGGAATATGAGATTTCCAAATCTTTTAAAATGATCTCAGTTGTTAATGATACCTGACGTATGTGACTTCAAAACTTGCTTAGGGCATGACCTTAGTTGTTAATAATGTCTGACACATGTGGCTTCAAAACTTACTCAAGGCTGGACTAGTCATTTGGAAATATTTGGAAATCTCAGATTCTTCTTTAAGGTTTAGCTTCGGTCTGACTTGGGATTTTAGATATTGGCCTCCCTTATTTATCTTTTCCCATTTTAACATTATTTTTGGGATTTTCCCTAATTATTTTTTGAAAAAGTAAAATGCCTGTGTATTTTTTTAAAATATAAAATATTACTCTCCTGTTCGTGACAATTCAGGAGTATGGATATGTGGTTTTCAAAAGAACATGGGCTTCTCTCTTGGCTCAACGGCTTCGGAGATCCAGGCTATTAAGATTGGACTACAAGTATGTGCAAATCCATGAATTTCACAGAGGTGAAGTTACACACTGACTCAGCCGAAGCACTTCATTTACTATTTCAGGCAGATGATCCACAACATCCTCTACACAACAAACTAGAGGAAATTAGGGATTTAACCTACCTGAATTGGGATTTGGAGATTTATTACTCGCACAGGGAAAATATTGCATGTGCTGATCTTTTTGCAAAAGCGGCTCTAGATTCAAACAATGACTTGTCTTTATTGCAACACCCCCCAGATTTTTGTTTAATCCAAATGTTAGCTGAGATAAGTTAAGATTTGGGTTTCTCCTAGTTTTTCCGATCTATGTAGATTTCTGTACGAGTCCGTGGTGACTCTCAAGAGAACGATTCTCTTGTCATTATAACTAAAAAAAAAATTACTTTCCTGTTTCGTTTTATAGGATTCAATTGTTTGACTGAGCATGTTTCCTTTTATATTATACACCTTGAAGATGTTTAAACAATTAATTTTTTTTATTTTTACGCTCAATTAATTATATCACACTCATTCTTTCTTATCATCTTTTTCACTCATTATCTCTCTCATTCATCTTCTTTATAAATCATGGTGTTTTTGAAAATTGAGTTACATTTATATATATATTTATTGACTTTAACTATGTTTAACTAAATTTTTTATTTACACAATTCGATTATTTTTATCTTATAAAAAAGGAATGGATGGGGTATTATTTTCAAACCTATAAAAAATTTACAAAAAACTCGTTAAAATATTTGCACGAAATTTTTTTTTTTTTTGTCAGCATGGATTAATTTCTAACTTATGCTATATTATATCATATTTCAATAAACTATATAAGATTCATATTTAAAACTTGTATGATATGTTTTTATTGGTTTATAAATAAGAATAATAATTTGCCGTTTCAAATCTTTTTTTTTTTTTTTTTTTTGCCAATGTTTACCCTATCAAATCAATCACTGCCCTAACATACCTCTTCCAAGAAAAGTGGTCACAGAACAAGCCCTAGCTAGGATCCAAGTTGCCATATTAGGCACAATTATCAGTCGTTGGAGTGAAGAGAATTCATTAAATTAAAAAATAGTCACAATGGAATGTAATTACAGCTTATAAAATAAATTATTTGTATTTTATGAATAAAATTCATATAACTATTAACAATTCAACATTATGTGTACTTTTCCGATACATACCTCTTCCAAGAAACAATATGAGTCAGTTTTAAAATAATGTATTCCATGATATAAATCACCTAAATAATTAATACTTATATTTACCTATTTTACTTAGGTATTTAAGGTTTAAATTTGATTTTTTATATTTTGTTTTCTCTCACTCAAAATTTAATTTAATATGGGTTAAATGAAAAATTTTAATTCAAAGTATATTTAATAAACTACTTACTATTTATTAGTTCTGTTAAATTAATTGAAGTGAGAGGGTATTGAAGTTATTGTTGAAATTGATGTTTACATGAGAATGAAAAATTGGAAAAAGATAGAATTTTTTTTTGAAATTGTAAAATTTTAAATTAAGCTTATTATTAAGAGTTAATAAGAGAATGACAAAACTTGATAAGCAATTCACAACTCATTTTTAAAAAAATATCTGAATTAAAATTTTATAAATTCAAAAAAAATTTTCTACCTATGCCCCATTACCTCATGAAAGATTAGGTTCACGAGACTAATTTAAAGAAGCTTAATTATGAAAAAATCAGTAAAATTTCCATTAAATTTTTTTTTTTTTTGGTGCTTTGGGAAAAAAAATCCTATCTGTGAATCTCTCACGCGGCAAAGAGAGCTCGTCAGTAGTATTTCCCTATAAAAAACGCTGAAACAGAATCACCCGAAGCTGGTAACTCGGACCAATTCCTTCTCTCATAGTCTTCTGAAATCCTTTCCTTGTTCGCAAATCCTATTATGGAAGAAGCACTCAGGAGGCTTAACGGGTTAGCCCCGATTCCAGAACCCGACCCACAACAGGACTCCATCTCCGACCACCCAAAGAAGTGCCCAACCACCACCACCACCACCACCACCACCACCAAGAGGACGGCTAGAGAAAACGGCGGCACAATGAGGTACCGCGGGGTTCGGCGCAGGCCCTGGGGCCGTTATGCGGCAGAGATAAGAGACCCTCAGTCCAAAGAACGACGGTGGCTCGGCACTTTCGACACGGCGGAGGAAGCCGCATGTGCCTACGACTGCGCCGCCCGTGCCATGCACGGCCTCAAAGCTCGCACCAATTTCGTTTACCCCGCTTCACCCCCCTCTGCCACCACTGAACATCATCTCTTCCCTCATTTCGCCTTCCCCAAACAACCCCACAATCAAACGAACAATAACAACGTTAACCGTCATAACCGCCCTATAGGGTGGCCTTCTTCTTCTAGCTCTAACTCTCACGTTTCTGATTTTTCTTCAACTTCTAGTTCTTCTCTGAACATGTTTCTGTTTCGTGACTACCTGAACTCTGCTTCTAATAACCCATCTTTGGCTGCTTCTGCCCAGCAACTTTACAACCCTGGGAACAACAATATGACAAGTTCATGTTCTGGCTCCTCGTCCTCCTCTGTCCCAGGTTGCTGTGTCGTGAATTCTGCTGGTGGTGATATGGAGAATTCCAAAATTACTACTGAAGCTGATAATGAAGAATTTGAATTCTTCCCAAGAGAGCACTCAGACTCTGGATTGCTGGAAGAGATTGTCCATAAGTTCTTACCAAAATCAAAGCCAGAAGAGGTTCGAATGAAAGAAGAGACTCTGTCTCTGTCGACACCACAGATGCTCCCTCCTCCTCAGCCAGTGTATGATCATGGCATGTTCAGTTCTACCACTTCTTTGTCCTATGAAAGTCTTAGGAATAAGGAGGTGACCAAAGCTGAGGATTATTATAATAATGTGTCAAATTATGATCACCAAGGTTTCTCCATGCAGCAATTCGAGAGCTTTCAGAATGGGTATGGTTACAACACTGGACAAGGCTTACCTCTTAGAAGCGTCCTTCACTTGATGACGAACGAAGCTGCAGGCTACTCCATCATGGAAGATATTTTCCAGCACCCAGAGCTTCTTAATGAATTTGTAGCTAGGATACAAAATGCTTAGTTTTAGCTTCATTTCTGTGTAAAATGTTGCTAGTTATGGTAAGTGCTGAGCAATATTCCAAGGAATCAATTAGTCTGGGGCTGTCACGCATGCGTTGATTCCTTTCTATGTTAGGGTTTTTTCTTATAACTGGGTTCATTAATGAGTTCGTCCTTAAAAACTTCATTATGTACTACTCTTCTGCATGCTCCTTTTTGGGGAGCAATTTCATTTAGAAAGTTCTGAACTTTTGTTATATATCTTAGTTAGCTTATGGTATAAAGCATGCGACACTGCCTTTACCCTTCATACTATACTGTTTTCCTTTTTTTTATTTATGTTTGTATGCTTTGATAATTGGTAGGGAAAAACTGCTGGCAAAAAAAAAAAAAAAAAAAAATTGGTAGGGAAAAACTATAGAAGACTCATGAGAAGGGACATGATATGCTCAGAGGAAGGTGGAAAATCTTGGTGAACAAGTTATGCTCATCAATTGATAACTTGGAGCGTTGACTTTGGAACTCAAAAAGTTTGTGTCTGTTTGCTGTATATATACTTTTGATCTGCTGCGCCATATATGTGCGCGAGTTTTTTTGTGTGCTCTTTTTGTTTGTTCGATCGTGGTGATTTTGGTTAAAGTAATACAATACCCAGGTTGTGTTGTCGTTTTCTTCTTTTTTCTGGGTTGGTGTTTAATTTGTTGCTTTGTGTGGGATTGTGATCAAAACCAGTAAAGTATAAGTGAGAACTGAAAAGGTCAAAAACGCTAGATAACTAGCGCGAGCTTGGCATTGAAGAAAGTGTGCTCATTTTTTTGGAAAAAGGCAAGCTGCCAGGGTGAAGATTTTCAGCTAAACGACAAAACAGTAAACCAACCATAAGCATAATCATACAAATATATTTTTTTCAATGTAGAATCTTCTCTCATCTTGAATCCATTTCAGTTAATAATAGTGCTGATAATGTATTATTACCAAATAACATAGAAATTATGTTATAAGTTGATGAAGAGGTAGCTAAATTGCACGTGATATGCTTTTGAATAATGAAGTGCTACTTTTAAATCAGGTACCTTTACTTTTTGGTCGATAATGGAAGTTAGGTTATAAACTTCTACTGACATTTACCAATGGTTAAGTCGATAGGCCTCCGCCTACAAATGAAAAAGTACAAAATATGGGGTTATACCGTTAATTAGTTCAACTTTTCATTAATATTTAGAAAGGGCGACACGGTTTGTTGAAAAGATTGTGAGATAATTAATTGTTGAGAAGATAATAAGCTCATTAAATGTCTGTATAAAATATGTGGTTATGATATGAGGAATAAGCCTCTTGCGTCAACTATATCAACTGTCTGCGAACTCCAATCCACGCAAGTGAGCCAAGTTATTGAAAGTAACCTTAAAGACAAGTTGAATATGCCATAGCAATGAACGTGTTGTTATATTATAAAGATTGAATAGTCGGTTATCTTGTGTGTATGATGATCTCTTAAGATGTTATTCTTTTCGGTTTTTAATATAAGACATATTTACTTAATTTAATTAAATTAAGAAAATTAGTTAATATTATATATATTTTATACTTCAGTCAACTTCCTTAATAAATAAGCTATCCACTTTGGAATTTTTAAATAAGATGACTTGCTATTTAAGCCAAGTATAAATACAATGAATTTAAATTCTCCAGCAAATACAACACCGTATACATTCTCATTAACCCACAAAAGAGAACAACAACAATAAGCACGGGAGATTCAAAGTAATTATAGTTTTTGAGGGTCCAAACCTTATAATCGATCAATCGCCTTAAATTATTACATCTGCTGCAACAATTAGATAAGGTCACTCGTGAGTCGTGAATAATAGCCAAGGATGGCTGGGTCTGCATATTAAAAAATGCGTTATTTCTTCTTTTCCACAGGATGAAATCACTTACCACTTTAACTAAGAGCTTGTTGCTTTCTCTTTTCCACTCTAAACTGTAGTTTGAATCATTTATGCGTGTATGTCTAGTGTGTTTCCTTGGATTGCTAGTTGCTACGTCATTTAATTATAATGTGTTTTCGCTTCTCTAATAAAATCTTCTGGACATTAGCGCTTACAGTACTGGCACAAGACAGTATTTTGTGTGTGTGTGTGTGAGAGAGAGAGAGAAGATAACAAGATTGTTTCGGAGGGATAAGCATTCGGTTTTTGGTAAAAATTGAAAAAATCGAACTATTGAAATAAAAAAAAATTTGAAACCGAACCGAAACCGAATAATACATAATAACCAAATCGAAATAACCGAAATTATTCGGTTCGGTCTCGGTTTTTTCAAGAAAAAACCAAAATTTTTTGGACCTTCATAATTTATTTAAAATATCTAAATTTTCAACCAGCAAAAATTAATATAAATTATAAAATTGAACAGCCTCATCAAGATCCAAAGAAAGATGATATAAAACAAAGTATCAACAACATATTACATATATGATCAATGTAGTTTTGGAGTACCCAATACTCCAATAATGGACCCAAAAATAGGAAATTTTCTAAGAGATACAGAATAATTGTATTCAACGTTACTTAATCCAAAGAAAGTTAACAAAAGTTCAAAAAGATAAATATCTAATGATATATCATATATCATTCTTTACCTTGCATCTGGGTTTTCGATGGTAGTATACTCTTTTAATATTTACGGTTTAAACTGAATTTTTTTTAAAAAAATCGAATCGAACCAAAAAACCAAATATACACCGAACACCACCAAAAAAATCGAACTGAAAAGACCAAAATTAATTTGATTCGATTCGGCCTTCGGTTTCGGTTTGATTTTACTCACCCCTAGTTTTGAGTCTAGGGTTTGAGCTAACCGGAATTTTGTAACGCGTTTCATCGTACAAACACTGTTTAAACTCAAATATTTGGATTTAATTATAGCTTAAGATGATTATTACAACCTACTTAGCTTGCAAAGGAAAAAAAGGAACAAGAAAACAGCTTTAATTCAATTCAGAGATATGCGTGACTGGCAACACGTTTGTGACAGAGTGGTGCTGAGCCATTTGTCTCCCTACCTATAACATACTCTGCATGCATATAAATAAAAAAAAAAAAACACACACACACACACACGAATTCCTCTTTAACGAATGAATTAATAAATGAATTAATTCCCTTCTGATGCTTCTCAAATCTAAAATCTCTTTTTCCGAAACCCTCGCTTATAAAAGCTCCCTATGCGTCTGTGTGTGTTGTCCCCCAGCTTTATTTTCTGTTTCTGGCAAAAACCAAACCATATGCTTCAACCGCACGTATCTATATCTAACCTCATTCCTCTCTCTCACATACACTTTCGTCTTTCTTCTTTAATTTTCAAGTTTCGAGTTCTCAGCTCAAAGCCATACTAATGGCACTGCATATTTCAACCATTCCCCATGTCAACGCTTTATTCCTTATCTGACACATACGTACAACCACCTTCGTTCCTCTTTATTTCAAACTTACAAACCCTAGCTAACTTCAAAAAACGAAAAAAAGAAACCCTAGCCAAGCCACATAAAGGAAAGAAACCCACAGTTTCTTCATTAACTAGCATTTACTATCCCGCGCGTTGCCAGGGAGCATTTTATTAAAACAATGTTACTCTTGTTTTCAACCCATATTAATCCATCATATAATCTAATGCACCTTCAATAGCAAATGATGCTTATTTGGTTCTTAATATAAAACAACGCAACTTAAATTTAAATAAAAACATATACAATAGCTTCTTCAGTTTGCTGAAGTATAAATAATTTGTATGACAACAAAGATAACACTGGATGGATACATGTCTATAGGTTCAATTTGCCGCAATAAATTATTCTTCATAAAACTTTAAAATTAATACAACTTAATAGAATAATGCATCACAGTTCTTAAATACCTGTTTGTATATATTATAAAACAATATTTCTATGCTTCTTTGCACTTGTAAATTTGGAATTATTTCATTTTAATTGCAAAAAAAAAAAACTCAACTACCCCACAAAAAATATTTCATAATCAAAGATATGTCAAGAAATCACCACAACCTAATAACAATATATCCCATAAAAAATATTTCATAATCAAACAAATCATCAAACCGTCACATCATAACAACAATTTATCCTTACATGTCCTTATGTGATAAATTAAAATTTCATGAAACATGCATAGGAATGTTTAAGCCACAATTGAGAGAAGAGAAAAAATAAATCAGCCTTTCTACATTTTCCCCAATTGGAGGCAGTTACAATCAGTTGTATTTTCAGATAAGTGAATATCTGTACGTACCTGTTCGTTGGCTCATCAAACTAATTTTGACAATTTCAACACTAATGTCAACAGTAATTTTATATCACAGGTACAGAGACTTCATGTTATGCTACATTTTATATGATATTTCGGTTGCCTTTGCATATAAAAATAAAGATTTTTCTCTGGGGTTAAGGTTTAGAGAGAAGTTTAATATTTTTTACATGATGTGCTTAATAATAGAGAATCATTGATAAACCATATAATTAATTTTGCATATTATTAAACTGTATGGGCCAAAATAAGGGGTAAATAATTTTGCAGCTCACGTGGCTTGGCACTTTAAATCATGAATTTGTGTACATGAACAGCCTCCTAATTCTTAGAATGTTTCCTTATCGCCTGTGGTTTCTCTTGAAAGTCACCATCATTCTCCACTTACACATATTTTATTACTCAAATTACTTATCAATTATTAAATAATCCATAAAATCAAAAGGCGATCTTGCTTTCTAAAATATGAAGCCATAACCAATATGAAGATGGTCATGCACAAATTGTTCTCCTGTTACTTGTAATTGATTTTGTTCCCCAGACGCATCATATGACTACCTCTTTCTTTTGTTTTTTTTTTTATTTTACTTTTCAATTTCATTTCCCTCCATAGTGGTTAAATCATGTCATGATGAGTTTTTTCATCATTAATCCTTTCAACTACCTCCCTTTCATCAGACACACATGCCAGCTCCAACATCACCATCTTTATCCCCCCACCATTCTCTCACTTAACGAAAGTCAGGGCACAATTTTTTTTGGTCGAAAAAGTAAGGGTATAATTTAAATGCCGTCATCAAGTCATGCAATTTTGTTATATAATATTCCTCTTTGCTTTATGAGATTAGTTGGCATATTCATAGAATTATGTATCTCTTTTATATGTAAAGCTACTATTTCAAAATAAAACAATCATAACATAATTTATAGCCCCACAAACAAACAGCATCACGCCACTTTATTTCATGCAAATTGTAATATTAATGCGTCTCCTTTGATTGATCATCATTTATTGCATTATTTTTTGTTCTCTTATTTTTTAAATTTAATAAAGAATTAAATGAAAATATATTGTGATTTCTTCTCTTAATAATCACCAAAAATTTATGTAGAGAGTCATGTGGAGGACAGAACTTTATGTTAAATTTTTTATCCTATTAACTATTGAAAGTTAACAAATACAATTAACAATATAAATTTACAGCTTGATTCTCTCTTTATTCATTTTGAATGAACTGAACCTCTTCATGATTGGTTCACTGATCAAGAAAAGAAAAGAAAAGAAAGACGAATTGATTAGGGAAGGGGGGAGCATTATGATGTGATTTACAATTTGATTAAAAAAAATGAAATTTCGTTGGACTACTAACAACGCCATCCCCTGTACTTCATCTTTCTTTGATACATTTCCCTGAATTTCATTTTTGTCTGCAAGTGCTTGGAACACATAGATTCCTCCTCCCTCCTCTCAACTTTCTTCTTTATATTTTTTTAAAAAAAAGTCCTCCCTCCTATCAACTTTCTTCTTTATATATTTTTATGTGGTAATATTATATTATATTATCAACAAATTGTTGAATTACTCATTTCGTCCTTTGAATTTCTTTTCCCAAATGCTTTAGTCAAC
Organism: Inga laurina; assembly: GCA_963855925.1. Classification (NCBI taxonomy): domain Eukaryota; kingdom Viridiplantae; phylum Streptophyta; class Magnoliopsida; order Fabales; family Fabaceae; genus Inga; species Inga laurina. Next base: position 52,532,433 of record OY979710.1, read on the forward strand.
AGATCTGGGTAACACTATATATTTCATTTCACTTTTTTGACATTAGATACCTAAATATTATGAAACATAATTAATAGCAATATATATATATATAATTGGAAAGGCATAAAAAAGTTAGTCTGCTTCACATCTCGAGAAGGAAACAAAAACCTTCCTCCTCCAGCATTAATATTACCGTCATAACTATTCTCTTGATTGGTGAAGGAGATTCCCATGGCACCGGTGGGATCCTCTTCTCCACAAAGCTTCATCCAACCTCCAACGGCAACCCCCTCCGTTCTCAACATCGTACCGCTGCCACCGTCGCTAGAGATAGCTATGGTTTGAAGCTGAAACAGAGGAGGCGACCAGAGACACTCAAGAGCTGAAGATGACAGTGCCACGAGTTTGATAAGGACCATCCAAAACCACCACCGTCGTGACCACCACTCCCCATGGGAGATACAATTCCGGCCACTAAGGTAAACTTTCTGGACCCCATTTCCGGCGACCTTTATCATCATTCCCACTCTCACCTTCAAGCACCTCCTCTGGCTACACCAACCACCACAGGGCTGAGAGTTTGAAGAGGATGGAGACTCAACACCACACCTTTATTTTCCGGCTAGGTTCTAAAATTTTTGCCGACCCCATCTCTGGCGAGTCCCATCTCTTTCCGTCAAGACTTGCCCTGTTTCCGGCGACCACCTTTTCCATACAGAACTTCAGGATTTGATTTAGTGAACATGGGAGTGAAAGAGATAAAGTAGACGGTAAGATGAAAAAGAGAGGAAGGAATGAAACAATATTTGTATCTCATCAAAACAACTTTGGCGGCAACGCATCTGAAGAGGAGAGGGAGGTCGGTCCGACTGTGGTTGGTCTGTGGAGGAAAGAAACACCAACCCACCATAAAAATATGGGATTAACAATCATGGGTTATATAGTGGTAAATAAAAATGATTTTGGCGGGGAGTTTGCAACTTCAAATTCAAATTTCAAATTCTCCTTTCAAAATAATTCGGTGCCTGTGACGAAGTAGCAGGAAGGACAGCTAATTGAGGTGTCACTTTCGTGTTGAAACAACTTACACGTAACTCAAGAATAGGGGTGGAAACAGGCCAGGCGGCCTGACAGGGGCCTGCGGCCTGGCCTGTTTTCGGCCTGATCAGGCCTGGCCTGTCAGAATAAAAGGCCAGGCCCAGGCCTATTTCAAAGCCTGTTTAGAAAAACAGGCCAGGCCCAGGCTTATTAATAAGCCTTTTAGGCTTAACAGGCCGGCCTGTTTATTAAAAAAAAATTGAGGACATGCAGCCCAAAAAATCAAACACTCCTTCGGTCCTTCCTCTTCTTTCATTCTCATTAGTCAGGCCCAATTTCAATTTCAGAAGAAAAGTTCCTAACCCTAACTTTCACCCTCTACTCTCTCCCAATCTCAAATGGCCGACTCACCCACTCTCAAGATTCTCATTCACTCCGTGTGGATCTTGTCCCCGTCCGATCGTCGACGTGGTCACGCTCTCACCCACCCGCACTCCTGTCTTCATCTTCGTCACACTGAATCGTCGATGAGCCCTTGATTCTTGCACAATCGGCGGTCACCGTCACCTGTCGGCCGTCCGTCCTTCCTCCGAGAGTCACCGTCGCATACTCTCGCCGTGGCCGTCGTTCCTCTTACTTGATCTCCACATCTAGTAAGTCCGATGTCTTTTGCCGTCCTTTCTCGCCTTGTTCTGATATTTTTCTCAGTTTTTCTGCTGGCATGCTGCTCTATTTCATCTATCTCCAGATCTGTTAGATGTAATTTCTTTCTGTTACTGTTGTTTTTCTGCTGTAAATGTTCTCTGTTTCGTCTATCACCGGTTTTTCTACTGGAATGTTCTCTGTTTCGTCTATTAGATAGTGTTCCCATGCTTATGAGATGTGTCTTCTTCGATCCTCCACATTTTCCAAATTGCCTTCCTGCATGTACACAATGTGGTTTGTTGTGTTGTTTCCATTTTGAGCTTGAGGTTCATAAAGCTGCTCTGAACTGCTTTCTCTGGTATTTGACTGATAAAAACCATTCACTTGAAAGGTTGGTTCACGGTGTGGAATTGAGTCCGGATTCAGTGTTGTTGATATGGGGCCTGACTGTGTACGGAACATAGGAGGAAGTGCAGAACCATAGGCTGTGCATGGATTATCGTACCTTACGGCTTTTACTGGGATTGGATGTGAAAGTCTACACTGGGAGGGTGAAGTTGTGAGCTCAGATTCCTTCGACTGTGGTGCAGCTGAAGACACAATACTTCCTTGCAAATTAGGTATTGAAATGTCTGAGTTATAGCCTACAATGTTTGAGATATTGCTCTCACAATTCGTTCTTTTTTCTCTTTGTTGATTGCCACAGTTTATGGACTCTGCAGGCAGTGCTTGTGTTTGCCTATTAGTATACCTGCATAAACGTATATTTAATTGATTAGCATGAATATTTGTAGCCGCCCTTTTCATAATGCAATAGCCTATGTATAATATTTTTTTTAATAATAAAAAATACTATGTTGTTATAATTTAGAGAGAAGAGAAGCAATTCATATGCAGGATGTAAAACTCTATTACTTCCTCAGTTATAATATCTTTGACCATTCAACGGTACAATATAATCATGCAATCCCCATAGTTCAGCAGAATAGACAGAGTTACATTCAGCATACACTCCTGTCAATCTTTTGAGATAATATATGGAGATGATGTGGATAATACTGAATAACTTACACTCTTGTTTAATATGATGTCTTATTTGCTTCTTCTTCTCTGTTTTTATTTCTTTCTTTTCTTTTTTGATCGTTTGGTGATATAGGCTGACCTTATGCAAGGTAAATGTCTCCCTTGTCCATATTTTTTAATCAGTAGTTTCATTGGTTTGCATCATTGTGACCAAAATTATCTTTCATGCTCCATTGTCATATTTGTTACTTTATTTGGGACTAGAAACAATAAGTTGTAACTGTAATTTATTCATTTGAAATATGAAATATTCCTTATTTATGTATAATAATATCTACTGTTTTATGTAAAAAAAATGCTTGTGTTCAAAAGAAAATGTTATGTTGTAACTGCATATTATTTTGGCAATGCAGAAACTTCCAATCAGTCTTTTTTAACACAATTTCTTTATAAACACATTTTTAAACAAATTTGAGTCAGCGTACTATTGCAATAATAATAATCTCGATTCCACTATTCCAAATCCTAATGGTAATAACATATCGATGACTTTCACGGTTAATAACATATCTTATTGTTACACATATTACTTGTTAGATTGTGTTATGCTCTAATACTATACATTTGATTAATTTTTTCTAAGGTCTGAGAAGGAGAAGAAGTTAGATTGAAGATTTGATGTGAAGGCGAGAAGGTCCATTAGCTTTACATTGCTTCGATCTAAATTGGTGAACTTGTAATGAAAATTGTAATGTTGTTGTGTTTGATTTCGTATTTTATGATTTATGTTGGATCATTATTGTAATTGAGCCTGTTTGTAGTAGGCTTGTTGTGAGACTTGTTGGCTTTTTTGCACCCTTATCAGGCCTCCTTAACAGGCCACAGGCCAGGCCAGGCTTGTATTCAGGCCAGGCTCAAGCCTAAAAAAAAGCCTCTAACAGGCCACAGGCCAGGCTCAGGCCATCCTGTTACAAAACAGGCCTGGCCTGTTAAGGCAGAAGCCTGGCCTGGCCTGGCCTGTTTCCACCCCTACTCAAGAAATGTGGAGATCAGTTGTGAACAGTTTTTTTGTGAACAGAATTGCGTAATGACTGATACAACAATTTGGAATTCAAATTCACGTAATGTCAGGGTGATAGGGACGTCAGTATGATCTGAGCCATTGATATGTTGTGAACAGTGTTTTCCTATGGAAGAAGAAATCGCAACGGTTGGTTTCTTATGAACAGTGTTTTGGTGGATTAGTATTATATGTTATATAGATATAGATTAGTTCTAGTGTAGCTACACAGGGAAGGCATCGTTGCTTTTCAAACTTCACCTCCGTTTTATTATTTTAATTCACATTTTTTTACCGATAGTATATGCTGTACTACCGTGTAATTGTTTCTATTCATGTGCACGTGGCAAGCGGTGTGTGTTATATACGAAAGAGGTTATTATAATTAACCAAATTAAAAAAGAAGCAGTGGTCCAGCCTAAATAAATACATTCACTCTATTCGATCCCCACTTCCATTAAGACCATGCTGGTTTATAAGCAACACCGTCACTATCTTTTTGATGAAAAGTTGGATAGTAACTTAGTAGAGCTTTAAAGGTTTGCTTTTAAGTAAAACAGTAAGTAATGAGTATGCCTAGGTCTCCAGTAACTTTTACCACAAATAATTAAACGAGACAATACTATTATTGAATCCAATAACTTCATCAATATTATGCTTATAGCTTAGCTGTAATGTAATTAAATAATTGCTTTATATATATATATATATATATAATATTTTATTGAACAGAAATTTATTTAACAACAATCCCTGTTTATTTATTTTCTAAAATAATTTAGCTTAATGATTATAATGATGAATGGCATCAAAAGAGAAAGCCAGTATACATACTCTATATATATATCAAAGGCTTCTTCATAACAATAGTATTGGAGATCAACCTTGTTAATTAAATTCCAAAATCCAGTGAATTAACCTGGTGTGTGAGGAACTGATATATTGAATTGTGGGTTAGGATCATAGAACCAGAGCTGAAACAAGGAATAGGTTTTGTCAAAGAAACAAGGATCTTATAATATTTTAGTGTTCACATGTGTTGTTCCACGTGTGCAGGGTCTGAAACTGATACTCCATTGGCCACTCATATCAACTTTTGCCTGACCTGTAACTTCTCAAGTTGTAGGGCTAATGAGAAAAGGCATATACATACATACATACATACATATATATATATATATATATATATATAATGTGAGTCACAAAAACAAAAACATAAAAGCGCACACAGCTTTGGACAGAAAGAAAGCAGAGGTTGTTTTGTATGAAACGTGCATGGGGGTAGCTACATCTTTTAATTACCAGAGCTATAGTAGGCTTTCATATTGCGGCTACCCAGTGCCAACTAGTTGACTTTTGTTAAATAATCAACAACTTTTCATTCCATTATCATCATTATCACTATCATAATAATAATTAGTACTCACTTGTATTATTAAAGGTGGTTTAGTATCATGCATGCATATGGCACAATTTAGATGTAAACAAGATGCCGTCGCTTCGCATATGGAAGAGACATGACCTTGATGTTAGAGAAATTCACGGTACCATCTCAATTTTTTTTTAATGAATTTTAACTTTCTTTTTTCATAAAAAGATCAATATACTCTTGGATGACCTCAATGAAAGGCAATGTTTCTTTCTGTCAAAATTAAAGAAGATTGAGAAGAATAATATTAACTCTGGCACCTTAATATAGTGTTAAGATTCAATTGTATTCTGGAAGCTATAAAAAAAGAGTAATATTGTTCCAGAAATTTTTCAGAGTAATATCACTCCAAAAGTTTCTAAATCATAGTTTTCAAAAAAAAAAAGAAAAAATAAATTGACCTTAAGCCCTTTATATATATATATATAAAAGAAATTCGATCTCTTATATATATATATATATATATATATATATATATATATATATATATATATATATTAAGGACCTGATGGAGGAATGCGTTTTGGAAGGCGAATCTGATAGATTTTCTTCATATAACAAAGGAAATCTGGACAAAATATTGCCGTGAATGTTTCCTTCTCCTCAAATTTGAGTACTTAGAGTGCACGTATAAAGCCGCAAACCGTATGAACTTCACATATAAGGACATGCTATTGCAGAAAGAAAACATAATCTATAGATTCTTGATGAACTTGGCACCAAAAAAACAGAGAAAGATTATTGCACCTTCAAGTGGTGCTTCTATAATATAATAGTATTTACTATAATAAGGCAGCTTGAGCTTCCATGTAGAAGATCCCAGAAATTAGATCCAGTATTAGCAAGAGAGCCATTTGAATTGGAATATAGTCTTAATTAGTCTTCATCTGCATTTTGGCTTCAAATCAATCTGTTAGACTTGTGATATATAAATACAAAGGAGCCTTGAGCATTTACTTTGTTGCTATCCTGATTCAAGTTTATGAGTCCTACAATAAAATTGTGGGAAAATGTGTTGAACACAGGTTGAGGTTGGAGACTGATATTGTTAAGAACCAATTTGGCTTCATACCAGAAAAGTCCACAATAGAAGCGATTTATTCACTAAAGAGGCTAAGGGAAAAGTATTGGAGTAAGGGAAGGGGCTTGAATATGGTTTCCACTGATTTAGAAAAAGCGTATGACCATATACCAAGATATGTACTTTCGAAAGGCTTGGAAAAGAAAATGGTACATGTTGCATGTGTCAAAGCCATTCAAGACATTTATGAGAGGGTTACAAACAGTATTATAGTGCCTAGAGGTGAGGCAATGGATTTTCTTATGAGGATTAGCTTACATCAGATGTTAGCTTTGAGCTCTTGTTTGTTTAATATAATGGTAGACGTTTTAACTAAGCTTATCAAATAAGAGATCCCTAGCTGCATGCTTTGTGTTGATGATATCATCCTATTGGCCGAATCAAGTGAGGAGATTGATTTTGAACTTGAGATGTCAAGAAGGACTTCAGAATTGAAGGGTTTTTATTTAAGTAAGAGCAAAACAGAATATATGTATTGCAATTTTGATAAGAGACAATTGTGAAATGATGTGTAGAGGTTAAATTGGGAGAACAAGTCATTCAACAAGTGTCAAAAGTTAGATATTTGAAATCAGTTATACAATAAAATAGTAAAATTGATAAAGATGTTAATAATTGAATTCAAGTTGGGTGATATAAATGGAGAAAAGTTTTTGGGGTTATTTGTGATTAGGAAGTACCTAATAAGGTAAAATGGAAGTTTTATCGTAGTGCTATAAGACCATACAGTAATGAATGTTGGCTTTAAAGGGACAACATGCACATAACACTACTACAAAAAACACAATAAGTGGCACTTATTTTTAAAAATATATGGCGTTTGGGAAGCGCTATAGCTTCCAGTACCATAAAAGAAAGCTATGACACTTCTTAGATCTATGAAAGTGCAATAGCTTGTTTCTTTTTGTTTTTTTTTTAAAAAAGCTTCCTATTGCACTTCCTCAAGGAAGTTTAATAGGAAATGATACTTCCTATGACCTTTCTCTAAAGAAGTACTATAGAAAGTATCTTTTTTTTCAAAAAAATAATTTTAAGTAATTTTTTTCTTTTCTTAATGAACTTTGTATTTTACAATATAAATTCACAGCAAAATGAACAAAATCAAACCAGAATGAAAGGTACAATTTCTATGGCGCTTCCTAAATCAATGGAAGTGCAATATCTTGTTTCTTTTGTTTTTTTAAAAAAATAGCTTCATATGGCGCTTCCTCAAAAAAGTTTAATAGGAAGTAATACTTCCTATGGCCTCCTCCAAAGAAGCGCCATAGAAAGTATTTTTTTAAAAAAATAATTTTACGTAATTTTTTCTTTTCTTAATGAACTTTGTATTTTACAATACAAATTCACAGCAAAATGAACAAAATCAAACCAGAATCAAACCAAATCAAAATGAGATAACTCCAAAAAGAGAACTAAATTGAGCAAATTAAACTAGTAACAACTAATAAAATTATATTTGTAAGCTTAAAAATTAAAAAACTTACAATATATAAGAAGTTTAATAAGAGAGAGTTGTAACTTCAGGCAAATACCTGGAAAAAAAATTATGAGTACATATAAAACTACAAGCTAAATTTCATAACAGATTTTAAACTTAAAATATAAAAAAGGAAACTATAGTGCCAATCGATGAAAGCTTTTGTATTATTTTTTTTTTGGACTGAATGAAAGCTTTTGTATTAAAAAAAGGAAAAAAAATACTTACAAGGGAGTTTCTATAGGAGGAAACGATAAGAAGGAAAAAGCTTATGAGATTTGGGAATTCAGTATATACTTAGAGAAAAGGGTACTACAGTCGCACTTATTTTCTCTGGTGCCACAAGCTTTAGTGTAAGCTTTTCAATTTGATTGGACGGCATATTTCTTTGAACATGAGAGACTTAGGCAATAGAGCGATAAATTCCGCATCTAAATCTTTACGTATAAGTGATAATATGAAAAAGAAAATATATGATGAGCTCAACAAATTTTTTAAAATAAAGTAGGGGAGGAAAGCTAGGCAAACACCGTAACTTCAATAATCAAAAGAAAAAAAAAAGGAAGCTAAGGTAGAAAGCCAAGGCCTTCAACAAATCATTGAAGGCATATGTTAATACCTTCAATGGTGCTTGACTCATCAAGCACTTGAAGGTCTTGACTTTTTTACCCAGCCGCCTTAGCTTCTTTTTGTTTTTTTTAATTATTGAAAGTTATGGCGTTTGCTTTAGGCCTGTATTTTTTTTTATAAAAAATAAGACCAACTGTGACGGTTGTCAGGGTAAGTGTGATATAAGGGATCTCTTTTTTTTTTCCTTAAAAAAATAACCCCGTGTATGACGCTTCCCTAGACAAGCGTCATACAAGATATTAGACAACTATGACACTTGAACAAGAAAATGTCATGGTTGCCACATGTATTTTTGTTTAAGAAAAATAGAAGTTTCCTCCGGTACTTATTTGAAGAAGTACCATAAGATTAGCGCCATTAAATCTATATTTTAGTAGTGTAAATTGGGAGTTGCCGAGATGAAGATGCTAAGATGGATGTGTCATGTGTGGTTATAGAAGAAAAGATAAGATTCATAATAATCATATATGTTAACGAGTTGAAGTGACACCTATTGAGGAGAAAATGGTAGAAAATTGTTTGAGACAGTTTAGATACATTCAAAGAAGGCCATTAGGTGTGCCGGTGAGCAGGAGGCCAATAAAGTAGTATGGAGTCCTCTAAAAAGATGTAGAGGAACACCAAAGTAAAGACTTAATGAAGTTATAAAACGGGGATCTATTGGTTAATAATTTATCTAAAAATCGATTTGATTTTCAATAGAGATCAATATTGTCATGTAATTCATATAGATGACCCCACCTAATAGACTAAGACTTTGTTGCTGTTGTAATTATAGATCATAAAAGTTCTTGAATTAAATTAAAGTCTTATTCAAGATCGCATTCTGAGTGATCTTCAACATATATGGGACACCCTATGTTCAATATGACAAACACACACAAAAGAAAACTTGCTGTGCGAGATTAATTAATAGATTGTCTATGATTATCTTTTAAATGATCCAATACAGGCACTGGCTAGTATCACATACTTATGAGTAATATCGATATAAATTAAGTTAATGTATACGCCAGACACTCCTTCTTGCCCAAACCTTATTATGAACCAGGATTGGATTTGTGCACTGCTCATAGCTCTTGATCAATTTCTTTAGCTTTTCCTTTCACTTTAGCCATTTCCCTTGCATTCAAAAACCAATGAAGAAAAAGAACAATTTAGATTGAATCCAACAACTACATAAAATTTAATCTTTTTCTATATTAGGACATCTTATCACTATTTTATAAGCTACAAATTAAAAATCATTCGCATTCTAAGTCATGCATGTTTCACAATTAACACACACAAAACTAAGACAAGCAAGTGTAAGCCATCTAAAGGCAGATGATCAAAATTAAAGGAGTAGAAGGAGGAGATTAACTTATCAACAAAATTACTAGTTACTAGTATATATTAAATATATATATCATGATATTAACGTATCACAATCACATGCCTACTAGAGTATAGATTGGCTAACACCTCAATTTGACATGTGGATCATGAACTTGAGATTGGAAAATTAAAGCCGCATCTTTCTACTTTCTTCTAATATGGGAATTATGGGAGAATTCTTGGGGGCTACCTAAGGACTAGGGATTAGCATGGGCCTAACCTTTTTTGACATAATTCACCCATTGACTTAATTTCCTCCACTAATCAAAATCACAATTTATTACAACTATGTTACGTGTTTTATTTTTTGTCTTTTTGTCAAAGATAACAGCTTTAGCTGATTTACAGGAATTATCTTGTTGCCCTAACCATCAATGCGTATTTTTTTCATACTCGCGTGTGCGTGCGTGAATGTATGCCGCCACTAATAATATTCTCCCTCCAATTCTCATTGTAATGAATTTAATTATTACCATTTCATTAAGATTGAGAAAAATTGTCAAAGTTAGTTGAAGTTATTCATTTAAAAAAATAAAGAGCTTAAAAATTTTTCCCTATTAATTACTTTATGAATTCATGCCATTTTTTAATAAGGTAATTAATACTTCAGAAAATTCGATTGAGTTCTTATATTTGGAATTAATTTTGTTTTTTTCAAGTGGGCCTCGTGAGAAGAACTAAAGAGAGTATTAAGAGATAGGTGAAAAAAGAACTTGAGGATAAATTTATAAAAAATCCTTCAATTAAAAAAAATTTACACTTTTTGTCATATTCTTTCTCTTTTCATGGGTGCGCACACTCCTGAATCCTGATGGTATGATACTAGTGATCGTACAATACTTTATTAGTACGTTGCATAGTGTCTCGTGCGACCATAAGGTCACAATAATAAATATTTAGAGAGTTAATTTTAATTTTAAATATAAAATATAATTTTATATTTATCAATTTTTTTAATTTATCCTTATAATTGTTTTTTCAACAATAATCAAATAGAAGGGGAATTAAGGATAATAGTAAGAGTGTTTTAGAACATACATCTTATGTTAATTAACTCAACTAATTTCATTAGTCTAACTAAATTAAATAAATATATCTTATATTAGAAACTAAAATGAATAATATATTTTTGTCCCCTTTTGCCTTTGCCTATTTATCATTGTAATGAAACCCTAACAGGACTGGTCGAGTTGACCTGAAAACCGGTGACCCAAACACATGTCCAGCTTGGGCAAGCAGGGCAAAAAGGGAGAAGGTGACACAACCCAGGGTAAATTTTTTTAAGAAAAAAATTACTAAGAAAATACATTAAAAGAGGAATTCCAAGAAGGAAAAAATTTAGAAAGAGAAGAAACGAGAGGAACAAGAGAAGGAAAATAGAGAAGAAGATTTTAAAAAAATATAAAAGTATCTTGATAATACATGAAAATTGACTCCTCCTGTTTTTTTTACAATATTTCAATTTCTAAATTGGTTTAGCCCGTTTTACATTGATAATATATAAATATATTATTATAACATTTACTACATGTGTGCTTTTTAATAGGTAATTGTATTTTTTTTGTTATCATTGGTTTGATTCTGAGTTGATCCTAATTTGGCTTGCTGACCCTCCAACCACTAGAATGGTTAGGTTTTTGCTACCTTGCATAATTTAGTCATATTTCTTTCTACAAAAAATTTTAGTCATCATATTTCGAAATTGCAGCAGGTTTGATCGTCAAAACTAAACAGCCATTGTTATTTTATTTATATCTTATTATATAGCAGTCACCGTAAAAATACACGGAAAAAATAATTATTTTATGCTCGATCTGTTTTTTTTTTTAGGAAAAAAAATTTATAAATAGTAAAGTAACAATATAATTTAATTCTTCCTTTATATACAAAGAATTAAGAATGATCAAACCAAATTTAAACGTATGCCATGGCCTACACGTCCCAAAAAAACGTGCCGTGGCCAATTAACAGGGGAGGGCTCAACTCCTTTCAGCTAATTAATGAACTCTATTATAATGGGTGTTTGATATTGTTCATTGGGGGTCAATAAGTATTTATTAAGTAAGTCGAGATAAAACTCTTCTCACATACTTATCTTGTATACGATTTATAAGCATTTGTTGCTCAAAAATAGGTTATCCCAAACGAGCAATATTATTATTATTTTTTTCCAAAACATTTTGGTACGTTAGGTTCCGGAGATTCATTAGGGTTATGACATGTTTTCGGCTTCAAACCAAGTTGTCGGTTGAATTGATTATGGGCCTCACCTAAGTAAGGAAGAGAGCACAAGTTCGAATATCGGAAAGTGCAATTGTTGGGAGAGGCAAAAACCCTTTACCATCTAAATCTTGAAAGAAGAAACTCTTGTTATTACCAAAAGAAAAAGTTTCTAGATTCAAAACCAATTGTTTGAATCTTGAGGGATCAACTAAAATAAAGGTAAATTTGATGGATCAAATATAGTATTAACCTTATTAATATTATACTATTATTATTATATCAAAGGTCCAACGGATAATTAAAGTCACTGCCTTCTAGCCCACTTTGATATGGATCGCATACAAAAAGGCCCAACCGAAAGTTGAAGTCAGTAGGCTTCTAGCCCGCTTTGATACGTAGAAAATAAAAACTTTTGTGGCTCGGTACTGTGGATAACATCGTGGTCAAAGCTAAAATATTTATTATTTTTTCAACCCGGCTTAAAAATTTCCCAACATATTAAAAGGGGACCTTAAGCGGTCAAAACCTTTGTTTAAAATTAGAATTGAGCTGGGGATTGGTATTACTGGGAATTTGGGGAAATATATCGGTGTTCCTCTTATACATGGCAGAGTTACGAAGCTTACCTATTTCCCCATTATACAAAAGGCCCGTAAGCGATTGGCAGGTGGGCAGAGTAGGTTTCTTATTATGGCGGGATTAATAGTCCTAACTAAATCATTTTTATCCGCTTTGCTTGCTTATCATATGCAAACTACTCTACTCCCTAAAGGTGTCTTGCAAGAGATTGAAAAGATAAGTAGGTCCTTTCTTTGGAATTAGGGGCATGATGGGAGGAAAATGCATCTAATTGCATGAGATTAGATAAAACAAGGGAAAGAAAATGGGGGACTTGGCATTAGAGACATTAGGAATCAAAACGTGGCTTTCATCATGAACCTATGTTGGGGTTTGTTAACCAGATCTGATGCATTTTGGGTTAAATGTCACAAAGGGAAGTATGGTTGTGGGAATGAGATTTCTCCCATGGTGTATAGTAAACAACACGCCTCAAGCGTGTGGTGTAGTATTTCTTCTGTTTGGGAGAGGTTCTGTAGAGGAGTGGGACGCAAGTTAAATGACGGCAGATCAACCAATGTTTGGTGGGATCTATGGTCCCCAATTGAGATGTCTCTCATACACCTCGTTGATCGGAATCTCCATAATCTCTATCCATGCGCAACAGTTAGAGATTTTGTGTCAGCATATGGTAGCTGGGACTTACGAAAGTAGAGGCAATTTCTTTCCCAATGGGTAATTAATATCATTTCTCAACTTCCTTCCTCATGTGGGAACGATGCTGATACTTTCTACTGGAGATTGGCTTCAAATGGGAATTTTAGTGTTCGAGCTGCTTACAAATTTGTTTCTACACAATGAGAATAGACTGTGGATATCCAATGGAAGAAGGTGTGGAAACTCCTGGTACCGGAAAGAGTGAAGTTCTTCTTGTGGGAAATGATTCATGAGCGACTTCCTACAAACGATCTCAGAGCTAAGAGAGGTTTGACATAATGTGAAGAGTGTCTTTTTAGTGTCAAAAAGTGGAAAATACACTTCATATCCTTCGTAATTATGAGATTTCAATAAATGTGTGGTCATATTTTGTTCATCCTAACCTTCATTTTAGTTTTTTTCAATTTGATTTGCAGGGCTGGATCCGAATGAACTTATCCCATACTATGGGGCACGTTTTCAATGATGGCCCTAGCTCAAAGTTTTTAGTCTTATTTGTTGGCTATTATGGAAGAATAGGGGTAAGGTAGTCATAGAGGGTGTTCGCATGCAAGCTCCAAATGTTGCCTATCAAGGAATTTTCCATTTACAGGACAATAATGCAATGACCACCTTTGTTAAGAAGCCATTCAAGATAGACGGAGACCGAGATTCTAGATGGCATCCACTGCCGAATGGGTACTTTCGATTGGATAAGGACGATTCTATTACATCCCTGGGACTGGCTGCATGTGGTGGTTTAGTCCGAGACACGAAGGGCGACTGGGTTGTTGGATTCCAACGTCGTTTGGGTGCTGTTTCTTCAACAGGTGCTGAATTAATGGGGATACTGACTGGGTTACAACTATGTAAGCAATTCAAATTTCGGAAGGTTCATGTGTACACAGACTCAGTAGAGGCTTATCAGTTAGTGATGCGGTACGATGGCGAGGCCCACCCTATTCATTTGGAGATTGAGGCAGTTCATGCTTTAATTTTTTTAGATTGGGATATTGAGCTTCATTATGTATCTAGAGAAGCTGTACGCTGCGCCGCTTACTTGGTAAGAGATGCTGAATATATAGTTGGCAATCTGGTGGTATGGCCACTACTATATCCTGGTTGTTGAGAGTACATGAGGGCTATCTTACATTCCTCTTGTGATGTATAATGATCTAGACTAGTCATCTACCAAGTTTTATCTTGACCTTCTTTATTAAAAAAAATTAGAATTTTCAAATTGGCAAAAAAAAAAAAAAAGAATTTTCGAAAGTGACAAATCATGGACATAGCTTAGATCCGTTCTTTTTGGAGGTGGGGGTTCACTCTCAAACTTACCCTACGAAATGCAAGGCTCTTAACTAAAATTGGATTAATTGTATTTTTAATACTCCCTCCTATCTTTAATATACAATATATGCAAAATTAATTATTTAATCTTTATAATTTCACTAAGTTTATAACTCAGTTTTATAGTTTAACTCGTCGCGACTCAATCACTAAAGTTTTCTAATTTTTTTAAAACATATATTTAGGAGTAAATCTTAATTTTAAAGATAAGACAATTTATAATTGTCAATTTTTTCTTAATTTACCCTTGTTGATGCTCTCTTTATAATAATCAAGGAAGAAGAGGAAGGAATGAATTAAGGAAGGTGACTAGGGTATTTTAAAAAATACATATCATATTAACTAACTTAACTAATCTAATCAAATTACATAAATATACCCTATATTAAGGATAAGAGAAGTAATATTTGATGTTTATTCAGTAGCATTTCATTTGGGGAGAGCCTAGAAGCTATTATTGTTGATATTTGATATGGATATATCTTATATTAATATTGTTCGTATGGTATTTTGAGATATTAGGGTTATATTTGATTATATCATATTCTAGGTTAGCCTGTTAGCTTATGGTTTGACTAAGGATATTGTATTTTGAGATATTATAATTATATGTGATTGTTAGTGTGTTTAGGCTTTTTCTCCAAAACCTAGGTTTTGAATTAAAATATAGGTTTGGTTGCTGATCACCCAAAATTTTTCCAAACTTAGGTTTTGATCTCAAAACCTAGGTTTTGGGGAAAACTTTTTTTTTTTTTACTTTTTCCTTTGTGTAGGTCTCACCCGGCCTCTCTCTTTCATTGGTCTTTTTTTCCTTATGTGAGTCCACCCTCTCTCTCTCTCATTGGCCCTTTCTCATTATATGGGCCCCACACCATAAAAAAAGTTATTCTTATCACAATACTCAAATACTCTCATTTTATCAAAATCACTTTTTTCTCATAATCTATTCTGTTTAGAATCTATTATCCAGAAGCTATTCTCCATTTTTTTTCTAGAAGCTATTCTCCAAAAACTAATCCGAATACACCTTGTATTATATTGGGTTAATATCATTTTTTATCCCTCAAGTCTAAAATCATTAGTTTTAGTCCATATAGAAATGAAAAAGCCTAAGTATCTATTGAATTATAGGACCAATAAGCCATAAGCACGGGAGAGTGTTGTTGTAGGGTTAAACGCGATAGTAGTATTTGGTATAATTACATGTTTGATTTCCACATATATGAACAAAATTCAATAGGTAGTGTAATGTGATTGCAAGAGACATGAATGTTGAGAGGTATGACCGATGAAAATATGTGAAAGAAAGGAAATAATTAACTTAGAGTTATTATCATTTTAACATCCCGATTATTAATTTGAGAATATTTTGTAAACTTGCTTTCTTATATTTCAAAAAGTCCCTGATACATACGAAAAATAATGAATTTCTTCTTTTGAGAAGTCTTATTGGTTGTTCATCAACGTAAGTATTATCATTAATGAGTTAAAAAACCTATGGTGCGTGGATTTGTTGAAACTCATATATTGAATTCAATAATTAAACTATATAACAATGATTACTTATATAATATAAGCAACACTGATAGGGTTGGGCTATGACAAGTGGGCTATAATAGAAGAGCTACTTGTTCAGCAAAAAAAAGGATATTTGTAGTAGGTAGCTATGACAAGTTGAATACCCACTTAAAAGCTACTTGGCAATGTCCCATATTAGATAAATTAAACTATTTAATAACAACAACAACAATAATAATGAGGGTGAAGAAGCAAAAATACTCATGATCTTATTCAAAAAGAGCTGCTGGTACTATAAACAAATTTTAGATGTAAAAATATATTTAATCATTTAAAAAGAGTTCTAAAATGCTTCCACCGTTGAATTGAGAAAACGTCCATCACTTGGAGTCCAAAGTGGCAAGAGCTTAAGTTGTAAATCTCGCTTCCTTTAATCGGCCTCCTCCATAGATCATCCATTGCTCTTCTTCAACCATTCCTCCATTGCTCCACTGTTCTTATAGTGTACCTTTACATAAGCAATAAAATTGAATTGTAGAGACAAAAACCACCCCTAATTAGTAAAATGAGGTAGTACGGTGAAGTGTAAAAAAGTAAGAACGAGATTAAACTAATTTACCATGCATTCAAACAAGAAAAGCTCCGTTCCTGGTGCAATTATAAAGACACCAACGAATAAGGCAACAATCAAAATTTTCATACCCAAAAGGAAGACAAAATGTCAAGGACGAGTTTTGGGATGTCTTCATGCCAATGTGGTTGAGATGGATTTAGGCAACCCGAATATTAGAATCTAACGGGAAAATGAAGAAAGTGGCAGGGGCTAGGAGAAGAAAGATGAAGAATGCACCAAAGAGTGGGGATACCAAATGTTTCGACGATTGTAGGGAGGATGGTAGGCAGGGCTTCAGTAGATCTACCTTCAGTGGCGAGGCGTTCCTTGAAATACTCAGCGATGACGGTAGTGTCTGGAGCAACGGAGGGTGTCGGATGCCGAAAGGTTGCTGTTGCGGTTGCAGTTCTTTAGGCCAAAAGGTTACTCTTGATGCCGAAGCTTAGAATTTTGCTTTAAACCCGAAACCCATTTGGCGTTGGATTCCCAATTTTGTGGGTGCTTTAGTTGCTACTGACAAGGCTATAGCTAATTTCATGTATGTTTCATAGTCATGATTCTCACCTTGCATAAAGATTTTGCTTCACAGGAAGAGAGGGAGAGGAGGTAAAAAAAGCAGAAAGTGACGGGTATGACAAAGGATGAGGGGTGAGGAGTGAGAAGCGACGTAATGAAGATCAAATGAAGAGGAGGAACCTGTCTTAGAGGGGAAACATGATGCTGCCATGGGGGGCACGATGAAGCTGGTGGATGGATTTGGCTGAAGGGATGGAGGAGAAAGAGCGATGATAGTTGGTTAGAGAGAGGGCTTTCTTCTTGTGAAGAAGAGAGAGATCCCGTGTTCAAGCTTCACTGCCACATTGGATAGTGTCAAAATTTTCAAAAT
Organism: Inga laurina; assembly: GCA_963855925.1. NCBI lineage: Eukaryota > Viridiplantae > Streptophyta > Magnoliopsida > Fabales > Fabaceae > Inga > Inga laurina. The sequence continues at coordinate 52,550,019 of OY979710.1, forward strand.
CACGACCAATGTATCTTAATTTAATGATCGTAGCATTTTTGGACTCCTCTTCAATTTTTGGACTCTTCTTCAATGAAGATGGGTAGTTTTACCCCTGAAAATTATTTATGGTGCTAGCAGCACTTTTTAAAAAAGGTTATAGAAATGTTTCCGCCTTAACCCTCCTACTCCTACTAATAATAATAAATGGCCGCTCTATTACATTATTATAAGTTCTTATTCATTTTTAAAATCTAAAATTAATTAAAAATATGAATGTAGGGTAAGTTAAAATATTTAATCTATTACAAAAATTTAAATACTGAATCCTCACATGCATGCTTAATAAAATTTCTCCTAGCCATGATAACTTTTTTAACTTTTCTAATTTTTTAGTAAATTCAAACAATCAAATTTTACATAGATAATGATCTAATATTAATCTAATTAAAGAGAAAAATTAGAGATTATCACACAAAAAAAAGATAAAAATTAGAGATTATATAATTATCTATATAAAATTTGTTTATTTGGATTGTTAAGAGAATTAGACTTGGCTTTCCTTCCATACTCTTACCATAGAAATTATATAATATATGCAAAGCTTTTCAATTATTTTTAAGTATATCTTATTTTTAGAATCACAACATTTACATAAAATTTGTTAATTTATAGGGGTTTAGATATAATATATTAAATATTTCAATTTATAGGGGTTCAAATTTTTAGGGTTAGATTTTAAAAATGAATAAGGAAGTTATGATGATATAATTGCGGGTGCTCACATATCTGCTCACATATATCAGGAAGTTATAAGTATACAAAGGTATTATAATAATAACAGTAATAATATATTAAATATTTTAATTTATCTAGTACAAGAAATTGTCGTGCAGCAAGTAAGTAGACTTAAAATGTGTTACACAACGAACCTACCGACATCCCTCTTATTATATAAGTAATAGATAATAGATAGATAGATGTATATTAAAAGGTAATTTAATTAAAGTGGACGATATTCTAAAATTAATACCCCATTTGTAATTACATCGGTGTTAATATCCTAATTATTAATTAATATGTGAAAACTTCATGTTCCAATTTCCACATTTGCAAGAATCTCTGTTTATTTGAAAAATTATGACTTTATTCTTTGGAACTTCGATTAATTGCATATGAAATTAATTATTATCATTTATGAAAATTAAAGGGGAATTCAATTTCGAAGTTCTCAATGTTTCAATTAATATCTACTTATCATCAAAAATTAAAATAAGAGTTATTGTTGTATTAATACCCCAATTAATATACCATGATAATATTTCCTAAACCTTTTTTTTATATTTTCGAAAATTCATGATGCTCACATATGAAAAATAATAATTTTTTAAGTTTAATTGGGTGTTCATGGGGTAATTATATAAGATTCTGAAATATTTTTTAATATATATAATTAATATACATATTTTTAATAAATTCATGATAATGAATATTTCTAGCATGATGCTGGGTAACAAAAAAAACCGGGATAAACTCTATAAATATTTTTTAGGAGGGAAAAAATGGACCTACTCTTTCAAAATCAAATCATGATTATTAGAACGTAATTTATGGGGATGGGAAAAACAGAATCACTATGAGACATAATTTTCGTAGCCTATATTACATTTTTGAGAAAATTATGAAATAAAAGAAAATAGAAAATTTGAGAATTATCAAATCATTTTCAAATATGGGGTTGCGTTTCTCTTATTGTCTTTTTCCTCATCATCTCATATTCACCATTAGATTAAAATAATATATGATTCACATTCAATCTTTTATAAAATTATTTCTATAAATATAAATAAGTAAATTTAAACTCTTAAAATATGATCTATACCCTTCATAATTTTAATTTATAAAATATAATAATAATAATAATTATTATTATTATTATTATTATTATTATTATTATTATTTTATAAAATATTAAATCTAAACCATCCATATCATGATATAAGGGTTGAGATGAGATGATGAAAAGTTAATGAGAAAGAGGAGAATGAGAGCATCATCTTCCTCTGATATGCGGTTTAAAAAATAAACCAATTAAATATGAATAAATATAAATAAAAAAATAGAAAATATTATGAAATAATAATTAAGACCATGTATTTAACGGCTGATTGATTCCTAGGTTAGCGTACATAGGTTGTTTTCATAATACCATTAGGCTTTCTTTTTTTGGTTTTTGCCGGTAATTAATACCAATAGGCTTTCTATTCTAAGTTTCTAACCCTCAGTCGCATATTGATATTCCCCGTCACCGGCTCCATCCCGTCTACCGCCGCTTCAGCTCATCTCTCAGCTGTTCAGTGTTCAGTCAGTGAAAAAAAAACATTTATTTAAAATATAATTTTTATGGACACAATTTAAATCCGTTCGTTTTAGAGGTGGGGTTCCCTCTAAAACTTACCCTACGAAATGCAAGGCTCTTAACTAAAATACGATTAATTGTATTTTAAATAACATTTGATGTTTATTCTGTAGCATTTCATTTGGGAAGAGCAATATTCTTTTTGAACAGTTGGGAGAGCAACATTCAGCGCCCCTAGAAATTATGATTGGTTTTTTTTTTTTTTTGATATTTGATACGATTTGATATAAATATATCTTATATTAATATTTATTTCATATTTTATTTTGATGTATTAGGATTATATTTGATTATATTAGATTCTAGGTTAGCATATTACCTTGGTTTGCCTAGGTAAAGAATATTGTATTTTGAGATTTTATGATTATATTTGATTATATTAAATTGGACAAAAGAAACGGAAATCAGCTTCATGAATATTTATGGGGAGGGGAAAAAATGGAATCACTCTAACAAAATCAATTCATTATTATTTGGATGTAACTTATGGGGATGGGAATAACAGAATTACCATTTATAGAGATGTAACCATTGATTGATGATAACATAATTTTAGCATCCTATATTATTTTTTGAGGAAATTATGAAATAAAGGAAATTAAAAAATTTAGGGAGAATTGATTCCAAGAAAATAAATGAAAAAATGGTCCCTGGAGATTACAAAATAAAAAAAATGGTTATATTAATAACTATAGGAGCTTATATTGACAATTTATTAACAACTCCAAGAGCCTGTATTGACAACTCAATGAGACCATTTTTTCATTTTGTAGTCTCCAAAAACCATTTCTTCATTTCTTTTTTTCTTTGGGACATGAGTATAATTTTCCCAAAAATTTAAAAGTTATCACTATCAAATAATTTCTAAATAGTGTTGGTGGTTGACCAATCAAATCACAAACATAAATAAAGGAAATTTGAAAATATTAAATAATAGTTAATACTATATATTTAATGATTGATGGATTTAAACCGACTTATTTTTCCAAAAACTGGGCATTACATATTTATAAGAATAAAATTCATTGAGTTATTAACTAATAATTGATGTTTTTGTTATGAATATTAAATATGTGGATGTCCATTGACTCATATTACTCTTCCAGTTAACTTGACATAAAGAAGTAAAGATGACTTGACACAAAGCAAAAGCAAAAAGAAGACAAGGACATAAAGAAGATATAAAGTAACCATGGTCATGCAATCAGGGTTAAATATAACCATGGTCATGCAACCAGGGTTAGATTTCTGCCTCTATATAAAGGGCTATAATCGATTGTTTCAATTGAACTGAATGAGAACTTCTCTCTAACTTCTCTCTAGAAATTATATCTATCTTCTCTCTTATTACATATACTTTTATAACACGTTATCAGCACGAAGCTCTAAAAGAAGGTATGATCTTCTTATGGTTTCTTTAATGATTATATATATCTTGTTTTATTTTATAGATCTGGGATAATCTGAGCTACTATATGGAATTAGAGAAATATTTTTACCGATTGTTATGTAACATCGGGTTCCAGGCTAAGATTGGAGATCGTTATTGTTTTTATATATCATTTACAAGTTCTTTTATATTATTATTATTGTTATTATGGCCAGAAGTCATATACATCTGATTCTTGAAATTATGACCAGAAGTCATAATGTTTTAATTTCTTATAATATGGCCAGAAGCCATATCCATTTGATTTTCTATTATATGGCCAGAAGTCATATCTCTTTATATGGCCAGAAGCTTTATATATTATTCATATTTTATCTTATTATATGGCCAGAAGTCATATCTCTTTATATGACCAGAAGCTATATATATTATTCATCTTTTATCTTATTGTATGGCCAGAAGTCATGTACAACTTTTATCCTGAAGATAATAGTTAATTCCTCATCTTGAGATTAAATGGCCCGAAGCCATACATGACCTGAAGTCATGAGATTAAATGGCCTGAAGCCATACATGTTTTAATTTTCTTATCTTGCCTTATGAATTATTTATTGTCTTTATGAATTTACAATTATTATATTGTATATTTACATTTCATATTTTAATTATTTTTATTTATTTCTTTAATTAGTTTGAACCATGGTAAACATAGAAAAACTTGAAATTGTGGCTCTTGATATTACTGGGAAAAATTATTTATCTTGGTTGGATGCGGAAATTCACCTGAATATTTGACAGTAATGGACTCACTTGTCCTTTGGAACAATTTGAAAGAAAGACATGATCACCAGAAGATGGTCATTCTTCCAAAAGTTCATTTTGAATGGATGCATTTGCGCTTGCAAGATTTTAAATCTATAAGCGAATATAACTCAGCTATGTTCAGAATTACTTCTAAATTGAAATTATGTGGAGAAAATGTTACTGATGATGATATGTTAGAAAATACATTCTCCACATTCATGCATCCAATTTGCTCCTGCAGCAGCAATATCGTGAAAAAGGTTTCAAGAAATATGCTGAGTTAATTTCTTGTCTCCTTGTGGCTGAACAAAATAATGAGCTTTTATTGAAAAACCATGAATCCCATCCAACAGGCTCAACTCCATTCCTTGAAGTGAATGTAGTAACAAATGAATTTTATTGTGGTTGTGGACGTGGGCGTGGCTACAGCCGTGGGCGTGGCAGTGGTCGATATCATGGAGGTTCAAATTCCTACCAGAAGTGGGAAAAGACTGATAAGAACTAAAAAGGGTGAGAATTTTGAGTATGGCAATATAGATAATAACTATTTGGATGTTGCAGATTTCTTAATATAATTTTAACTGTTATATTTTATTTAAAGTTGTTTCCTATCATATATATTAATTTTAATTATGTTTTTATGAAGAATGAATCCTATTGGCATCAATCCTGAAGATTTATGTCTCGTTGATAGTGCAACAACCCACACCATACTCAGACATGATAAATATTTTTCTTCCCTGGTAATACGAGAAGCCAATGTTCAGACTATATCTGGTAGTATAAATTTAATTGAAGGTTCCGAAAGAGCTAATATGTTGTTACCTGAAGGAACAAAATTATGCATTGATAATGCATTTTATTCTACCAAGTCTAAAAGAAACTTATTGAGTCTCAAAGATATCTGCAGAAATGGATATCATTTAGAAACAACAACTAAAAATAATAAGGAATATCTTGTCATTACAAATATAGTTGCTGGTAGAAAATGCATATTAGAAATTTTTCCTATTTTTTCTTCTGGTTTGTATTACACATGTATAAGCACAATTGAAACACATGCTATTGAGAACCAGCAGTTTGATAATACAGACCAGAAGTTTGCCAATTCAAACCAGCAGTTTGATAATACAGACCATAAGTTTGCCAATTCAAACCAGCAGTTTGATAATGTAAACCGGAAGTTTACTAATGAATTTATTGTTTGGCATGACCGGTTAGGCCATCCTGGTTCAATCATGATGCGACAAATAATTGGGAATTCATGTGGACATACCCTAAAGTGTAAACAAATACCATAATCCCATGATTTCTCATGTGTTTCATGTTCCAAGGGAAAGTTAATTATTCGCCCCTCACCAAGCAAAGTAGAAAGTGAGTCTCTCACATTTCTAGAACGGATACAGGGAGATATTTGTGGGCCAATACACCCACCATGTGAACCATTTAGGTACTATATGGTTTTAATTGATGCATCAACTAAATGGTCATAAGTTTGCTTATTATCTTCTCGCAACCTGACGTTTGCGAGATTACTTGCTCAATTGATTAGATTAAGAGCACATTACCCTGATTATCCTATCAATAAAATACGTCTTGATAATGCTGGTGAATTTACATCACAAGCTTTTAATGAATATTGTATGTCCCTTGGAATTGATGTTGAACATCCTGTAGCTTATGTTCATACGCAAAATGGATTTGCAGAATCATTGGTTAAAAGGTTGCAACTAATTGCAAGACCTTTACTTATGAAATCTAATCTACCAATTTCTGCTTGGGGCCATGCCATTTTACATGCAGCAATGTTAATTCGCATTAGGCCAACAAGTTATTTAAAGGTTTCTCCCTTACAAATGGTTTTTGGTCAGGAACCTAATATTTCCCATATAAGAACTTTTGGGTGTGCGGTATATGTGCCTGTAGCACTACCACAATGCACCAACCATTTTATAATTGATGAAGATTCATACCCAACATATATTCCCATCTTTCTTTGAGGACCCATTTTTCCCAACATTAGGGGGAGAAAACAAACAGTTGGGTAAAGAAATTAGTTGGAATGAATTATCATTGGCTCATTTTGATCCTTGTACAAAATAGTGTGAACTGGAAGTTCAAAAGATAATTCATTTACAGAATTTAGCTAATCAAATGCCATAAGCATTTACTGACCCAAAGAAAGTGACAAAGTCACATGTCCCAGCTGCTAATGCTCCTATTAAAATTGATGTCCCTAAAGGACAATCTGCTATGAATGAATCCAAAGCACACCTGAAGTATGGCAGGCCCATCGGTTCCAAAGATAAAAATCCTCGAAAAAGAAAAGGAGCAAAGAATATAGATGGTCAAGTCGAGGATAATGAAGAAAAATTAGTAGCTCCAGAAGAGCCATCTCCTGAAGAGATATTATCTCCAGAAGAGAATGTTGTAGTCCCAGAAAATACCCAGGTATCTGATATATGTGAAAATAATGAGATCTCAATAAATTATGTTATAAATGGAATCCGATGGGATAGAAATGAAGTCAACGTTGATGACATCTTTGCTTATCATATAGCATATGATGTAATGAATGATAATGAGGATCATGAGCCCAAATCCATTAGTGAGTGCCAACAAAGAAAAGATTGGCTCCTATGGAAAGATGTCATTAATACAGAATTAAAATTATTGGCAAAACGAAAAGTATTTGGACCTGTAGTCCTTACACCTAAAGATGTAAAACCAGTTGGATGCAAATGGGTCTTTGTACGAAAAAGAAATGAAAAGGGTGAAATAACTAGATATAATGCACGTCTAGTAGCCCAAGGTTTTACACAAAGACCTGGCATTGATTTTGAAGAAACGTATTCATCAGTAGTGGATGCGACTACTTTTCGTTATTTAATTAGTCTAGCAGTAGATGCAGGACTTGATTTACATCTAATGGATGTTGTGACTGCCTATTTATATGGATCACTGGAAAATGATATTTATATGAAAGTCCCTGAAGGACTTAAGATGCCAGAAGCATCCAATTCAAGTTCTCGAGAACAATACTCAGTTAAGTTAAATAAGTCCCTGTATGGCCTGAAGCAATCAGGACGCATGTGGTATAATCGTCTTAATGAATATTTGTTGAAAGAATGATACAAAAATGATCCAATATGCCCATGCATCTTTATGAAAAGATCTAATAGTGAATTTGCTATAATTGTTGTTTATGTTGATGATATCAACATCATTGGAACTCCTGAAGAGCTTCAAAAGGCAATTAATTGTTTGGAGAAAGAATTTGAAATAAAGGACTTGGGAAGAACAAAATTCTGTCTTGGATTACAGATCGAGTACTTTAAGAAAGGGATCTTTGTATATCAAGAAACTTATACAAAGAAGGTCCTAGAGCGATTTTACATGGATAAATCTCATCCATTACGTACCCCAACGGTTGTAAGATCTTTAAAGGTGGATAAAGACCCATTCCGACCCTGAGAAATTAGTGAAGAAGGTGATGAAGAACTACTTGGTCCAGAAGTACCATATCTTAGTGCTATTGGAGCACTAATGTATCTTGCTAATCACACATGTCCTGATATATCATTTGCTGTTAATTTATTAGCAAGATATAGTTCTTCACCAACACGAAGGCATTGGAATGGAATAAAGCATATTCTTCGTTATCTCAGAGGTATTACAGACATGGGGTTATACTACTCAAATATATCCAAGTATGAACTGGTTGGTTATGCAGATGCTGGATTTTTGTCTGATCCACATGATGGTAAATCACAAACGGGCTATCTATTTACATGTGGAGGTGCAGCTATTTCATGGCGATCTATGAAACAGACTATATCAGCCTCATCATCTAATCATGCAGAAATTCTAGCAATACATAAAGCAAGTCGAGAATGTATGTGGTTGAGGTCAGTAATACATCATATACGTACAACTTGTCATTTATCTTCCGGAAAAATGATCTCAACAATCCTCTATGAGGATAATGCTGCATGTATCGCTCAACTTAAAGAAGGCTATATCAAGGGCGATAGAACGAAGCATATTTCACCAAAATTCTTCATCACTCGCGACCTTCAAAAGGATGGTGAAATAGATATCCAGCAAATCAGTTCAAGTAAAAATCTAGCAGATTTATTTACCAAGTCACTCCCAGGTACAATCTTTGAAAAACTTGTTCATGATATTGGTCTTCAGAGATTCAAAGATTTCAACTGATATTATCAAGAGGGGGAATCGATACACGCTGTACTCTTTTTCCCTTATCTAGGTTTTGTCCCACTGGGTTTTCCTAGAAAGGTTTTTAATGAGGCAACACTCGACGGTGTATCAATGAATGATGTACTCTTTTCTTTGGCTAGGTTTTTATCCCACTGGGTTTTTCCTAGTTAAAGTTTTTAATGAGGCACATTCATAATTGGACATCCAAGGGGGAGTGTTATGAATATTAAATATGTGGATGTCCATTGACTCATATTACTCTTCCAGTCAACTTGACATAAAGAAGTAAAGATGACTTGACACAAAGCAAAAGCAAAAAGAAGACAATGACATAAAGAAGATATAAAGTAACCATGGTCATGCAACCAGGGTTAAATATAACCATGGTCATGCAACCAGGGTTAGATTTCTGCCTCTATATAAAGGGCTGTAATCGATTGTTTCAGTTGAACTGAATGAGAACTTCTCTCTAAAAATTCTATCAATCTTCTCTCTTATTACATATACTTTTATAACAGTTTCAAAGTAAATAAAATTTATGGAATTAAAATTATATTAACCCTATCATCATATTTTAGGTTAGCCAACTCAGTCTCATTCCCGTCGCCGGCTCTATCCCGTCGACCGCCTCTAAGGTTCATCGCTTAGCCGTTTGGTGTTCCGTCAGTTCGAGTTCAGCACTTGAGTCAGTAGCCTCGTTCGAGTTTGACTGTAATAGAGTTCTGTGTGAAGATATTGTGAGCCTTTCGATAATGGCAAATGCGAATGAAAAAGAAGCGACATTTGAAGATTTGGGGTTATCAGAGATATTAGAGAAAGCTTGTGAAGATTGGCTTGGAAAAAACCATCAAAGATCCAAAGCTAAGTAATTCCTCTTGTATTGAAAGGAAATGATGGTATAGGACTCGCACAAACTGGTTCTTGTAAGACTGGTGCTTTTGCGCTTCTACACGCCCCTCGACCCAAATATTTTTTTGCTTGTGTCTTGTCTTCCACAAGAGAGCTTGCTATTCAAATCTCTGGTCAGTTTGAAGCTTTAGTTGCTGAAATTGGTGTCAAGTGTGCTGTGCTTGTTGGAGGAATTGACATGACAAAGCAAACAATCCAAATAGCAAAGAAGCCTCATGTTATTATTGGGACACCAGGGCGTGTTTTAGATCACCTAAATAACACTAAAGGTTTTAGTCTTAACAGTTTGAAATAATTGATGAGGCAGACAGGCTGTTCAGTGAGGATTTTGCAGAATCTGTCAGGGAGATTTTGCAAAAAATTCCCTGAAATTCTGTTTTCTGCTACAATGACTAAAAAGGTCAAGAAACTCCAAAAGGTTGGTCTAAGGAATCCTGTAAAGATTGAAGCAGCATCTAAATATTCTACTGTTGACACACTGAAGCAGATGTATATATAGCTTTATGCTTGGTAAGCACAAGGATTGCTACTTGGTTTATATGCTGATTGAAATGGCTGCAAGCACATGTATGGTATTTACACGCACATGTGATGCAACCTAGCTACTGGCTTTGAGAAATTTGGGGATGAAAGCCATACCACTTAATGGTCATATGAGCCAATCAAAGAGACTTGGAGCCTTGAATAAGTTCAAGTCAGGAGATTGCAATATCCTCATTTGTACTGATGTGGCAAGCAGACGACTGAATATTCCAACAGTGGATGTGGTTATCAACTGTGATATCCCAACAAATCCCAAGGATTATAAGCATCGTGTAGGAAGAACTGCACGTGCTGGGCTCCAATTTCTCTTGTAAATCAAAACGAGTTGGAGTGGTACATTTATATAGAGAAGCTTGCTATAGGCATGGACTTACCAGAGTATCCTGCGCAGGATAAACAAGTTCTTCTGAAAGAACGTGTTTGTGAGGCCAGAAGATTAGCAGTAATAAGGATGAAAGAGAATATTGGACGGAAGAGGAGATACGAGGGAGAAGGAGATCATGATGAGGGAGATATTTAGAAATATTTAGGTCTCAAGGATAGAAAATCATCCAGAAATTATAGTGCAAGAGAATATATAATGCTAAGTTTGATAGAAACCAACGTCATATGTTTATTTTATGTCTATTAGTATCTTATGTTGCTTATTTTAAGTTAATGTCAGTTTTACAAGTATCTCAGTTATTCTAAGATAGTGTCAGTTTATGTCTAAAGGAGAGAGTGGAAGAGTGGTTGTTTGCAATTATTGTTTTAGTCATCATGTATTTTCTCAAAGATACGGATGAATGAATAAAGTTCTTGTTGCGATAATTCTTTCTTCTCCTTCTCTAAAACCCAGATTATGATTTTAAAGGTTGTTAAACTTATGAGTTTAAACAAACTTGTGATAGTGACGTAAAGTGTCATACACTTGAATTGTAAATTCGTAAGGGCTTACTTTTATCAATAAATAGGTATTAATAGTATATAGGTAAATAATTAAAATATAAAAATGACAACAATTTAATTTAAATATATTTTCAATCCAAATAATTGAAATTAAATTCCATCAACATTCATAATTTATCATATTTAACAAAGATTTTCTTCTAAAATTCATATAATCGAAAAAATTAGCAAGAGTTTAAGAGCAAGTTAATACAATTTTGTAAGCTAGAAACATAAAAACAGTAAATTAAGTATGTAAACTTGTGAGTTTGACTGAGTTACAACTATCACGAGTTTAAGAGTGACTCTACATGAATTTTTAAGATAAAAATATAAAACGGTGAACTCGAAGAGTCAATTTACTAGTTTGATAACAATGTTAATTAGTGCATGCATATGTTTGGGAAACCCCCAGACTATGGTTTCAGAATCCATTTTTCGCAAGTCGACACAAAACTTCTCTCATATACTTACTTTATAAATTGTAAAAACACTTTTAAAAAGCTAAAACAAACATGCATCTAGTCTCTTCCTTCTTCTCTCATCCCTTTCCTTGGATCTCTTCAAATTCCATATTTATTTTGAATTACAGATTTTGCTTCTTCATTCTTCTCTACTCTTTCTCCCTTTTGTCCACTTTCTATTTCTATTTTCCAAAACCTAACAAATTTGAGTTATTTTTCCATTGTAAGTGGGTAATTATGATATCAAATATCAACAACAATGATTAAAGTGGAGGAATTGAGAATGGAGTATGTAAAGTTTGGCCTCTTATCTCATCATGTGGGATCGATGATGAAGTGAAGAGATAAGGATGAAGAAGTTGACTGGGGACACCTCAGCTCAACCAAAAATAAATTCATCTTCAGACTCAATGCAGCCACAACCTGCAAGCAAAAGGGCAAAGGCTATTAGTAATAGTTTAATTTGGGTGGTTTTAATTAATATTATCATACATTATTGATGTATGAGATCTTTTTATCCACATTATAATGGATAATCTTGTCGAGTTTGTTTATTTTGATAACCTCTTCATTTCATATGTGAAACAGTTCTTTAGCCTGTGTTTGGTATTACTTATTTTTGGATAATAAGTTCTTATCAAGCAAGCCGAGATAAAACTCCTCTCACATACTTATCTCGTATACCGTTGATAAGTATATATTTTATAATTAAATAGGTATATATTTTATAATTAAATAGGTATATATTTTGGATATATTCACTGGATTTATTAATGCTTTGTGCCTATTTAATTATAGTTTATATATTTTTTCTATCTTTTTGATAATTATAGGATAATAAGAAATTTTAACAGAAAATCTACTCATATCCAATCTTATTTTATTATACAAGGAGATATTATATGAAGAAAGGGATAAAAAGGAATCCAATGGCTTAAATAAATATATATATATACACACACACACACACACACATATATATATATATATATATAGTAAAACGTTCTGCAGCAAATTGAAGAAAATAAAAAGAAAAGAACCAATGGAAGTTGGCGCAGATGGGTAGGCATCTGCGCCACACCAATCCGTTTCTGGGTTCGATCCCAAGAAACGGAAGGTGTAAAGAATTTTCATTGGGAGCTCTCTCCCCTGGGGCGCCTCAAAGAGGTGAATTCCTGTCGGGCCTATCAGATTGGGGGTGCCAGAACTAGTCGATTGTCGGGGACCCATGTCGGTAAATCCAGCGTTGGCCTTTAGGTTAACGCCGGATACCTGGAAGGTGGGTGCACAGGCCAAAAATGGCCCATTGAATAAACCATAAAAAAAAAAAAAGAAGGCGTAGGGCCCACATGAGGAAAAGATGAAACCAAATATAATATAATGATAGGAGATGTAGATTCGTTAAAAGATATGACGATCATATCTTTAAGGAAATGAAAAAGAAAAACGTGGACCCTGCGAGTGGAAAAAGCTGCCCTAAAACACATTTATAAAAGAGAATCAAAAGCAAAGCAACACCAAACAGAAGTAAGGGCGTTGCTGGAGGGATCCGAACGGAAACAACACACAGGTAGACACAGCAGAAAACACTGAGACGCAGAGCTAAAAACCGAGCGGAGCGAGAAGCAGAGTTTTGGGGAGCTGAGATTTAAAGATTCAAACAGATTTGAAGTTTTAAAATTGATTTTCCATTAATTTTTTTCTCTCTTTTTCTTAGTTTATGATATGAACAGAATTATTATTTATGGTTTTGGTTTGTTGATGAACATGAGTAGCTAATTTTCTCATTCTAGGATTTTTTTGAACTTATTTATGGATTGAATTATTTATTTACTCCCTTTTTGCATCGAATGGAGTTTTTGTATTGATTTTATCTTGCTCTTAATGCCTGATCACCATTTAGTTGTCTTGTTCATTTAAAATTAATCTTGAGAAAGATAATTTAAGTGTAGAACTTGGGTAAAATCATGTTAGATTTGAAGTTTAGGTATATTAAATGGATGGTTTGTAGTATCATAGAGATATAGTTACTAACCTAGCATTGTCAGATTAAGATTGATGTTTAAAGTTAGTCCTTATAAATTAATACAAGAGATTGATTAGTTTATTAGAATAAATATTTGGTTTTGACTTGAGAGAACGTTATCGAATACTTTGAATCTTAGACAAATACATATCTTCGTTTAATTGTTTATTGAGGGTAAATTAATTAATTTATGAAATAAATAGGGGATAGATAATCTTAGGTTCCTCCTGTCTTGAAGTTATCGATTTAATCAATTAATTCTTAAGTATAAAATTTCTTTCAAAATATTCTCACTAAACCTGATTGATAACTTAATTAAGATAATTAATTCATTTTTGTCATAGTCAACGATCTTTTTATATTACTTGCGACCCGTACGCTTGCAGTAAAGCTAGACGGCTAACAACCATAAATCACGATTTATAAGTATTTATTGCCTAAAAATAAATTATTCCAAACGAACACTTAATAAGCTTGTGAATTGTGGTCACGCTTAACTTTAGCGAAAACTGATGAAGAAAAGATATGCAAAAAATGAGTGAAATAAAGAAATTAAAGAATAGCCTTAATATGTTAGAATTTTATTTTAGCAGATGAAGATAATTCATTAATATTGTCCTTTTAAAAATCTTATCTGCTCAAGATACTTCTGTTGCTAGGACCATATATATCTAATTATTCTCAAATGAAAGGTAATTTAATCCTGTAACGTCTTTCTCTGGTTTGTTGCTATTCATATTCTCCAGGACTAGAATTGTACGTGGCATTCTTTGGGGCAAGCAGTTGTAATACCGACCTCCCATAATCTCATCCTTCCTTCAATAATCTGAGTCACTTTCAAGTGCTCCCCTCATCATCATGAAGAGAAATACTTATATATTTTAGGAATAATACCTCATCTGTATTCTGACTAATTAAAATACAACAACTCATCTTATTTTAATCTTATATGACAAACTGATGATGTGAGAAAATTACGTTTTTTGTTTTTCTAAATTAAGAAGTTTATGTTTTCTTTAAAATCATAAAATTTGAATTTCCTTAGATGATTCATCTTCTATGTAGGATTAAAATAAGATGAGTTATTATATTTTAATTAATCAGAGTATAGATGAGGTGACGCTCCTGGGGCATATAATTTCTCCATCCATTAATGTTTGCTTGTAATCCAACAGCGACTCCACCATTGAACCATGACCATGCATTGTGTCATTTCTTTATCAGTACCCTCTATTCTGGTAATTTCCTTGGTAGACTCCAGTCTTATATTGTAAATTTTTTGTTATTGAAGGCTATTATGATAAGAGACGTGGCACATGGTGGGGCGGGTCAAGACAACCTTGAACCATCTTCCTGAAGATAACAACAAATCAACTCACTTTCGGATTTTATTTAGAATCTTAATGAATTAGTTTTGGGTCATTCAGAGAATTGGGTGTGTATGTGAGGATTTCACATCTTTCCAAATTGCAGACAGTGAAGGGAATCTTAGCTTTGAATATTACACGAGTGGAGGTCTCTTTGCCATGTCCATTTGGAGGAGCCACAAGCACAACCCCTGTTTCAAAGTTATTTTACGTTTTCTTTTTATGGCTTTTTGTCATTTATTCTAGTTAATCTAGTTAGTTAATTTACCAGGTTAATTGCTTTGGTGATGAATTTTATTCTGTGATGGTTTTCCATAATCGGTTCATGTGATGTACCTCTCTTGGATATTCTATGAATAAAATATCCACTTCAAAGGTGCTTCAACATAAAGGTTCTGGTCCCCATGTCATGGTTCTTCTCAGCTTGATTCGTATATATCCTCCTCTATATTTGATGGTCCCACTTCAAAGCGGTATTTGAATTTAATCTGCCCAAAACCAAATCTAAACTTGATCGTAGTTAGCAATATATCACTCAATGTATTGAACAGATGAATCAGTGAGACCACACGAGTAATGATAGCTATCAAATATACTATCTGGTCAGAATTTTTTGGGAAAGGAAATTTAGTCGTGTAGGAACTTACAGTGGCAGCCTGAAAAATCCATCTCTTGAGAGAGTCCTGGTTGTTTCTTTCCGATTAAGTTGTTTGAACCTGCAAACAGAAGAGCATATGTTTCATCAAATGAAATATCGAAAGAACATTTTCTATTTCAATAAACTCACGAAGAAAAGAAAAATGACAAAACGAAAAAAATAAAAATTTGCAATGGCAGAGACAACCGAAGAAGTTAACAAGGGTATCGCCAAAGCAAACGTAATTGGGGTCCCGATACATTGAAGCGCACAGTGATAACAAAAGGATGACGGGGAAAACACTGGTAGGAAGGATTGTTCGAACTGCGAAAACAAGGACCTTCATGGAAGCAATTTGGCTATGAAATTAATTTTACAGAAAGACGCAAAAAACAAAAAAATCACACCCACGGGGAGGAAAAAAATACTTTTTTTTTTTTTTGGTCGAAGGAAACTCTGAATATTACTTCAAGATGAAACTAGTACAAATAGTTTAGACTAAGGAAATCAAACAGCAACAAAATAGAAATAAAACTAACAAATGGAAGTAGCATCAAACAACAAATTAGCCAACACCCATCCTCCTCTTTGGTGAGAGAGGAGTAACAGAAAAATCATTCAAACCCTGAGCATCTGAGATTAGAATAGGTAATAAAGAGAGTGGTGGTGAGAACACCCACCCCGTAGGGCTCACTCCCTTAAAAGCTTCAGCCGCAAGAGTATCAGCTGCAACATTACCCCGTCAAGGAGTAAATGAGAGGGAAAACCCAACCTTAGATGCAATGAGATTAATGATATCCTGAACGATTCCCCTGCACTTCCAATCAATAAGACTTGGTTGACTCACATCAACACATTTTTTCAGTAGCAAACAGTCAGATTCAAAAACCACATTATCCAAAGATAAATCTACAGCTACCATTAAAGCTCGATGTAGCGCAAGGGCCTCAGTCATAAATGCAGAAATAGATTTAATTTTATCTATGAAGCCCCATTGAAAGCTACCAAATTCATCCCTGCAAACAATCCCCACCGCTGCAGCTTTAGTGTCTAACTTAAAAGCACCATCGGTATTGATCCTTAGACAACCTGTCGGTGGAGGAGACCAAAGCTCATTCGGTATTGATTGATTCATATCAGATAATTGTGTCGTGATAGAGGGATCATTTTCCATTGCTGCCCAGAATTCTCGATTGGCCATTTTGGATGATTCAATTACCTGTACTAGGTTCGGATGAGTAAGGTTGAAAACCTGCGCATTACGTTGCTTCCAAATGTGCCATAGTATCCAACAAATTAAGGAGATATCTGACTCTAGAAATTCAGATTTATCAGCTACAATTTTTAGCCACCAGGTATTAAAATTGTAAACAGACATCACATCTGTTTTTACTCCCAGATAGCATCCAACCATACACATCTCGTCCATGGGCATCCAAAAAACATATGTTCTAGAGTCTCTTCAGTTGCATGACAAACAGGGCATACTTTATTTATAGATCTTCGGCGTTGAAAAAGAGCTCCATTAGTTGCCACCGAGCCTGTTAGAACACGCCACAAGAACTGTTGCACACGAGGGACAACTTTTATCTTCCACAGATGCTGCCATATAGAGGAGGAGAGGACACATGAGGTGCTGGCCTTCTGTCTATGTCTGAGGACTTGATCTTTTTTATGCTTATAACTTAATTTGACAGTAAATTTTCCATCAGTCGTTGGGGTCCAGACTAAAACATCATCCACGCCGTTAGTTGGGATAGGCATTGAAGCAATGGCAACAAGTATTGCGTTAGGTACCAAGAGTCGGATTGGATCAAGATTCCATACCCCATTTACAATTAGATCACTAACCTTCTCATGTTCAACAATATAATCTTGGTTATCCTCTGGCTTTGAAGGAAATTGAATGTGAGGCACCCAATTGACACCCCAAATTTTGATATTGGAGCCATTAAACGATTTATAGTTTCATATACATCATGGATCTCGGAATTTTTTTTTCAATGTAGTATGTATGATTTTTAAACTCCTTTTGCCTTTTCTTGTTCGTTTCTATTACGAGATCTCTGTTTCTCATGTTCATAGGTCCATGGGTAAATTACTTGAGCACTATTGCCAATGGTTGCCGCTGTGTATAAGGTAAATGTGGCCAAAGTTTCTCTGAGGAAGCGGAATGTTCATCCCAGAAGACTTTCCTGTGCAAATCGGATAGGCCACCGGCGGCGATATGGAGCGGACGCACCGGTTGGCCATCGCCGGCATCATCGGATACCTCCGGCTTGATCCAAAACTAGAGCTACCACAAGCAGCGGTAAGACTGCGAGATGAAGACGACGACGAGGAAGACGATGTCGATGAGGATGATTTGGACAAAGACAACGACGAGGACGGCGACGAGGAGGAAGAGGAAGAAACCTTGTTCAATGATTTTGGTGGAGAAAGGAAGGCTCTAATCTTTAAAGCAGAGGACGGCGAGGCAAAACGATCATATTCCTCAATGAGATTAGCTAGATCTTCGTCTGAAGTGATAGAAACCAGAGCATCGAGATCTTCGGCGGGCAATTGACAGCGGAGGCTAACAGATGAGCCACACAACTCTGCCATCTTCAACATTAGCTCTGTAAAACGCGAAACACCAACAGAATGTCAGTCTCAGGTGATCATCGAAACAGATGAAAGTGAATTAGTGAGTTAAGGAAGAAAGAGAACTGACCGGAGAAAGAAATGGAGGAGGGGACAGAGAGAACACGGGTGTGGCCGCCGAGATAACGGAGCTTGCCGTCGGGATAGCGAGGGAAGATTTTGCCGCCGTAGCTGCATAGGAATTTGATGGTGGATTTAGGGGAGTCACCTGGAACGGCGACCATGGCTGATTCGGTTGAGATAAGAGTAGAGCGGGGTCCGGTTTAGGATGGGAGAGGGGATGAGGAAGAAGATTTTTGAGATGGCCCGCTCTGCTCGTCTATCGGCGATACCATTTGGGCCTTATTTATAGGGACTTTATGGGACTTACGTCACTTTGATTCCCAGTGACATAAATTAGCAGAAACGGATCACGCCTTATTCCCATTCCCGATTGTAATGATAAGATTACTTCCCGCGTTTGGACCAAAAATAATTACTCCGTATTATTCTAATTATAAGATAAAATTGATTTTTTAAAAGAAATTAAGAAAACAAATTAAATTACTTTAGAGTATTTATATTTTTAGTATCCTTAAATTATATATTAGTTTATTAGTCAAATTAATTAGTTTGAAGAAAAAAAATAAAAAGATAAATACTTTAAAGTAATTTAATTGACTTCCTTAATTTCTCCAAAAAAGTCAACTTTATCTTATAATTAAGATCGGAGGGAGTACTAAAGAGTTTCCTTCCCGTGTCTTCGTCATCGTCAGTCTGTTTTTTTTTTTTACTCTCTTTTTTATGTGAGAAGAAGGGTGCGTTTTAATTAGCTTTTGGACAATAGTTTCTAAAGAAAATATGGAGAATTGCTTTTGGAGAATAAATTATGAAGAGAATTAGATTATGGGAAAAAAGGTGATTTTGAAAAAATGAGAGTGTTTGGATGATTTTATCAGAATAGCTTTTTTCATGGTCAAATAACTAAAAAGGACATTAACTTTTATGATAATTACATGTAAAGAATAAGATTATATTTTATATATTATTTAAGGGGTAAGGTCCAAATTTAATAGCCAAGTTTTTCCTAAGGGGCATCCGGTACAAATAAATTTTAGAAGATGGAAAAATAACAATGAACAATTAACACTACAAAAAAACAGAGAATTAGAGACGAAAATTAGCGACGGAATTAATTCCGTCGCTATTCCGTCTCTAAACCGTCAATAAATCCGTCGCTAAAATTAGAGACGGAATTAGAGACGGATTAGCGACGGAAATTAGAGACGGAATTATTCCGTCTCTAATTTCCGTCGCTAAATTCGTTTAGGGACGGATTAGCGACGGAAAATATTCCGTCTCTAATTTCCGTCACAAATCCGTCACAAAATTCCGTCGCTAAATTCCGTCACAAATTTCGTCGCTATTCCGTCACAAATTCCGTCGCTAAGTTTAGGGATAATTTATTCCAGATTTTTAACAAAAAAATTAGCGACGGAAAAAAATTTCGTCTCTAAATTCCGTCGCTATTCCGTCTCTAATGTCCGTCAATAATTATTTCTGTCTCTAATCCGTTACTATTTCCATCGCTAATTTGAAATTTTCAAATTTTCATCATTTAGAAAATAAAATA
The DNA here is from genome assembly GCA_963855925.1 of Inga laurina. Lineage (NCBI taxonomy): Eukaryota > Viridiplantae > Streptophyta > Magnoliopsida > Fabales > Fabaceae > Inga > Inga laurina. The sequence goes on from OY979710.1 coordinate 52,569,960, forward strand.
ATAATATAATCATTTAAAACTTGTTAAGAATCATGGAGACTAATTCTTAGGAAATGTATTCGTATATCATTAAAACGGATTCATCATGTTACTTCGTATTAGCTAAACAAACAAGAAAATAATATATGAAGTAATGTCTTTTAAAAATTAACATAATAAATGAAGAAAGAATAATTGTATAATGAACAAGATGCTTTGAGATAATATATGAAGTAATCTCTTTTGTCATTAGTTTCTTCAAGTGCACATAAATAGGATAAGAGTGGTAATCAATAGGCCAAAGCAAATAATAAAGTCAGTGACTAATGAATTTTAAAAAGCAAAATGTTCCAAAATATGTGTGTGTATAATTTTTTGAATATAATCATTCATTGCTGTGAAAATACAACTATATAGTAGTAGTGGTGGTACTGATTTCTTGAACTTTATTAAACTGGTAATCAATTTATTCATACACTCATTGATCGATGTTACCAATATGATTTCTTTAACAAAATAAAAATAAATAGTTGTTTTGGAACCTATATACGATTATGAAATCCTTAAATAAAAATACAAACAAAGAACACTAATATATAGAAGTTAAAATTCATAACAATTCATGATATAATTTACAAAGTATAAACATCACAAATTGTTTCTTGAGTTTTATGCAAAGCATAGGATTTTATTTATATAATAATAAATTTGTGACAAATTACAATAATGCATTCTACGATTTCAAACAATACATAAAAACACGTAAATAATTACTATTGCATATATTATATGAATGTGTAATTAAATACTGATTTAATTTACAGTATAAGTTCAATCTTGCAATTGTATCGAAAAAAAGTTCAATATTACAACTTGGCCTAGCTATTTCAAAATATAAGTCTAGTCTAAAATTTAGAAAATATAATTTTTTCCTTATGTTGTTCTTATGTACAATTAATAACCTTATAAATAATTATTTTGTTATCATTAATATAATAATATTAAGTTTTGAAATTAGTTCAATGTTAAATACTCATTTGTTTTGTTAATCGAGACTAATACCTAGGATTAGAGTGATAGTCAATAGGCCAAAGCAAATAATAAAGTTAATGATTGATGAATTTTGTTTTTGTATTTTTACTATCTTACCCTTAATTGTACTCTATTGAGAAAACAACATGGTAATTATGAAGTATATGTGCCACGCTTGCTAGTCAAATGAACCTCTAAGTGTAGAAGTCATTTCATCTTAGAAAGATTGGTTGTTGATTCACTTTATGTATATATGCATCCTATAACCTTTAGGTGTTTCATTCACTTCATTTTGTGTTTTTCTAATCATATCAAGATTGCTAAATAGATAATTCAAAGGTGGAGCTCGTATATGTAGTTTTGTGTGAATCTGGTTTGCCACGTCATGTGTGGTCTAATTAGTTAAAATTCAACAACTCAACTCATATTAATTTTAGTTGATTGCTCATGTGATTTACATTTTTATTTTTCTTAAAAAATTCAAATCGTTTAATTAAGATTTCAAAAATAAAGAAAAAATAAATATTGTGAAATATTTTAATTTTATTAATATACCAGCTAATATTTAAGAGTTGCTACATCAACTCATGAATTATTGTATTTTAATTGGTTAGACTACAAATAACGTGACGAACCAGATTGATACAAGAATTTATAGTGTGTGAAAAACAAGAGAAATACTTACATACGCCAGGAGCACAACTCCATCTATACTATGACAAATTAAAATATAACAAATCATCTCATTTTAATTACACATAACTGATTAAAATGTATTCTAAAGAAATTCAAATGTTTTGATTTTTAAAAATATAAACTTCATAATTTACAAAAATAAAAAACTTAATTCCCTTCATTGAGTTGTTATTTTTCAAAATCATTAAAATTTTAATTTTTTCATATAACTCATCAGCCATATAAAATTAAAATAAGATAAATTATTATATTTTATTAATCAGAATAGAATATAGATAAAGTCACACTTTTGAAGTATGCAAATCTTACTCCAAAAATAATGACCCCAGATCATTCACGCATTCCCTCCAAAAATTTTACACATTCCCTCCATTTGAAGGGTTATTTTCCCAGATTCCCATTTCTTAATAGAAAAAGATACTTTACTCTTATTCCACACATCGCTTCGTCTCTATTTCTCCCTCTTAGACTAGTTCGGCCGCAGCTCACCGAGTCACTGTCCTCTCCTTTCTTGGTTAGCCGTCGCAGCTCTCCTCTTTCGACTTCCTCATGCTGCTATCAATCTCGATCTGGTTTGTTTTCCTTTCCTTTTTATTTTCCTTTGTTTCTTGGAAACTTTTGGTTCCGTGATGTTGTTCGGTTGTTTGGATTTATTGAACGAGTTGGATGGGTGTTGTCACAGATCTGTACCTTGGTGGGTATGAAGACGCGCAACATCGTTTGTTGGGTTAAGAGGGAGCTATGGTGCCCTGAGGTAAAACCTCTTAACTGTATTCGCTGCTGAACCACTTTGTCAAATATTCTGTTTTTTGTTATCAAAATTACATGTATATCACCAGAGATTTAGATTAGCCTCTCCCTAAAAGAATCCCATTATGGTTGATGCTACTGCTGGGAATTTTATTTTCATATCCTTAGCGTATAAGGCAAAATTAGCTTCTATGTAATTCAAAAGGCGCAAAAAAAAAAAAAAAAAAAAGGAAGGTACGTTTCAAAAAAAAAAAGGAAGGCAAAATTATTTTCATGATCTGATTTGACATAAAAATTTGCATAATTTGTGACTTGATTTGATACGTTGTTAGCTTCAACAAGTTGTTTTTGATGTAATGAAATTCTACTTAGTTCATTGAAATTGGAGTTGTTGGATGGCACAGCTTAATAAAGCTTTACATTTGCAAATTTGGTTGGAAAGGCATGTTTCTTTAAATCTGTCTTATGTAAAGAAACACTTGAGTTGAATGAGCAAGTGTGAATATATGCAATTCGTTCAACTTTGCTCTGAATTAATTTGAGCCATTGAACTTCATATTGTTCAAGTACTTGTCTTTTGAATTTAAACTACATATTCTCTGAATTTATTTTGAAATTGTTTTGCTGTGGAATTATTTGGTTTTGCATATCTTTAGTCTTTGTTGTTCCACAATTAGCCATTGGATAATATACTCTTGTGTTTGTAACCACTGCTTTTCTGAACATTCCCCCACATTCAATTCCACAGATTGATATTGACTTGCTATCATTAGCTGACTGTGTGCTTGTGAGTAAAATAAAAAAAATCAAAATTAATTGCCAGTTTGCCTGAAACTCAATTTTTGGGAATTTGAATCAGTGTGAGTACATTGCCATTGATCAATTCCTTAGAAGAGTGTTGTCTAGCAGGATAGCTCACTTTCCCTTGGATGCATATGAATTCTCCATTGCTGCAACTGTTACTGATAAACTTGCTGGCAAGTTGAAAAACAGAAATCCTTTTTCTTCAAGTGCCTGGTGTAGATTTGAGTGGCTGGGATAGCTTGGTGTTTTTTTTTTAAATTGCAAAAGGTGTGTTGAACTAAGCTTATGCATACACTTGTTTCCTAATAGTTATTGCTGCTACCTGGTTTAACCTAAGAACTGAAAGTTTTGCTTACTAATTTAACCTAGTCCTTTCTGTTATGTGATGAACAACTGCTCAATGAATTAAGCCTGTTGCAGTAGTAGTAGCTTTCAATAATGGCCGCGGGGAAAAATAGAAAAATGGGTTCTTTTACTTTAAAGATCAAGGTTCAAACTCAAAGTTCAAACAGCTTATGGGTCCACACTGCTTGGCCATTGCCTTAAAAAGCAAACTACAATAATATGGGAAGAATCTAGAAGGCTTTACGGACAGTTATCTTTGTCATTTTAAAGAATAACTTTGTCTCTTGAAGATATCCTTATTGCAAGTTGGCATTGTTTAATGTTTTGTTTTTGTCATCTTTTCCTTACATGAACCAATCCATGCTTATCATGCGGGAAGTGGTATATTCATATGGCTTTGGAAATCTATTTGAATAAAAAAATGATCTATTTTTTGTTTTGCCATAAAAAATGCTCTATTCTGGACAAAGTTTTTATTCTTATGAAGTTATTGGAAAATTTGAAGTAGGTACTTGACATTGTAGAACAACAATGGAATTTATCCTGCTATTCTGGACAAAGTTTTTATTCTTAAGTTGTTTCCAATTGAAGTAGCTTTGTTCTTCTGCATAATTTCTGTTGCTGAACTATTATTGCTTTTTGGCAGAATTTCACCTTAAGCAATAGAGGTTTGTTGTCTGCCAAAAATGTATCATTACTAATTGACAAGTTTGGAGCATAGTTTTGTTTGAGGTGAAATTTAAAGCTTTTGTTCATAGTCACTTGGCTCAAGGAAAATTAATTTGGTTCATTGGTTCATATAAGTTTCTTGCATTTCTTCTTTTTTCACTGATATTTTAGAGTGAGGAATGACTTGTTGATTGCTTGTTATTGTTGTGTTAACTTGAGCGCTCAAATTCATCTTACTAGTTGCATATCATCCTTTATTTTATATTTATTCATATATTTTGACTTTTTGCACTCATTATTTTCTTTAATAGGATCATTACATGAGGATCAAGGCATCTAGAAGTTCTAATACAGATTCTCAAAGTGATGTGCAATCAAATCAGCTAGATGAAGAAGAAATGAACGTATATTTAGAGGCTGCAGGTGGTAAGAACAAGAAGGTCACATATTTGGCTTAGGATCTGAGGTCAAAGATGTTGATTCGTCAGCTTATTCTTATAGGTCTTCTCCTTCCATCAACACAATACTCCAACCTGATATTGAAAATGTTATCACAAAGCTTGAACAATTCAAATCCTGAAGTTCTGAAGCTCATGACACTGATGATAGCACACCATAAGATAGGGTGGTAATTAGGTTGTTTGACTACAGGAAACATCTGTGTTGTTTGTTTGATACATTATATATATTTTCAATTTAGTACTTTTGTGTGTTTGTAGTTAACTTGCTATCATTTTAGAATTTGGTTTCAATTTGATTTTATTTGCGATCAATTTAATTCCACTTTCAGTTTTTTTAACTATTATAGGTTGTTAAGGTTGACTTACCGTTAAATTCAAAATAATAAAAAAAATGTTTCAAAAAAAAATTTAAAAAGATTAGAGACGGATTTGTGATGGAAATTTTGTCACAAAATTAATTTGTCTTTTTTAAAAAAATTTATTTTGTGACGGATTAGTGACAGAAATTCCGTCGTTAATCTATCTCAAAGATTAGTGACGGAAATTCCGTCATTAATCCATGTCAAAGATTAGAGACGGAATTTCCGTCTCTAATCTGTCTTAAAAATTAGCGACGGAAATTCCGTCGTTAATCCGTCGCAAAAATGTCATTAGGCTATTCCACAAATTAGTGACGGAATTTGTGATTAGAGACGGAATTTCCGTCGCAAATTAGAGACGGAATTTCCGTCGCTAATCCGTCTCTATATTAGCGACGGAATCAAAATTCCGTCGTTAACAGAATTAGTAATGCCCTTTTTAGGGACGGAACGTTTTCCGTCGCTAATCCGTCGCTAACATATTAGAGACAAAATTAGCAATGAAAATTCCGTCTCTAATATATTTAGCGACGGAATCCGTCTCTAATACCTGTTTTTTTTTGTAGTGTAAAACCCCTAACAGCATTAAAAATGATGTATCTTAACCCATTATTTAACATTAAATTTCATAATTAATACTAAAAGTAAAATAAATTTGTTTATATGTGATGCTAAATAATTTAACTAACTTTTCTAATATAATCAAATTAGAGAAATGAGTCTTATATTAAGGATAAGAGGGAGTATTAAAATTTTAAAATTCTAAAATAAAAGACAGAAAACGTTGAAATTCGGAAAAAAAAACAAAAAATGAGAGATAGTGTGACATGGGACCCATAGACAGGAAAAGAACCAATGTGAATGAGAGGGCGGGACCCACAAAGTGCAAAAAGTCAAAAAAAAAAAAAAAAGCTTATGCCGAAACCATGATTTTAGGGTCAAAATAGCTTATCTGGAAAAATTGAGTGTTCTTGTATTTTTTTTCCTTAAAATCATGATTTTAAGAAAAAAAAAAAACACTTTTTTTGGATGGCCGAACCCACTCCAAAGCAATTCCAGCTTTTTTGGTGTGTCCATGGGAATGTAAAAGTAATTTATTTAAATAAATTCTTTAAAAGTAATTTGTCTTGGATATTTAAAAAAATTTTTCTAACAATGAATATTTAAAAGTAATTTGTCTTGGATATTTAAAAAAAATTTTCAAACAATGAATAAGTCATTAAGTTGATAATAAAATTAATAATGGGAGTCATTAAATCAGAATAACGTATACAAGTACAATTATTTTTAGAAGCTTAAATTACAAAAAAATTCTAAAAATTTTGAATGATGAGTAAGTAATTCTCTTAAGCTTTAAAATTTAATAATAAATCTTCTTGAGCTTTCAACTTTCAAGTCTACGCCCATGATCCCAAAGTATCAATCATATACTCTTTAAATTTTATTTTTGTGTGGGTATAGCGCCCTCAAACTGTTATATATTGATATGTTTGATAGCACCACCCTAAATTTTAAGTTGTGTGCGAATAAATGATAAATAAAATTAATTGTGTGGTAGTAATCTGCAATCTGCATAAATGTAATAATTTAGTGGGTTTATTGTAAGGTTTCAATAGTTGACGATGTTATCTATACATGGTATAAAGCTCTTAGTGTTACGTATATAATTGAGCTTTTTTATAATATATATGTGAATTTTTAAAAATAAAAACTATGTCATACTTAATCATAGAATTATTTGTTCATTGATAAGCGAGGTTTCGCAATATTTTCTCGCAAAACTAAACTTGCTTTTATATCGATGGGCTTATGTCTCGCATGTAGCACAATAAAATTTATCTCGGAAACGAGATATATATATATAGAACGTAATCAATTATATTAAAAAAAAATCACAAATTAAAAATAAAGTCTCTAAATATAATTTAATAATATAATAAATCACTTTTTTTTTTTCTGGTTTATCACTCTCCTTTGTGCGTTTTAAATATAAACTAACACTTGTAACTTTTTTGAGTATAATTAAGTGACACAGTCCTATTTTTATATGCAAAATGTTCGATTTGTGATTTTATTTTGTATTGGATGTTACAAAACAGGGCGAGCTTTGTTTGTGGTAATAACCCACCAAATAATATGGGGAAAGAAATAAAGGAGAGAACTCAAAGGCCACGGAATGATTGTGGCTTGGAAGGGAAGTGACATGGAGTCCTGAGAAATGGATGATACACAAGAGATTATCTTAGCCTTTTTTTTTTTTTTTTAAGTGAAAAAATATGATGATACGCAAAGAGTTTTTATATGATGCGGGTATATCCGTTTTTTTGTCGTCATGTATATTCACGTCCTTCTCATTCTGACTCTCATCCATCTCATGCTCATATCTAATTCCATCCTACGGGCCGCCACCCCCGTTTTGTCCCTGCCATTTGCCAATCCACAGATGCTCCACGTGGGCCCTACTTTTCTACTCCCCGTCATACGTGTCCTGTTTTAGTTGGATTCCCCAGCTCTTCTTTTGGTAAACTCTTGCATGCCGCGATAGCTAATCAAATCTTTGCACGATTCGCATTTAAGTTTTAATAAAATGATACTTTTTTAAAAAATAAATAATTAAAAGATTATCTTTATTTTAGTTTTTATATCTATTAAAATAATTTTTTTAAAAAAAACATAAAATTTTAAAAAATCAAATCCAAACTATCCAAATTTAATTAGCTCTCCCATATAAAATCAAGTTGCGAGAGTCCCGCCTCATTTGTAATCGCAGCAGAAAAATGAAGAGCCACACATCATGCATGGGTCCCACCATTTTCTAGTAGATATAGTGTGTGTGTGTGTGGGAGAGGTGAAGCTCCCAGAATATGCAATAATTTCTCTCGGAATTGTGTTTGAGCTGAGATGGCCAAATCATTGCCCATGTGATTGAATTGTATTCTCTCGGAATCTTTAGTCCTTTATGTTACAAGGGACTAGCTAGAAAATGGACCAGCCAATCAAAATTCCTTAAAACAATAATAATACGTACCCTCTATTTTTTAGTGGACGAGGGGAGATTGCCATGTCATACAATTCTCACCCAGAAAATGGAAAACATAGTTCAGTTGTAGGGTTAGATATAAAGTTATCTTGTGTGGATATATTCGTATATATACTTCATCTGCGAGAATTTGGATTTCTTAAATTATAAAGTGGTAAAGCATATTCGAAATAAAAAGCAAAGATAGGAAAATTTAAGTAATATAATACTCCCACTCGAGATATGCTTCAATTTTAAAGGAATCCAGACTTGGGTGATGATCTTTAATGATAACTCTGTGTAAAGATAATATTAATAATCGATCGCTTTGCTCATTAGGCGTGGTTAGTAAGCTCTCTAATCATTAATATTCATTTTCCTGTCATATCAATACGACAATAAGGCACTTAGCTAGCAAGCATATCTCGTTAGAATCCCTAATTAATGTGACCTCATTTAATTAAACTCTCACGTTACTACTATAATGCAAAGATTATACCCGTGATTAGCATATGTTAATAAGTGATAATCTTGTTATCAAAAAAAAAAAAAAAAGAATAAGTGATAAAAACACGTGGAGTAAAACAAATTCTAATTCTACAAAACTCATTCTTAGCAATTACTAGAGCTTTGTTACATAACTTAGCCACAATTTTTGAGGTAACCATAAAATTGAACTCACAATTTTTTTTACCATATTATGGTAAGGCTACAGAGCAATTGGCGGATATTATTAGTTAAGGAAATCACAATGAAATTCTAAGAAATTAATGTAACTAGTAGAAAATCCCAGTGAGCAACATGTAATAACAATTGGTTCATACTGTTATTGAGAATTGTTGGTGATTATATTCATTTTTGGGACCTTATAGAGATTCTGCTGGCTAGTTAAAATGTGAAGGTGGGTGCAGAACTCTTACTTGAATGCTTTCCCGGCCATGTCAAACTGGAGGTCGATGGTTCTGAAATTTAGAACTGCATGAGCGACTTTGGTGGTGTCATTAAAGATGAGGAAGGTCGATGGATTTGTGGGTTTAGTTGTAAGCTTACCTCTGTTCCCTGCAGTTGCTGAACTGATAAGGATCATGAATGGGTTAAGCTTGTGCTTGATCAAGGTTTACAAAAACATAGTTTTGTATTCTGATTGTATAGAAGCTATTGACTATTGCACGAAAGGGGATGTGATAATAATCACCCCTTCAAAGACATCATCGAAGATATTAGACTAATTTTATATAGGCACTGGCAGTTTGTACTACTACATAGTTCAAGAGACAACCTGAAAGTGGTCGATTGTCTTACAAGACAATATTATAGTTTAGTTAGTCCTTTTTGTATCCTTAATTAATCTCCACCTGACCTTCATACGGTCGATCGGCCGGGGGGTTAAATTCTTGCACCTTGGTGTTTGATTAGCAATGGACTCAAGTACTTATTTAAAAAAAAAAAAAAGTGAAGGTGGGACGTTACGTACGTGACGCCATTATCTAAGAGGCAGTGCTGCTGTGAATTGGGAACAAGAGAGGTGGTACGTAAGTGTATAACTTGCAGAAGAGGTGTTATGTGAGTTTGGCAATTGCGTTTGGTTAAATTGGAGTTTGTTTATTTTTGGGATTAATAAAATGACGCTGTTTTGGTCCAAAAAAAAAAAAAAGGAGTTTGTCTAATTTGATCGGCAATATGAAGCTGAGCATATCCTCCTTTATCTTCTTATCCTTACTGCGCTGACATCACATTTTTCAATCATGCCCCTCCCACAGGGATGCTCCACTTGCACATACACTTGCACATTCAATATAATCTGCACAAATTTTTATACATTTTAAAGCTCCGCTATCATTTTAGGCCAAAAAAAAAAAACTATCTTTAAATGGGACATGTATTAAATTTATGTATATTTAATTTTATTGTCCACGTAATTTTAAAGTTAGTTTCATTATTAATATAAGTTGAGTGAATTATAGTGTGAGTAGACTTGTGAATATATAAAAAATATGCTTGTTTTTCATTGAATATATAATCGGGTTACGAAGGTAAATAAGTGAAGTGATTTATAACATTATAATATTAAATCCTTCAGTTATGGTGCAGTGTCAAGTCTAATTATACATATAGTGTTGAACTGAGATTTATATGTAATAAAGAAAATTGGTGAAAGATACCAGATTAAAAATTTTATTGACCGAAGAAAGTACTTTATATGTTTTTATATACTTATACATATAAAAAATTGTTGAAAGATACCAGATTAAAAAGTTTAAAGATTTATATGTTTTTTTTGGCATAGACTAATAGAGCATGGATACTCGAATATCCAAATCTTAGTTTCTGATAAAAACATTTTAAATAGAAGACTTTTTTTCAAATTTTATCCTTGTATTATATGCACAAGTCTGTATATTAAGAGCCAATGTGTTAAAGACCTCACTTATATACCATTCTCTTACAAACATAGGTGGGGGTAACTCTGGTATAAATAGGTTAAGATCTGATGGATCACCCCACCACTTATAGTACATCAATCTTATTCCTAGAATAAATTACATTACAAACGAGATCTTATGTTAGAGAGATCATACGTGGTGTTATTTTGTAGGTGAAAGCCCAAGGTGGCTCAATTTTAAAGATACTTTATTGGGTACAACAAATGCAAAAAATATTATAAATTTGTTTTTATTAGAAAACGAAAACGAATATGGTTGTGAATAATTGAAGTTGAATGGATTGAATTTGAAGAAAATGGACAGGGGGCGAGGAAATGGGGTGTCGTTTTAGAAGGGATATTTGAAGAGCAAGAGGGATGGATCAACGTGGCAAAGTGAATGAGACGGGAGCCATGAACTTTTGGCCTCAATGGTCTCCATGTTTGGATTTTGCCACCCCAGATTTCATGGTAATCATTTTATGCAGCAAAAATAATACGAGTGTTTTGACCCACACGCATAACGATGACGAGGATTCTGGTATTTTCAAAGGAAGCTGTGGTGAAAGGAATAGGAGGTGAGTGAGAGGGAGGAAGGAGATTGGCCACGTCATTTGTGGTTTGAGTCTTATTAGTTAAAATACAATAACTCATTAGTTGATTTGACACATTCTAATTATTAGCGGGTATATTAATAAAATCAAAAGATTTCACAAGATTCATTACTTATGAAACCTTAATTAAGGGATGTATTTTTTTAAAAAAAAATGAAAATATAAAATATATGAGTAACGAACTAAATATTAGCTGAATTATTATATTTTAACGTATCCTATCATAAATGAAATAGTAAACTAAGTTTACTCAAGAATTTCTCATTATGAAGGGCATGTATGTGGGAGTAAGTTAAGGTGGTGCCGCCACGTAATCCACACTTTAGAGTTTGGAGACGTAGATTCTTGGGATATTCTCTCCCAAACTCTAGATAGTGTGTTTGGAAGAGCTTAAATTTGAGAAATAAGCCCTTATTACGTAAGCTGAGAAAAAACTCCTCTCACATACTTACCTCGTATACTGTGAATCACGAATTATAAGCACTTATTGCCCAAAAATAAACTCTTCCAAACGAACACTCTGGCGTGCACCCACAAGCAACAAACTCTAACCATATCCTCCTCCATCACAGCTTTGGCGCCATACTCTACTTGTTTAGATTTTGCTCGAATATTGAACAATTGTTAAGATCATATTGGTTAATCACAATGGGTTAGCGACTTTAGATCCTATATAAATGAGTCCTAGTTATAGTTTAGCATATAAAGGGATATTGATTCCCACTAATATAAAAGGGAGTAAGTAATTGGGTCTCTCTCAAATACTCCCTCGAGTGGGGTTGGTCAATGACTCTCGAGTAAATGATAATCATTTGTTATCAATAAAATTTCTTTTTGATTTTCTAATTGATAATTTTTTTGTTGATAACTTTTTTTAAAGAAAATTAAAAATTAGAAGTTATCTTGTTCTATTCAATTCACTTGACTAGCTGCCATTCATACGTCCTTTTCCACCACCATCACATTCATCATCCTCTGACTCCATACAATGTACTCAGCCTCCCAAATGAGAAGGCCCATCTCATTACGATTCTTAGGCTTTGCTTCTTCTACTTTGTACACCAAATTCAGAATATTTAGGCCTTGTGCTTTGGCGCCATTCATTATATTCTCATCCCATAATTTGCAAACTCACTTGTTATAAATAATGTTCATCACTTTGCATGAAAAACACACCATATCTGCCTTCACTTTCCTTGTTGCCTTTCAATTAATTTTGGGAGAATTACACTGCTGTAGTTCCATGGAAGCAAATATATCAAGAAATGGTCCCGGGAAAATCTGAAATTACTCTCAAGTCCCATGGGATCATTTTGTAATAAATTCCATCTGAGAAATGTCTGAAACACCCTTAAGGAAGGGGGCAAAAATGGAGACAGCATATTTTCTTTTCTCATTCGAAATCACCTCCTCTTCCTCATTCGAAATCACCTTCTTTTTCTCATCTTTCCTCATTTGAAATCTATCAGAAGGCATTCGGCCAAATCTTTGAAAGCCGAGAGTCGACAGTGTGCAACAGAAGAGAGCATCGTGTGCAACGGTGTTGGTAAGATCCGGAGAGAGACTGAGCTTCTTTTCCTCATTCAAAATCAGAAGGCATTTGGCCAAATCTGTGAAACCCGAGACTCGAGGGTGTGAGACGGAAGGCAGCATCGTGTACGACGATGTTGGTGGGATCTCTCTGATGTAGTTTAGGCGCGAGCGGCTGGGTAAAGCAACTCTGATCTTCCCTCTTCCGTGGTTAGGCTCTGTCGAGCGGTATTCTCAAAATCGGTAACTTTCTAGTGGTTTGATTGGTCTGCTTTTTCAAAGTGATTAACTTTTTGCTTATGAAGTTTTGCTTTTAAAGCTTGGATGCCTCCAAAGGAGGAGGAATTTTTGTTTACTCTCTTCTTTTTTTTGGCCACTGGTTCTCCTCTTGCCGAGAGGCCTTTTTTTTTTTGCATTTTCATGTGTAGTAAACTATGCTCAGAATTGTGATGCATTAAACTTTACCATGATGTTATGTGTGTGTTTTGGATTTTGTTTTTGCAAGTAGTTCATTCCTCTCTAGTTCAAGAGAATGAGCATGGCTGAAGTAGAAGAGATCATTTGTTGTCCATGTATCAGATGTTATTGATACTTGTTCGAGTTGTTTTGTCTGTTTTTCTTTGATTTTAACGTCAATTTGATTCCTTTTAAATTTGTTATTGTTCCCACTTCTTGGGTGTTGCAATTGGGGTTAAGATGGTTTGATCTATTTACGCGTGATGATGCACTTTTATAGTTCCTTTTGTGTGTATTATTATCTATGTATAACAGAGTATTGTTACCTGTTTGAATTATGCTATCTATTTACATTGATTTTAACATCAATTTAATTTATATTATATGTCTTATGCCCAATGTCGAGCACCAACTAATACAATCTTAGGTCCCACTTACTCTGTCCTAATTGGGATCATGGTTGTTCGGTTTTAAATTTGCAACCTTTCTCTTATGATATCATTTCTTTTGCAATTCCTAGCTTCGGTTTTGCTTTTTGTATTGTTATGGGTCGGTTTTATGAAATGTACTCTCTCACCTTACAATTTCTTTTAGGCAGTCTATTACTTGTGTGTGTGTATCTCAAAGGTTGTAGTTACTTTTGAGAATTATGTCATCTCTGTTTTTTTTTTACTTTCAACATTTATTAACTTTTGTGTTATGTCTCGATAGTTGAATTGGAATCCTTTCATTTTGTATACAAAATTTTAAGCTCTAATTTGTTCAATATGGTTTTTGTTACTTTCTGATGAAATGTAGGTCAAGACAATTGGTATTCATATGCATTTCTTTTTCTGGTAATCTTGTGTTTGTTTAGTTTCATGGGCTATCCTAACAGTTCTTTTATTTCCATATTGATTTGCATTACAATGCTAAATAAAAGTTTACAAAATATCGTAATATAGTACAAACTTCACGAATTAAACATGGAATTGTCCATGGGATGGTCTTAGATTTAGTAATAATCTTAGATTTAGTTTTTTTATACATTTTTGGTTGCTTTTTTTTTCTTCTTTATTAAAAATCTGCATTTTGTAAAACCATAATCCTTTTGTTGTGTGTCTTCAAGTTCCTTCTCTTTCTGCCTCAATATTCTATCAGTGTCATTCGACATGTGGTCCCTTTCGTTGAGAATTCTTTGAATATTTGCTAGCATCTCTCTCCCTCGTGTAGTTTCTTTTCCCATCCTTGTAAGTCGTCCATATGCTTAGATAATGAATGAAATGCATTTATTTCCTGTTGAAAATAAAAATAAGGTGATTTGTTAACAACCAATAGTAATAATGATTGTTGGCACTATGTTCTTGCCCTTCTCTCTTAAGGTTTATAAGAATTGTTTTTATAAGCTATTGATTCCAATAATCTTGATTTATGTGGAGGCCTTTTTGCTATTCATACTTTTGAAAGATGCTAATCCATATTGTGTTTAAGGAGCTGATGTTGAAAAATCTGTTTGCAGGGAAGGAAGAAGGACAGAGGAAAGTCTGGCAAAGAGAAACAAGGAAGTAAAAGCCCAACACGAACAAGGGTAGCCAGCTTTTCTAGCTAAACTTTATTCACAAAAGAATTTTTCAGTCACAAGGAGGAGAAGCATAAGGTAAAGGAGAAGGAGAAACAGAAGGGGAAGGTGAATAAGTTGCAAAATTTTCAAGAGGCCAACCTAGAGGTAAGGGAGGCGTGGAGTAGGTTGAGTGGAAAAAAGAGAGAACAATATGCTAAATGGGCTGAACAATTAAGAGGCCATAGTAAAGGGAAGACGTATGTCGTTCCATTCCTGACAAGATGAACGCCAAAGAAGTTTATGGCTGTCTACAAGAACTTGAAGAGCAGACCAGGCGCCATGAAAATGCTTAAGATAATTGGGTTTGACAAGCTGGTTCATATTTGTTTCCCACAGATAAACCACCATATATGTGTGGAGTTCATGCGATCTTTTGACCCTCCCACCAAGCAATTCTCATTTTGAGGGCAGACCCGTGAGTTAAAGGCTAAAGATGTGAGACAAATGCTCGGTCTACCTAATGGTGAGTTAGACATACAAGTACAAGTAGACGATGAAGATCGGATCTTCAAGGACCTCAGGAGTGTATAAAAAAATTTAAAATACCAACAAATAGGAGAATTGTTTATAGGTGAAATAGATGAAAATTTTGAGTTCCTTTTTGTCATATTCGCATTAGGAACCTTATTGTCCCCTAGTGTGAGTATTTATGTTAGTGATTGTGTGTTAAAGTTGATGACGCTAACAAAGGACGTACTTGGTCAGTTCGATTAGTCATCCTTTATTTTTAAAGAACTTTGCATTGCAATTGGGGATTTTCAAAAGGAATTGAGGAAAGGGAATGGTAAAGGCAAAAAAAATGTTGGAGGTTATATATACTTCCTCATGATACATGCCTATCTTGTCTTCTTTTTTTCTGCAACTAGAAATATGAATGTATAATTCTTAATTGTCAGTTACATGTGATGTAGATGTTTTGCCTACAACATTTTCCTTTGAGCAATCTGAAAGCATGTAAAGATGAAGATGTCATCCTATATTGGAATGAGGAATGGAGTTCAAATAGAGAAAGAAAGCAAGAAAGGGTTGTTTTATGGTGTCGGGCAGAGGGGTGGCCATTCATCTACAACATTTAATCTTGAAACAATGCTGACACACCCGATAATTATGACTACTTTAATATGTAAACTGTTTTCAGCGGCATTTTTGTGAACTTGTTAATGCCTTTATTATCAAATCTGATCAACATGTTAATGTTACAGGAATTGCAAAGGACATACGCTCGGCTGGTTGGAATGATCGGGAATGAGCTCCTTGCACTTCAAAATAGATTGTTGGATGGGAACAACAACGATATCGATGAAGACAAGGTTGCTGAAGATGAAGATGCAACAATATTAATGCATCAAGTTCAAGGATGTTTGAGGAGGAGGATGAAAAGGCAGCTGAGAAGGATGAAACTGAAGATGATAAAGAGAAGGAAGCGGACATTAAAGGAGAGGATGAGGAATCAGAAAGTGAAGAGAAGGAAGCGGACATTAAAGGAAGCGGACATTAAACACAATGATACGATAATTGAAATTGAATCCCATGATGGCGGTAAACCAGCAGAAGCACACTTTCCAGTAGTATCATGATGGAGAAAACCAGTAAAAAAGGACTGAAGTGGATTTGAGAAGGTCCAAAAGGGTCATAACTTCCAGCTAGGTTGTGAAATCTCCCTGGATAGATACAACCAAGAAGTGCAAGGGAAAAAAGAAAGTTGATGAGAAGGATATATTATTTCAGTTGTGTACAATTCGGTCTAATGATGATGACGACAACGAGTAAGTTTAAACTACTACTTTAGTTGGTTGCTGCAGTTATAGTACGATTGACATGTTGTGTATTTGTTCATTGTAGGGAATTTGTGGAGATGCATGATTACTTTCTCACAAGGGGGAACTCTATTGTCTAAAGCCAAGAGGATGGATTAATGATGGGGTATAGCACTGGTATTGAGTTATGTTATAGTGCTTTACTGTCATATTTTCATCGGGTTACTTGTTTATGTCACTGATGCAGTTAATGACAATAGTCGCGAAGACCTTAGTTGCTTATCAACAACAAAACGAGGGTAGAGTTAGAAGACACGTATTTACTGCCGACTTCATGGGTAAAATTGTTGCAAACCCATTAAAATAGTCTTTGGCTGATAATAAAAAATAAATGCTACCCAAATACTTAGGATATAACGTTGGGGATTGTGATTTCATATTTGCTCCAGCTGTTTGGGCTGATAACTGGTTTTGCTATGTGGTTGATACAAAAATCATGCGATGCTATGCCCTTGACTCTTTAATTGACATACTGACATATAATAAGAGGCAGAAGGAATTGGAATCTGCAAACAAATTGGGGTCTAAACCAATGGAGCCAAAGAAGAAGATAAGGAAATGTAAAGGACAGATTGACCCAAAGGAACACATGGCAACTGGAGTCGTATGGAATATTTGTCACCTTACACCTCACACTCTATTTACATTCACATTCCTTACTGTTGTTGTTTTTGTTTTTTCAACGAAATTACTTATTCCAAATTCTTCGAAGAGTCAAGACACAACTGTTTGAGGATGAGAACAAAATTCAGAAGGGAGTGACATGGGCAAAAGTACATGTACAACATGACACGTGAGTTGACATTGTGGTTTTCCTTTATAGAGGAAAGTTGAGAATACGACTGATTTGGTTTGTTACTTGTTAACATGTTTATGAGTAGAGACTCTTATGGTTGCATGTACTATCCTGGTTACAGATGTGGGACGGCACTGATCAAGGGCAAGACGGATACACCATGCCACACTATAGCCCAGACGAACTCCACAAAATGAAGGTCGGGTTCTTGTGGTGGCTGGTTACTCATCCTCACAACAAATATGAAGACAAAGTTATGTCTTTGTTTCAAGACATACATAAGAGGAGGAGAACCAATTAGGATGTTGACTTCAATTATACATTATTGTTGTGAATAACTTTGACGTAGTACACTATGACTTACATTGACTTATGATTGTATGGACAACACATTAGGATTTTGTTATGTTCATGTGCATAATAATTGTAGATGTGCTATGTTTTGTGTAATGATCAAGTGCAGTAATGGAATATGAATGATATGTTTTTGGGTTTGTCCAACTTTAAACTTGTACTTGAGATACTTTGAATATTTATGAATTACATAGTTATTTTCGTTGGTAAATGTTACTCCTACATATATGTACATTTAATGCTCTTGCTTGTACAATGCTACAAGCTCCACTCTCCACTGGTTTTGCTATGTCTTCATTGACAACTCAAGAAAGATGCTGTGTAGTATGAGCTCATCCAAAATAGGTGGAGAGTTGAAAATAAGTATTAATAATTGAGTGAGCATCTATATATGTCTTGTTATTATATAAGTACATACATTCCAAAGCTTTGAAGTTTTCAGTCATTTGGAAGCTACGTACCACTCTAACAAGGCATTTTTAACAAACAAAAACATACATGATTCTTAATTTCTTACTGTAAGCTTCAAATGTAGAATTGATTATGTTTTTTTTCAATATTATCCCCATTGAAAATCTCATTAATTGCAGCTTCATATGACTTTCATGATGTTATCATGATATTAAATATGAGTAATTTTACACACTTTCATTTTTAGAGAAAGTTAATAATGACTTAACCATACCTAATTTTGCAAAGATAGAAGGAACTTCTGCCTACTTGCCTCAGCAAGTTGACCATCCAACTGGTTGTGGCATGTAAACATTCTCAAGAAGTTTAGTCTTTGTGTAACTTGCTACAGTAAGCTGGAAAAATTACCATGGCAAGTGCCTTTCGTATGCTCTCTGTGTAATAGGCTACAACAAGTTGACAAACTTGCTGTAGCAAGTCAAGCATCTAAATGGAAATTGACTCTCTGCAAATATGCATAACTGTGTTAACAACTTCAGGGGCCTTCATTGACAACTTCAGGAGCCTTCACTGATAACTCGTGGTGCCTCCATTGATAAGTGATTAAGACTCCGTTGACAACTCTTCATAACAGCGTAACTGTGTTAACAACTTAAGGGGCCTTGAATGACAACTTCAGGGGCCTCATTCACAACTCGTGGTGCCTCCGTTGACAAGTGATTGAGACTCCATTGACAACTTTTCATAACAGTGTAACTATGTTAACAACTCAAGGGGCCTTGAATGACAACTTCAAGGGCCTTCACTGACAACTCATAGTGCCTTCGTTAACAAGTGATTGAGACTCCGTTGACAACTTTTCATAACAACATAACTACGTTAACAACTCAAGGGACCTTGAATGACAACTTCAAGGGCCTTCACTGACAACTCGTGGTACCTTCGTTAAAAAGTGATTGAGACTCCGTTGATAACTTTTCATAACAACGTAACTACGTTAACAACTGAAGGGGCCCTCACTGACAACTTTAAGGGCCTTCACTAATAACTCGTAGTGCCTCTGTTGATAAGTGATTGAGACTCTGTTAACAACTCTTCATAACAGCGTAACTGTGTTAGCAACTCAAGAGGCCTTAAATGACAACTTCAGGGACCTTCACTGACAACTTGTGGTGCCTCCGTTGACAAGTGATTGAGACTCCGTTGACAACTCTTCATAACAACTGACTTGTGTTAACAACTAAGTCAGCCTACATTGACAACTCAAGGGGTCTCCACTGACAACTCAAGGGCCCTTCACTGATAACTCGTGGTGGCTCCATTGCCAAGTAAAGGAGCGTTCACATATGACTATGACCACCTAATTGATATGAAATATCAAAAATATAGGATATCTATAAGTATTCACACATAAACTGATTTTCTAATATGAATATGACTGCATAAATATATATTAACAACTATATAGGCGTACAGTGACAATTCCATGGGCCTATAATCATAATCTGAGGTCCATTAGTTGACAACATAATTTACATCAAATTAAAACTTTCAAAATATGACAGTGGGATACACAAATATCAATATAATTGCATAAATATATATTAACAACTCCATGGGCATACAATGACAACTCCATGGGCGTATAGTGACAACTCCATGGGCCTATAATGACAACCCGAGGTCCATTCGTTGACAACATACTTTACATCAGATTAAAACTTTCAAAACATGACAGTGGGATACACAAATGTCAACATAACTGCATAAATATATATTAACAACTCCATGGGCATACAGTGACAACTCCATTGTCCTGTAATGACAACCCGAGGTCCATTCGTTGACAACATACTTTACATCAGATTAAAACTTTCAAAACATGACAGTGGGATACATAAATGTCAACATAACTGTATATATATATATATATATTAACAACTCCAAGAGCCTCTAATGAAAACTTTATGCCCATACATTGACAACATTATTTACAACTCATTACAACTTTCCATAAATAAAAGTGCGATACCAAGCCATATTATATCCAACCTTCATTTATAGCTGAAAATGCATACACAAGTAAGATAAAAGTCATAAATCATTGCTATAAAAGTAGTATAGATTTGTATCTAATCATATTTACACAAATTCTATGACATGCACTTTCCAAAATTAAAAGAACCCAAACGACCATGATTGATCAGCTTGGATTAGAATTCTTACAGGTCTTTACAGTGTGGCCAGCTTCATTACACATGCCACAATGATAAACCCTTTTGTCTTGAAACTGAGATTCAATCCTTTTTCGTTTTGGCCTTATCGGGGGCCTTCTAGTAATTGGTGGTCGCAATAAATTTTGTGTCATCATCTGTGTCACTGTAAGGCCATTAGCACATGGGCAATCATGCGTTGCTACAAGCCTCATGGGTGTTGCATAATTTTTTCTTGGGTACAAAGTTTGTAGCATTCATCGACATACGAGTACACACTACGATTAACTAACTTGATTGCTGTATATACATGTGGACAAGGGATTCCGCTCATCTGCCATGCCAGGCAAGTGCGTGTGTGCC
Organism: Inga laurina; assembly: GCA_963855925.1. Taxonomy (NCBI): domain Eukaryota; kingdom Viridiplantae; phylum Streptophyta; class Magnoliopsida; order Fabales; family Fabaceae; genus Inga; species Inga laurina. The sequence continues at coordinate 52,590,650 of OY979710.1, forward strand.
CTATGAGGTGAACACTCAGATGGATGAATCGGTTGTCATACACTATTGCAACGGAAATCATATCATCACTATAATATTCACATTCCATATTTTCAGCACCCTTGACTTCTTCTATCAACTTAGAATCAATATTCGGCCTAATCCCATTCCTCCAATTTCTCATCGCTGCTTTGCATGCAACCATCTTATTCGCTAATTTTTCTCGATGCTCATGAATGAAAACATCAACATTGTGCTTCCTCTCTTTCAATACCCAAGTATTAATTGACTCCGTAACTTTCGATGTTAATTTATCCTATCTTTTGTGAGGAAACTTGCTTTAAGCCCATCTTTCAACATCTCCTTTAGTCTTAACCCACATACCTAACTCTAGAGAAAACAATTTCAGCCTACCTAATGCAACATTATATTCATGTTCATGTCGTGCATATGCAATAGCATCAAGCATTTTAAGTGCATCTTCTTTACTGTTCGAAGAAGTTCTATCATTTACTCTTCTCAGCTTTAAAAACCATGCACTAAAGTTTTCCTTCATGTGCCAGTAACAAAATGCATGTCTATGAGTCCAAATGTACAACAAACAACACTTATGATAGCAAGATTCCTATCTGACACTATTATGACCTCCCTTGTGCCAATAATATCCTTCACAATCTTAAGAAATCAACTCCAATCATTATGTGTTTTCCAACTAACTATGCCATATGTCAAGGGAAACAATTGATCATCAGCATTGTAAGCATTAGCAGAAACCAATATTCCCTTGTAAGGACCACTGAGGTGACATCCTTCTATATAAAGTATGCCTCGACACCCTTGTAAGAAGCCTTTAATCGAGCATCCATAAGCAACAAATAGCCTATCAAATCTGTCACCCTCAGAGAATTCACATCGGGCTACCGTGTCTGGATCGATCTCCACAAGCCTATTACATATCCAAGGAACAATCATGTATGAATCTTCGATGCGGCCATGTATTTCCATCAATGCTCTTTCTTTTCCCCTGTACGCTTGACTATAATTTAGACGCACCCCGTAATTTCTATACATATCTCTCATAACCTCATTTGCATTCTTGTTTATATTACACCTCAAATTGTCTGCGATCACTGATGAGGTTAATTTGGATCTCTTCAAGTGAGGTACAAGTAGATTATCCTATGCATCATGTTTGTGGTCACCTTTGAATGTCCTTATAGTGAGGAATTCAATATCTTGTCGTTCTCCCATTGAATACGCTCCCAAGTACCATGGACAGCCATCAACCATGCATTTAGCGATGATTTTTTGGTTGTTGTTTTTGACATTTTATATGCAAACTTGTTGGCAATGCCATACTTGTATAATGTTTGTCGAAGGCCATCCGCGTTGGCAAAAAATTATCCCTCCCCAATTATCAGATCCTTCCATTTTGTGGAGTTCATTTCAGGACTTCCTGTTGGCACCATTTGGACAACACATTGCAATAAAGGTGAATCTTCAATATACATAGTGGCTGATCCTCCATCCCAACCTTCTGACAAGTTATCAAACCTGGACCACATTGCAAAGTAAAATATGTTAGTAATGAATGAAACATAATATATTCTTGCCAGACGTGGTAGCCATTACCGCTGTCTACTACACAAAAAAGTTGTCATTAACAATTTCAGCAGTCTTATTAACAAATGTCGCAACCCCTATTAACAACACATTCTTACTACATAATCAAGACCTTTAACCACACATATTTCACACCTCGTTCATTAAATCCCACTTATAATTATTGAAAATAGCACAAAATACCAAAAAAATAACAAACTTTTCAAACCCATTCCAAACACCATTCCACTACAAGCAAAACATTTAAATACGACATCTAGTTGTCATTAATAAGGAGCCTCTATTGACAACTATCGCTGCTCCCATTAACAACTCTTTTTTCCTTACGCAAATCAGGTTATGTAGTCTCAAACCTTTCACCCTCATCTTCATTCCTTATCTCTTATATTACAGAAACACGGCATCATGAACCACAAAACAGAGCATAATGACAGCAAAAAAAGAGCACACAAAACCATACCCAAACACATTGAAACATTAGTCAAAACATATCCATTGAATTTACCAAGCCTTCTTTTATAGTTTGCAAGCATATGGAGGACAATCCCACAAAAATCACAGTCATTTTCAATTTATCATGACCAAAACAAATATCAATAAAAAAAACCTTTAGTTGTCACAAAAAACATTTAAATATGACCTTTAGTTGTCATTAACAAGTTAAGAAGCCTTTATTGACAATTATCGCTGTTTCCATTAACAATTCTTTTTTTTCGTACACAAATCAGCTCAAATAGCCCCAAACCTTTCACTCTTATCTTCATTCCTTACCTCTTATATTGCAGAAACACAGCACCATGAACCACAAAACAGAGCATAATGACAGCAAAAACAGAGCATGCAAAACCATACCCAAACATATTGAAAACTTTGCCAAAGTATATCCATTGCATTTAGTAGGTCTTCCTTTATAGTTTGCAAGCATACAGAGGACAATATCCATTCAAAGCAGGCAACTTTTTCCATTTTGATGATCAACACGAACATGAATCAACAAAATCTAAAGCTATGTTTAGCTACTCAACAGAATAAGCGAGTCACATGGAATAATGAAGACAAGAGAGTGGATGACATCAATTTCCTACCTTACTCTTCCACCATGACTGCTGATTGTCACTCAGTTTTTTCTGCCATCTCCACATCTCTTCCGGACGTCAGAGCATTTAACCATCCCTTTCACTATTTATCTAACAGGGGGTAATTCAGACATTTCTCAGATGAAATTTATTACAAAATAGTCCTACGGGACTTGAGAGTAATTTCAGATTTTTCGGGACCATTTCTTCGTATATTTGCTTCAATGGGATAACAATATTATGGACACATATTTAGTAGTGCCAATTCCTTAATTCGAAAAGTTCATGTACTTGAGATATAATTTTGAATCTTTCGCTTATTCCTGATGATGAAAGATAAAATCTCTTTTGTTATAGGCTTGTCCTTTTTTGTATTTACCTTTCAAATTAGCTGGGTCGAGTTTTAGAAGCCCAGGTGAAGCTCAAACTTTAGAAATCTAAAGCCCAGCACTGTTCTTTGAATGAAATAGGCCTAGACGTGCCGAGAAAAGAAAAGCCCATTTGAAATAAAACATATTTCTAGTTCCCATGAGCAGCTGAGTAGTTTTTGAATCTGGCTAAGTAACAAAGCTGCGATAAATGAGAGTTGGTTTAAGTGGTAAGCGACTTGATTCTGTTTAAATAAGGTCTTGGATTTGAGCCTTGTATATGCAGAAAATTCTCATTAGGAGACTCTCCCACCATAGTCAGATGCGCGACGTAAATCGGATCCGGATGTAATCGGAGCAAAGTTCCCGTGAACTGGGAGGGCAAAAAAAAAAAAAAGTAACAAAGCTGCAGCCTGAATCAGATTTGAGCCTCTGATTCGAGGATTACCTTCTGTGACATCCAACTAGCACGCACGCCTACTACGCTCTACCCCTAAATAAATACTTGAATATGGAGGATACATATAAACGTGGCTAACGTGTTCTCTTCTTTATTACAACCATCCAACCAACTGAATTACATCCAGTCAAGCAATCTAGTCCCTCTTTGGATGTGTGTGAATTAGTTTTTAAAGAATAGTTTTTAAAAAAATATGTTAAAAAAGTGATTTGAGATAATACATCTTGAAGAACAGCTTCTGAAAAGATAGAAAAAATAGTTTTTGGTAAACCATGGTTTTCCGTCTCACACCATGATTTAATCACCAAAAATAGATTCTGAAGAAAAAAAAAAGTATTTGGGTTGTTCTTCTTAAAACCATGGTTTAGATGAAAAAATTGATTATGATAAAAATGAGAGTGTTTAGGTTTTTTTTTTTTTTCAAAATCATGGTTTTGAGCATCATACAAACACACACTTTTTTGAATGATAACTGGAATTCATTAAGTTACAACAAAGAACTTAATACAAAGCAAAAGGAGAAACCCCAAATTAATCATTAACGACCGTCTCCTCCAACGAAGGTGGTGGTTGATCAAAGAAGACAAAAACCTCCGCATTAGTATGCACTAATCTAGTAAGATGATCAGCATTCCTATTCTGATCTTTAGGAATGTAAACAAACACACATTTAAACCAACTAAAGTTTAAATTGCCTTGAGAAAGGTGCTCATGTTTAGGGATCACAACTAACCAACATGCATGAGATTATTTTGTTGGGAGTTTTGTTAAATTTTAACAATTTAAAACCCCCTCCCTCATGCTCACACTTTGCTACTTAGGGCATGAATCCACAACCTCCTTTCTAAGAAGAGGTGTTGAGGGCCAAATGAAATAGAGGTTGTGAAGAGTTAAGGTATAATTTTATCTTAAAAATAACCATTAAGAAGTAGAAGTTCTTTAAGGAGCAATTTTTTTTAGAAATGTTAAAAAAAAAAAGTAAATTTGCCTCGTTTAAAAACTAACCCTAACTGTTAAAATAAATTGAGGTTGGCCATTAATATTTTTAATGATAAGTTGCTAATTTTGGTTATTCCAGGATCCAAAACAAAATTGCAGCTTAACCAAATTGTGAAAATTTTGTTTAATCAAATGCGTGAATAATTTGTTCCCCAACCAAAATGAGTGCGCCGGGCGTAGAATAAATGAATAATATACAAGTGATTGGAAGTAAGGGTGAGTATGGTGTTCAGTGGCCCGATGTGCCCACCCTGACCCTATAAAAAATTACCCAACCCAACCCTAAAAAAGTGGTCCAAAAAAATTTTGAACAGCATTGGGCGGGCTAATAACCGGGTAGGGCCGGGCATCGGGCAAGGGGTGCTGCCCTGTCCATTTGGCCCTGCCCTAAATATTATTTTCATGTATTTAAAATATAAAATTTTATATCAATTAAATATTATTTCATATATATTTTTTTATTTAAAATATATATTGTCTATTGTATAATACTCTTATGGTCCTCTCTTTTTTACCCTAGCCACTAAACACTATTTATAAGTAGATTTCTTCATTTCTTCGTAATGTATTAAATTATAGTTGCTTTTTATTTTTTTTTCCAGATGCTTCATCATTTGATCAACTTTTGGAACATTGAATTGATACAAACTACTTTGACTTCACGGCTTTAATTACAATCATTTTGTTTCCTTATTTATAATGGATTATTGATGTTGTTTAATTTTTAAAGTATGGATATTTGTTAAGACATATGGTATTTTTTAAATTTCAAGACTCAAGTTGTAGACTTTTTTTGAAATATCTCAATATGTGGAATCATCAAATGTATTTGAAGTTTATATTACTTAAGGCGAAGTTAAGATATATGGGATTGGTAACTATAAGAATGTTTATGAAATTTACACGGAATTATTTTTTTTCATATGTGGACAAAATAAGGTATTATCGCTTGGGCAGGGAAGCCCACCCTGCCCAGCCCACACTTGCCCAATCCAAAATGGTTAGGGCTTTTAACAATCAGGACCAAACATCAGGCTACAAAATACAGCCCATTCATCCTTTAGACATACCATCAAACAGGAGTCTCACCTTACCAAACCCATACCCACCCCTAACTGGAAGGGAGCAGGAAAAAGCGCAATGATTATTAATCTATTATCCAGCTCAAGATTCCATATTTCTGGGGATCATCCAGAATCTGAGTAGTGGACACGTGGGCAATCCTCCCCTCCCCGCAAGCACTCCATAATCGCCACTCATTTGCATTAAAATCCAAAATGCTCTCCCAACATCCTTCACCCCACACCCATCAACAATGCTCTCTCCCACATTCTTCTACTTCTTTCTCCACCATCACCACCTTCCTCTTCACCGTCCCTGTCTCATCCCACGCTCACCATTGTTCTTCTTCTCTAACCCCATTTCTATTTCACTTCTTTTCATCATATATTCCTCTCTATGAGACATGACTCCCACTTCCTGCAAACATTCCTCTCCTCCGCGGCCCTTTCTGCTCCGAAATTCCCATCCCCTTCTCCCCCACAACGCTTCCGCTTTCCTCTGCAAGCCTCTACCGTTAAATCCAAAGCCGTCGTTCACCATTCTCAGGATTAACAACTCAAAATTCACACACCCATTTGCCACTCTACACTCTTTCGCTGAAGCTGAAGGCGAAGAGAGGCAGAAACAGGAGATTCAGCTCAGTGGGCAGCATCAGGTGAACCACGACGGCGACGTCGGCGATCACCTGCCTGGAATTGCTCAAGCCTTTAGCATATCTACCAGGGAGGCTTGCGGGATTTCGATATGCATAGCATTTGCTGCTCTTGCGTCTCCGTTCTTCATGAAGTCGCTAGGTCATGGATTGGGTTTGAAGACTAAATTGCTGTCTTATGTTACCCTTCTGTTTGGGTTTTACATGGCTTGGAATATAGGGGCCAATGACGTGGCCAATGCTATGGGGACGTCGGTGGGGTCGGGGGCGTTGACTCTCCGGCAGGCGGTGTTGACGGCGGGAGTACTGGAGTTTTCGGGGGCGTTGCTGATGGGGACTCACGTGACCAGCACGATGCAGAAGGGGATTCTTGTGACTAACGTGTTTCAGGGGAAAGATACTCTCCTCTTGGCTGGATTGCTTTCTTCACTTGCTGCTGCTGGTTCTTGGTTACAGGTACTCTCTGCTGCACTTTGCTATCATATTTGATTAGATTTAGTTAAACTAAGTTAATATCATATGAATTTTCTAAAACATAGGCATGTTCTTTAATTCTTTTTTTCCTTTTTTCATTGGTTATTGTTGAAATAGCATAAGTTAGGAAAAGATTGACAAATCCAAAAAATAAGTTTTATATTTTAGACTAAGATTAACTCCCAAATATGCCTTAATATATTAAGAATTGGAGGGAGTATCATTTTATTGGATTGTCATTTAAGGTTGAATCTAATAACAAGTTTTAGTATATAAAAGTTAAAATTTAACGAGTTGGTCAAAAAAAGAATTTGGAAATGCAACAAAGCATGCTTTGCTCTTTAGAATAGATATTTTAATCTTTACTAAATGTTAAAAGGACCGCCTGAGGGGCTTGAACCCTCTTGTTCATGTAAGTTTAATCTTATACATTATTATCTAATACTCCCTTTAATATAAAACCCAATTGATCTTTTTGGAGATATTAAGAAAGTTAAATAAGTTACTTAATCATATCATATGTTATGTATTATTAGATTATATATTATTTTATCAGTCAAACAAATTAGTTTGAAGAAAAACTATGAGTATTAATACTTTAAAATAACTTATTTTGTTTCTTTGATCTCTTCAAAAAAAAACAATAGGGTATTATATTACGGAGGTAGTATTATTTTTGTCATTTTGTTATTATGGGTTTGGTTAAAGAGCGGATATATGCAATATGCAAGATATCATGCAAAGAAGGAAAAAATTTAGTGTTCATTCTTAGATGCTTATTTTGGCGCAAGGTGGTTGTTTTTGCCTGGGTTAGTGATTTGATTTTGAATTTATTGTTTGTATACTTTGGCTATTTAAGCAACTACATTCTTAGGAAAGACAAAAGGGGAGATAATAACAAGGGGTCCTTGCTAAAGTCGAATAATTCCTTTGATCATATCAAGAGAATAGTATACGAAATCCTGCGGGCACCCTTCTTTTTTTGGGTGAGGACAAAATAGTTTTTGAAAGAATGTTGCATTGCACCTCTTATTTTCTATACGAAGTTTTCCTACATAGTCTGCTGCTAGTTCAAATAAACACATGATAGCATTTTGAGATATTATTCTCTTTCTTGATGATCAAGTGTTGAGTGTGAAATTGAAAACATACGAGGGTATTTGTTAAAGGGTTAAGATGTAAATTTGTTCCGGAAGTTTTCGCTTAGGAGCAATGTTGTCTTAGAAATTTGTTTAGCTTCAGTGTCATTCCAGAAGTTTCAAAACGTAGTAATGTTACCTCATATTGTCAAAAAACTGACGTTAACCATTAAAAAATTGATGTCGCCTGTTAACTTTTTTACGGCAAAGGGCAACATTACTATATTTTAATACTTCTATAGTAATATTGAACTTAAAAAAACTTTCAGAGTAATATTACTCCTTAGTGAAAACTTCTGGGGAAATTTTGCACCTTAACCCTTTGTTAAATGTGTCATACATATGCTATGAAGATCTTCCATGTTTGATAAGGAATTTCTCCAAGCCTTCTCTTTGTATGCTAGTTTGTCTCAGCTGGGTTTCTCCTATTAGAAACTAAAAGGATATGGAAGGAGCGGCTAATACCAAAAACGATGTTTGAAAACTAAAATTCCGCCATATTTACAGTTGATGACTCTATCTCTACTTCATGTTTACATGGGACTCAATTGGGTGAAGAAGACATTGTGTCTTTACAAATTCCACTTTGAAGCAGCATGAATATTACTATACACCTTCCCCTTTTGAAGATGCACCTCTTCACTGAGATTTATGGCAGCACGGAACCAATAATATTTGCCCCCAGAAATACCTAAAAAAGGAACTGCATTTATGTTGGGATATGCAAAGTTGCAAACAGTCCAATAATATTATTAGCTCTCTACTATCTTGTGTTATGCAGGTTGCATCATATTTTGGTTGGCCAGTGTCTACTACTCATTGTATAGTAGGAGCTATGGTGGGATTTGGTCTAGCCTATGGAGGATCTGGAGCAGTTTTCTGGGGATCCCTGGCAAAGGTCACTTCTTCATGGGTTATCTCTCCACTAATAGGAGCCGCTGCGTCATTTCTTGTCTACAAATGTATACGAAGGGTATGTATGATCTTGATATTTAGGACTCAGTCCTGCTTGTTGATAGAATGACAGCAATACTAATACCTCACTTGTATAAAGATTTCGCATTCTCTGAGTTGGTTTTGGCCTGTAAACTTTCCGACACCCCAAAAATGTCACCTTTTTCGTTTCATCTATTGAATTTAGTAATCAGTAAACAGTTTTCTTTTTTACTTCCCCGTATGAATTTCTCAAAAGCATGATATTGTTGACAGTATTATATGTTGAATTCTTGCTGTTGCAACCTCTAACCTTTTATCTCATTCAGTTTGTGTACAGTGCCCCGAATCCGGGACAAGCAGCTGCAGCTGCAGCGCCAATTGCTGTATTTCTGGGTGTTACTGGGATTTCTTTTGCCGCCTTCCCTCTCAGCAAGACCTTTCGTATGGCTCTGGCTCAGGCTTTGGCCTGTGGAACTGCTGGTGCTTTTCTAGTCGATAGAATCATCAGAAAGCAACTTGGTCATCTACTGGTCAAGACTAATAGCCGACAGCCTGAGCCAAAAGAGGACACTGCTCACAAAAACATAGGTTTTCTCTCTGATGTTGCTGGTCCAAAGGGTACCCAGTTGGAAATAGTTTATGGGGTATTTGGGTACATGCAGGTCCTCTCTGCATGCTTCATGTCATTCGCTCACGGTGGGAACGATGTCTCCAATGCCATCGGTCCTCTGGTAGCTGCATTAGCCATTCTTCAAGGTAATGTCACAGGAACTGAGATTGTTATCCCAATTGATGTTCTAGCATGGGGAGGATTTGGAATTGTGCAGGGCTTATGATGTGGGGTTATAGAGTTATAGCTACAATTGGAAAGAAAATAACAGAACTCACACCAACTAGAGGATTTGCCGCCGAGTTTGCGGCTGCCTTTGTGGTTCTGTTTGCTTCAAAGTTGGGGCTGCCTATCTCAGCAACCCATACTCTAGTTGGTGCAGTAATGGGGGTGGGATTTGCAAGGGGTCTAAACAGAGTTAGATCAGAAACTGTGAAGGAAATTGTGGCTTCATGGGCTGTCACTATTCCTGTTGGTGCTTTTCTTAGCGTCTTCTATACCTGGATCTTGACTAAGCTTTTGTCCTGTGTTTTGTGAGAGAGATATGAACAACAACTCGTGTGTGTGACCTCTTGAAAGACAGATTTCTTGTGGTACAGATCAGAGAAGAGGATAGTGTTCGGAATGATGAGGCTTCTTATGACTCATTTGTTGGGAAGGGTACATATTTAAGTTTCATATCATCACTCACTACCTAAGACTGGCAAGCTCAGTTTCTCTTGGGATTGAAGAAACTATCTGCTGCAGCATTTTATGACTCTGTATCCGACCAAAGTTCATAAATAGTACCATACTTCAGGAGTTTAAATATTGATTCAGGCCTATCCACTGGGAAAAACCCATGCTTCGCATGTAGCAGCCGTGTGTAATTAATTAATAGGGTTTCCCATTTTTTCTTCTACCTCAATTCCTAGTCTCCGATTAATGTTGAAAAATTCTTCAGTAGTATAAAGTAGCTCTGTCTAGATCAGAGCTTTGTGGAACTAACAGAACAACAGTGCTTCTGTGAAAATTATTAAGAAATCGACAAAAGGACCGTGCCTGGAACACCGAATTCGAACTCTATGAAAATCAATACGCCCCATATCGACATGAACTTTGATAGAGGTGACAATCAAATCGAGAAATCATGCAGATATTACTTTTCGAATATAACATAACAAAAGTTCCAAGGATAAATAATACATCTAAAAGATTAAAAGAAGTTTGATGTTTCTACATTATTAAAGGACGCAAAAGCTATAGTTTTTAGAACAGAGCAAAAGAAATCAGTGACTCTAGTCATATGAAGATAAAACTATATCATATAACCTAGTCGTATAAGTAAAACCATAACAAAATCATGGTGAGAGCTCCGGCACGGCGGGGAGGCTGGGCTGCCATCCCGTAATCCGATATGGTTTTACCTTTGGAAGAGGTGGCACAAAAGGCTTCTTCCCTTTTATTCCTTTTCGTTTTGGATATCTTATGGGAGGCTTATCCCATGACCTGTGTAAGTCCTCTGCAGAAGAAAAAGATTCGTTTTCAGTTACTCCATCAAGAGACTGTTTTGCGTTTGCGTCCAAAACCTCTTTGATTTTGCCGTTCTCTTCTATCTTGCGTTCCCCAGGAGACAAGGAAGTCTTAGCCTCGAACTTTTCTTGTCCTGCTTCATTGGGAACTTTAGATTTACCATTTTCCCTGATACGTTGTCCATTTGGTGACTTGGTGATACTTACTTTCAACAGCTCTGGAGCAACCCCATTAGGCTCTCTGGTTTTGCCATCCTCTGTGAGTCTACGTTTCAGCTTCTCCACATCTCGAAACGAGATGATGATATATTTCTGACCAGGAAGCAAACGCTCTTCTGGCCATAACACTGACTGATGAGGATTTTTGAAGACTTCTGGCCTGGCAACGCACATGCCAGGATTTTTTTCCATCAACTTGGATGCAAGGATTGCATGTTGTTATAGCTCTTGTTTTCCACCTGCATGGACAATCCTCACAAATATATCATGCGATTTTTGAAGGCTGTAATCTGGGGATGCCTTAGTTCCTCTCACTCGTCGGTCCTTTCTTCTGGGATCTTTATCATTCTTCTCTACCAGGCCTAACTTGTGAACAACACGCTTGAGCATAGCCTGCAGTTAGTGTAACCCCAATCTTTCATTCTCACCCTAGTTTCTGGTGGATAATGTTGGGTAGCTAGGGTTTGAGCATGATGAGAGTCGATTACATTTAAACCATTTAGCCACCACAAATTCTTCTTGTTTGCAATGGCCGGCCTGCCATTAATATAATATTTCCTCCACGGAATCAATGATAAAACCAAGGCTCAGCACATTCATAAACGTAAGCATGTGAAGGAAGGAAATTGGTTTCTTTGTCATTCTTGTTAGAGTGAGAACAAAAATTTTGCCTAGAGAGGATAAGAAAGCATCCACTGTTCCTCAAAATTAACTTCACAGTCTTTGATACCGTGTCAGCTCTGCAGACACATCCTTGTGCTGGGATCATACTCCCATAAACCTGACAACACTTGACGCTCCAGCTTCTTTAGCCTCCCACTTATCCAATTGTTATGAATAACTATACATCCCTTCCTCAAACAAACTGCTTTGACATCTTTGCTCTGCCATAGATCTAGGTAAGCACCGTTTGGAAAAAGGTCTCTGTCTAAGAAATATACTGTCAGGTTTGTTTCAGGTTCCACACATGTATTATCACCTGCTCTGTTGATTCCACCTTCCCCACATAACATGAAGTAAAAGCTTGGCTGCTCAGATAAGCCTGAAGTTGCTGCATGTTTCACCACTTTCTCCATGGCAGCAATTGTTTGATTATTGGAATCAGCATAATAGAAGCCAGAGTTCAAGCGTCTGGGTAGGTTTATTGGTCCTGCGTATATGGGATTATCTTTTTTAACAAGGATTAAAAAACTGCTAAAACGTTCCTATATGGCGAAAGAATGGAGATTTCATTACAGTATAACTTCGTATTATAATGTTTCTCTCCCAATTCATTTTTATACAAGCATTTTATGTTCTGAATTATGAAAAGGAAAATATGAATGTTAACTGAGGGATGCTGACCTTCCTTCTTGAACTCATCAGACTGTGCAGCAAGAACCGCAGGGCCAAAAGATTGAAGCAATGGAACTGGATTTTTAAACCAATATACATCGACATCACTGAGAAGTACATTGTAACCAATCTTGAGGATCTTCAGAACTAATCTGGACTTCACTTTCGTCACCCTCTGAAAGCACTTTGTTCCAAAGTGGAAGTCATTAAAGCTGATATTACTTTGAGCTAAAGGATCCCTGAAAACAGGAATTCCCTACCATCAAAGTGAAGGAGAAAAGAGGGAGGTCAAATTCAGACGCATAAACCTGACTGCTTTTATATAGTCAAATAAGCTTTTAAGGTCATATGAATGGTGGTTCCAAATCAAAACACTAGACACAAGTCACAAATCTCTTGGCCAAACAAAACATAAAGTTCATAAATCATAGTATGAATGAACAAGGAAGTTAGCATAGGCTAGGAGTTTATGTAGGGTATAACTATGGATTTATTCTTGAAAAGAATAAAAATCGAAGTAGTTTAAAGTCATAACCTAGTACAAAATTAAAGCAACATTGTAGAGGGCTATTAGCTAGATTTTCAACGTTCATAACGTGATTCCAACCAATATGATCAGTTCACTAGGTCTCAGGATTATGTAAAACACCAATATAACAAGTTTAAACTCCTTAATTCCGCATGAATAAGTTAGGGCATGCGCAACTTGTATTCTTCCAAGGAAACTGTGCTATACCTGCAATATTGAGAATTGATAGGTTTCCTGATCAAGAGCACAAACTATAAAATTTGCAATGGAGAGCTGACGCAATCTACAACCCAACTCATGAGCATGTCCTTGTAACTATATCCAGCAACTGTAACTACAACTGTCTTATTTTTGTCTGCAGTGAGGGACAGGAGTGATTCTAAGGAGAATGGAAGCTCCAAAAGTGCCGAAAGTAACTTCTCTTTGAAAGAATTCTCCAGTATTCCTGCTTGTGACCTCTGGTCAGCAATGCAAGTTACTGTGCTCTTCTTCAACCAAGAATGGAAGATATTCCCCTTCCACAGTCCCACTGCACCTCCATGTCCAATTAGATAGACACTATTTTTCTGTCTGTCAATTATAAAATATTGATCACCACACTTGAAAAGTTTAAGCAGGTTAGAATAATTAGCTTCATTATACAAAAACGAGCCGTAGTGTGACCCTAGATGGGAATTGCCTCTGTACTCCCATTTTCTGCTTTCAATATCTAAAGCTGCAGAATCTGTGACTGTAGGATGGGAATCATCCTGGCCATTCGGATGGAGACATGTGATGGTCCAACTAGCATCAATCACCAATCTGAACTCAGATGATAGAGCCTCATGGATCATCCAACTATTATGTACACTTTTCCCGAATAAGAAAGGAGGAAGAATTCCATTATGTAGGGGCATGTCCCCGTTGTTCCATGCTATGAGCATTTTCATATCACAATGATTCCACTGCCAATCCTTTTGAAGTATTTCCTGCAGCTGAAACAACAAGATGTCAGCTAATGTTGATTGCAAATATCAGTGTGCTAGCAGTTGTACAAGATTCTGTACTTTTTATGGGAGCTTTAACTAAATTTTATTGGTGTACTTTGATAAAACACGGAACAGTTCTTCAGGTTCGGTTCTGGAAATTCTTTCATACCTCCTGGATTTGCACTCGTTTCCCATTATCTTTCTGCCAATGCTTCCCAGAGTCATCCAAGTGGAATGGAAAGTGAGAAGCATTTCGAGATGAAGCAACAAGAAGCCAATCATGGTCAAGTTCAAATGCGTGATTTAGGGTGCAGATGAATCCAGAAACGATAATGGTTTCAGGATCAACTATAACATATACGTCTGAAGTGAACGAGCGTGATTTTGCAATAATGGAATGGAAAAATGGAGTACCAAGGAAGCTGGATTCATATAAAAAGCATATATTAGAAGACAGTAACTTTGGGCTTCCCCTGCAGATTAAGCAGAGCATTGCTTTACCTTATTTTTTACACATTTTGATACCAAAAATGAACCATTATATCTTATTTTAAATCTCATATAAAATACTTTACCCTAGTTGCTTTCTTGTAAATAACTAAACAAGCAAAAGAGACGATAAACATTTCTGACCCTTCTTCTCAATGCCTGCAGCCGCGTCTCACTTTGGCTTTTGTAACTTACTATTCCCCGAGATTGTCACTAATATACTTAACCACGTGCATTGATCACTAATAACTAGGCTCAGCTTTAACTATCCCATCAGCATAAACTGTAGACAACAATTCATTTCAGTATTAAAATATACAGAGTCATAGCATTACTTACGTGAAATCAACGTCGGTATTAACAAGAACGCGGGAACCAAAAGCTGCGGAGAAAGAGGCAACGGATGGGTCTTGGCTGTACAGAATAACTGTAACATTTGGAGATAGAGCGAGCCATGATCGAACAACTAGATTTTGCCTGGTGGCCGTATAACCCGTGAAAGGTTTAGGCGCTGTAAATATGGTAATATTGAGATTTCTCGAATCCAATACGGCATTTGAGTTTATGTTGGGAGTTCTGCTCTGATCCTTAAGCGAAGGTAACTTTTGAGTGGCATAGAGAGAGAGGGCAATCAATATAAATCCAGATAGCCAAATCGACCATAGCTCCAGCTTGAATGCCTGTCAATCAGATCCAAGATATATAAACACAATAAGAAACAGAGAAGACGAAGGAAAATGCAACTCACGAGTGTTGAAACAAATTCAAGAGAACTCAAAGCAAGAGAGGAAAGAGGACCTTCATTGCTGTGTTGTTGAGCTTACAACGAATCAAGATTCTGGTTTCTACGATTGTATTATTGTGTGTGAGTTGGGTAATAAGAGGAGGGAGAGAGGAAGTGAGACTTTAACGGAAGGAAGGAAAGAAATGGAGAAGTAACGAACCCACGAAGGAAGTGTGATGAAGAATTGGGAGCAGAAGCACCGAGACTGGACGGGCATGGGACATGTGAGGTTTGGCGTCGCAAGCACGTCAGCAAGATTTTTCATTTTGAATTGAATAATGGAATTCTCATTGGAGGGAGGAGATCAGAAAATGTGACGTGAAGATGATCACCAAAAGTCAAAAGTCAAAACTGCTAAATGGCCCAAAAGCAACACTACATTTCTATTTGTTTAAGGAAAGGCCGAACTATTTTTATATCCTTCGATAATAATTACTCATTCAGTTTTAATTATAAGATAAAATTGATTTTTTTGAAAAAATTAAGGAAGTCAATTAAATTATTTAGAGTATTTATATTTTTATTTTTTTCTCCAAACTAATTAATTTAACTAATAAACTAATATATAATCTAAAGATACTAAAAATATAAACATTCTAAAGTAATTTAATTGGCTTTCTTAATTTCTTCAAAAAATTCAACTTTGTCTTATAATTAGGACCGGATGGAGTATAACATAAAGTTAATTTTTTTTGAAAAATTAAGGAAGCTAAATGAGTTACTTAAGCATATAATATGTTATGTATCGATTATATACAGAGTACAAAAAAACCGGACCGGCCCGGCCGGTTCAACCGGTTGAACCGGGAATCGGTCCCTAGTCCGGTTCGGTTTGATTAGTAAACCTAATTAGTTTGAAGAAAAAATAAAAATATAAATAATCTAAAGTAATTTAATTAGCTTCCTTAATTTCTCCAAAAAAATTAACTTTATCTTATAATTAGAACAGGAGGAGTATATATATACACACGTTTCGTTCTGTTTTGTTTTTTTACGGCCGGAAACATGCGTTTCATTCAAAGCCCGGCGTCACTTTTTGCAACACTGGGCAGAAAATTTATGTTAAATCAATTCTATTTAACATGGAAACATATGGTAATTCGTTATGAGAACTTACGATATACAGAAACTTAATAAAATCATTTATCCCATTTTGTCCAGACTATCAAAAAAAGAAAGCATCACAAAATATTACGGGCAATAGTAACAATCTGTGGATTTGCATATACAAAATGACAAATATGAAATATAAGAGGAGGCTTTAACATTGTCAATATTTATTTTAGAGCTGGTGGACATTATTGGCCGCATAGACATTTTATAATTAGTGCCGATTTCGCGGCTTAAACACGGCTTATTCCCTTTTACGTAATTTTTCTTAGAATCTCACTTTTATTCCTCCTCATCATATCAGCTTTTCCTTCTACTCCTTCTAGTCTTTAATATAAGTTATATTTATCTAATTTAATTAAATTAAGAAAGTTAATTAATATAACATATATTTTTTAAAATACTCTAGTCATTTTCTTTAAGCTCTTCATTTACCCTCCTTAATTATTGTTGATGGAGTATTAATAAAGGTAAATTAGAAAAATATTGATAAATATAAAAATTATATCTTATATTTAAAATTAAGATCAACTCTCCAAATTTAATTTCCCTTTGTTAAAGAAATCCTCTGTGGGAGCATAAGTTCAAATTGGAGGTGACGGACATGGATCTGCTTATTCATATATGGTTCATATCACATTAGAATGTGACTCCTACACTTTGCATGGAATTGAAACCAAATTTTGTTATTAATGACGTATGAAGAATACGATATCTCATCTACAAATGGATTTGGAAAAAAGATATTTAAATATCACTTGAATTTTAAAATCCTAAATTAATGATTTTCCAAAAAACTGACTTATCAATTGTTATACTCTTTTTGTCAATCATATTACACTTACTTATAATCAATAAAAACAATTTAGGATTTTAAAATTCAAATGGTATTTTTTTTTTCTTTTCCCCCATGAATTTTGTAACAGCTAGAAATTAAGTTAGTCAAACATTAAGAAACAAAGTTATAGTTAGGAGTGGGCATGGGCAGGGCAAAACCCCTGGCCGAAGAATGAACGGGTTGTATTTTACAGCCCAATGCCCAACCCTGCCAACTAAAAGCCCTAACCATTTTGGGCAGGGTAAGGGTGGGCTGGGCAGGGTAGGCTTCACTGTCCAATTGATAACGCTTTGTTTTGTCTACATATGAAAAAAAGTAATTTCGTGTAAATTTCATAAATATTCCTGTAGTTACCAATACCATATGTCTTAACTTCTCTCTAAGTAATATAAACTTCAAATACATTCGATGATTCCACATTTTGGGATATTTCAAAAGAAGTCTACAACTTGAGTCTTAAAATTTAAAAAATACCATATGTCTTAACAAATATCCATATTTTAAAAATTAAACAACATCCATAATCCATTATAAATAAGGAAACAAAATGATTGTAATTAAAGCCGTGAAGTTAAAGTAGTTTGCATTAATTCAATGTCCCAAAAATTGATCAAATGATGAAGCATCTGGAAAAAAAAACAACTATAATTTAATACATCACAAAGTAAAGAAGAAAGGACGAAATTTACTTGTAAATAGTGTTTAGTGACTAGGGCAAAAAAGAAAGAACCAGAAGAATATTATACAATAGACAATATATATTTTAAATAAAAAAATATATATGAAATAATATTTAATTGATATAAAATTTTATATTTTAAATAAATGAAAATAATTTTTAGGACAGTGCCAAATGAGCAAGGCAGCACCCCTTACCTGATGCCCTGCCCGGTTATTAACCCGCCCCAAAGCTGTCTAAAATTTTTTCGGATCACTTTTTTAAGACTTGGTTGGACAATTTTTTATATGATCAGGGTGGACACACTGAGCACCATACTCACCCCTAACTATAGTTATTATGGTTGCTTTAATTACAAGGGATAAAATGAATAAACTTGGCTCAAAAGGTAAGAAATAACTGCTTGCTTTTTTACCCATTTCATAGAATAAGTTAACATCATACCCTTCCAAATTGACAAATATAAATGTACCAATGCTCAAGTATAATTTTTTTTCCCTGGCAAAAAAGGTAAAATTTTTAATATTTTTTTGGCCATACGAGGCCAAAAACTGAAATAAGTATTCTAGTTATGAAGTAGAAATACAGGGCAATGGATTACGATGCCTTCAGCGAACACTTGCAAATCAAAATCAAATTTCATTCCCCTCAATTGAATATGTCTCCAAAACCAGGACAAGGGCATGATTACATACAAACAGACTTCCATCGAAGAAGATGGAGATGCTAGAGACCATATATTAAATTTCTTTACATCAAAACACGTACAGCAGAAAAACTATCTCAAGCACCGTTTCTACTAAAAATTTATCCCTTGAGGGCAGAACCCAGGAAAATAACGGTATGGATGTATTCATTTAACTTACAAAAATCGTGTAACTCATGAATCCTCACTGATATTCTTTCTCCCACACCAGTACACGACCTCCAGACTTCACGCTCACGCCCTCCAATTTTCTCTCCTTTTATCTGAATTTTGTTGGTGCAACCGGCTCTGTCCTATTCATTCAGGTATTTCTGGTTCATCATCGATGCCGCCGACTGGGTGACCTGGATCTCGATCTCCTTCCTCTGTGTAAAAGGAAAAACAGCACTGTAAACGAGGCAGCACTAGAAGGCACATATTAAGAAGCCCGACAAATTCACCTGAGTAGCTTATTCTTAGATGATGGTGATGGGAGTTTTGTCTCAAAAACTTAAATCATAATCATGTAAAACTTTATGGAAACAAACCTGGAAGCATCAAGAGAAGAATAGGGAGAATGCCTGCGCTGAGAATGCTTGCTATGAGGTGACCGCGAAACTTGTCTAAAAATGAAACCACCGTACTGACTTGGTGAGTTAAAAGGCACACAAAGTTTAGGACAATAACTCAACCTTGTACAGAGTCAAAACTCCATAGGAAGCAGCCTGTTACTGTAAATCTTTTTTTCTGTTTTCAATTAATAGAGTAGAAGACATCATCAAAGTTTACCGGGTACTAAAACCTCAATAAAAGCTACAAAACTAACTGATGAGATCCTCCCCCAGTTCAATTAGATACCGCTTGGACAACAATCATGTACCACAAATTTGTTCACCAAACATTGAGCAATTGCTACAAATCACTGCTAACCAGAAGAAATATAATAGCACCTTATCATGCGTATACATGTATTGACCCAAACATTTAGTTGACTTGAAGATTCATGGAATTAATAAAATTTCACTGCATAACATGAACAGGGAGATGACTAGAAAGAGGTTGAACGAGATTTCAACTTTACAATACGGGAATTGCTAAAATCCCACGCTCAAAAGGTGTTAGGAGAAACTAGCTATTAAATAGATCAACTATCATTAAATGAGTGAAGACAACAACTTAGCTGGACTAATATGCCTCTGGAACCTTTTATCTTGGTCCCAACTACTAACTTGTGTGAGTAAGAAAATACTTGCCACTAATTTTTTATTACTTTTATAATTTATTATATTATTTTATTTTAAAAGGCTTATTTTTCTAAAAAAATATAGTGAGAATTAACATAAAGGAGGAGGGTTGTGTTAGGCCCTGACAGCCAACGTAAAACCCTGTCGAATCTCTTATGAACATGGATCAACAAGATATTGTGCTAATGCTAGGTCGTTGCCTATAAGTAACGCGCTGTATGGCTCGAGTACAGTGATAAGTGAGCAAGGGCCGCTGCATCGTCGCCCGGGTGTAGTGTTAAATGAGCAAGGGCTACCGCTCTCTTCTGAACGGAGGCGGCTAAAGAAGCTAGTTCATGAGAGCAAGATCAGATTTGGCACTTGGAACGTTGGGACTCTGAATGCCAAATCTCTGGAGGTCGTGGGTGTAATGAATAATCGTAAGATTAATATCTTGTGCCTTCAAGAAACAAAATGGGTTGGAGAAAGGTCTCAGGAAATTAATGATTTTAAGCTTTGGTATACTGGAAAGGTCAACGGAAGGAATGGTGTTGGTATCATCACTGATAATGAATGGAGAAAGAACGTGGTGGAAGTTAGAAGGGTTGAGGACAGAATCATTTCCTTAAAGATGATTGTTGGGAAGGATATTATAAACACTATCAGTGCGTATGCACCTCAAGTAGGGGCAGAAGCACATCTTAAGGAAAAGTTCTGGGAAGATTTGGAGGGGCTAATTCAGAGTATCCCACTAACCGAAAAGATTTTTATTGGAGGAGATCTTAATGGACATGTCGGTAAGGAGGCAGGACCTCATGCAAGGGCTCATGGGGGTTTTGGATTTGGGGTGCTCAATAGTGAAGGTCAATCTATTATTGATTTATCCCTCGCATATAACCTCAAGATTGTCAACACTTGCTTTAAGAAGAGAGAGGAGCATTTAATAACATATAAGAGTTGAGCTGCCAAGACACAGATTGACTTCTTTTTGGTAAGGAACTCGGATAGAAGACTTTGTACTAACTGCAAAGTGATTCCTGGGGATGGCGTGACAACACAACATAGGGTTTTAGTCCTTGATGTGATTATTAAATGTGTAAAACAAAAGCACCGGCAAGTTTTAAATCCAACGGTCAAGTGGTGGCAGTTAAAGGGGGAGAAGAGAGAGGTTTTTAAGAGAACTCTTTTGGAGGAGGGGGTGTTGGAGTTACAAGGAAGTGCTAACATCATGTGGGAGAATATATCTAAAAAGGTCCAGAAGGTTGCTAAAATAATTTTGGGAGAATCAAAAGGATTTGGTCGGCAAGATAAGGAGACTTGGTGGTGGGATGAGACTGTTCAAGAGAAAATCAAGCATAAGAAAGATTGTTTTAGAGCAATACACTTGTGTAATAATGATGTCAATTGGGAAAAGGTATCGTTTGACTAAAAAGGAGACTAAGAAGGCAGTGAGTGAAGCTTGTAATAAAGCATATGAGGAGTTTTATAAGGAGTTAGGAACAAAGGCGGGAGAGCGTAAGATTTATAAGATTGCAAAGAACAAGGAGAAAAAATCGAGAGACTTGGACCAAGTGAGGTGTATAAAGGATGAAGAAGGCAAAGTATTGGTTACTGATGGAGATATTAAGAATAAGTGGGAAGCCTATTTTTATAAGTTGTTCAATAAGGAGGGGGAGGGCCTTGTGATTGCGAAGATTTGACAACTCGAGAAGGTGATCTCAATTTGTCTTTTTACCGCAGGATTCGAGTTGGTGAGGTTAGAGAAGCTCTTAAGAAAATGGAGAATGGTAAAGCTGTTGGGCCTGATGGGATTCCTATTGAAGTTTGGAAATGTTTGGGTGAAGAAGGTGTTTTGTGGCTCACAAAATTATTTAATGAGATTTTACGATTCAAGAAAATGCCAAATGAGTGGAGGAAAAGTACTTTGATTCCTATTTATAAGAATAAAGGAGATATTCAAAATTGTGCAAACTATAGAGGAATTAAACTTATGAGTCATACAATAAAATTATGGGAAAAGGTGAATGAACGTAGGTTGAGGTTGGAGACTGAAATTGCTGAAAACCAATTTGGATTTATGCCAGGAAAGTCTACAACAGAGGCGATTTATTTATTGAGGGGGTTTTTGGAAAAGTATAGAAGCAAAGGAAGAGATTTGCATATGGTTTTCATTAATTTGGAAAAAGCATATGATCGTGTGCCAAGAGATTTAATATGGAAAGTCTTGGAAAAGAAGAGGGTGCGGTTTGCATATATCAAAGCCATACAGGACATGTATGAGGGAGTTACAACCAATGTTAGAACGCCTGGAGGTGTAACAAAGGACTTTCCTATAAAGAATGGCCTACATCAGGGATCAGCTTTGAGCCCTTATTTGTTTAACCTAATGGTAGATATTCTAACTGAGCCTATAAGAGAGGAAATCCCTAAATGCATGCTTTTTTCGGATGATATAGTTCTGTTGGTTGAGTCCAGAGAGGAAATTAATTCTAAACTTGAGATATGGAGACGGACTTTGGAAGTGAAGGGTTTTCGTTTGAGTAGGAGCAAAACTGAATATATGCATTGTAAGTATGATAAGAGACAAGGTCGAAATGAAGTGGAAGTTATATTGGAAGGGCAAGTTATTCCGCAAGTGACAAAATTTCGGTATTTGGGATCAATTATTCAACAAGATGGTGAAATTGATGGAGACGTCGATCACAGAATCCAAGCTGGATGGTATAAATGGAGAAAAGCCACTAGGGTTATTTGTGACCGGAAAGTACCTAATAAAGTAAAAGGTAAGTTCTACCGCGCTGCTATAAGACCAGTAATGCTATATGGTAGTGAGTGTTGGGCTTTAAAGGGATTACATGAGCATAAAATGGGGGTAGCCGTGATGAGGATGTTGAGATGGATGTGTGGTCATACAAGAAAGGATAAGATTCGTAACAATCATATACGTGAACGAGTTGGAGTGGCCTCTATTGAAGGAAAAATGGTAGAAAATCGTTTGAGGTGGTTTGGTCATGTTCAACGAAGGCCGTTGAATGCACCGGTGAAGAGGGTTGATCAAGCCGTATGGAATCCTGTAAAACGAGGTCGCGGAAGGCCGAAACGAACCCTAAATGAGGTCATTGAGAGAGACTTTTTGATTAATAATATACCTAAGGATATGGTTTTCGACAGAGCACAATGACGTCATGCGATCCATGTAGCCGACCCCACCTAGTGGGATAAAAACTTTATTGTTGTTGTTGTTGTTGTTGTTGTAACATAAAGCATGTCTTCCTGGTTCAAATTTACTGTCTCTGCAAGTTGGACATAAAAGTTGCACTCATGAGATATGATAGGCAATGATACATGCATTTACCTAGTGGCAAGAATCCAAAGCTCAAACATATATTTCTGACCCCAAAAAAAAAAATTGAATAAATACACCCTTGTTAGGCTAAAAATCTGGTCTATGAAAAGTGAGACGCGTTCCTTCAGTTATGAGAATTTAGGCAAGGGAATGTGGCATCATAAGAGATAAACTAAGATTGAAACCAGGAAACAAAAATGCCAAAAAAGAAGATAACATAATAGCAGCTCACAGATGCATGCAGAAAAAGATAAAGAAAGGATTTGACTATGACTAAAAGAACATGCATTCTAATTCTTCCATGGTACCAAATAAAGGCTCAACTTAGTTCGCACATAAAATAAGCAAACAAAAAGTTATTAACCGCAACCACCGAGATTCCATTAAGAAAAAGGAAAAAATGGATATTATAAAAAAAAAAACCTATGTAAGCAAGCACGAACTAAATGATAATGATGGTTGCTCTATTTTATATCTGGGAAGGAAGAAAGAAATTGCCTTAAGCAAAACAGCTCATCTCTATATCTAAAGGATCTGAAAACCCTAAAAATGATAGCGCAAACCTGAATATAAATAATGAATGTTTTAATAAAGTATACCTTCTTCTAGACCCGATAGGAGATGGTGATAAGTCACGTCTTCTGGAATGTGGCTTCCTGCAGTACAAAAATGTTACCATGCACTCTATGTTACAATTAAATGAACAAAAGTGAACTCTGTCCAAAACCTTTTTGAGCCATCTGAGCCTTCATCACTTGACTCACTTGTGCGATTAACTGCCTGGTCCCTGCTGCTTCTACCTCTACTGCTTACTGATGATGAACGTTTCCTCTTATGCCTATCAGACTTACTTGACTCTTTGTGTCTTGATTTATGTTCCCCTTTATCCCTTGAAAGTTCCTTTCTTCGGCTAGTTTCTTCCATGGAACTACCTCTGTGGGTTTTTTCTGCTCCCTTGTTGTCACCCTTGGCATCCGCAAGTGAGGACTTTTTCCTTGACTCAGGATCCCTTGTCTTCTCCCCATGCCTGACACTGTCATCCTTCCTTCTTTCTTTTACCTCATTGCTGCCATCTGCTTTTTCCTTTTTCTGATGTCTTTCATCCTTTCTTCTATGATTCTCATTAACCTTCTCATCCACCTTAGTCTTACTACTTAGAACATCCTTAGCAACGTCCACTGAGGAATACTGGGCATGGCCATCGGCTTTTTCCATTCTTTTTCTGTTTTCCCTAACCAGAGGATCTTCTATTGTTTTTTCAGCACCAGTAGTCTTCCCATTAGACCTATCATGCTTTCTTTCAAAAGCATTAAGCTCATCATTCCTATCTTCAGGAACATCCTTGGAAGGTTGCAAATAATCCAATTTTTTTGTTACCTCATCATCAGGCAAATCTCCAATAGCCACACCATTGCTAGTTTCGCCCAAATTACTCACCAAATTCATTTGACTTCTACCATTTTCTTCAAGTTTCATTTGTGAACCGCTATTAGCAGATACATCATGCACAACTTCCACTGAATTCTTAATGCCTGACTGATGCACATCTTTTAAAGGAGGCACACTTGAATCATCTATTCCATCATCTTCATCAGAAGCATAGTTCCCAAGACCTAAAACATCTCCTGGAGAGCTGGAATTAGACTTTTCACTGTCAGCATCATGTTCGGGTTCCTTGACTTTAACTGGAACTAGAACCTTCGCAGATGCCTTGTGAACTGGAACTGAGGGGGGAGATGCTGATGCTTTATGGTTTGAACCCACTGTGGAAGAAAAGGCAGGACTCATGATGTTCAAAAGTACAGAAAGTTAAGAATTCAATTGTCCGTTGAGACTTGGGTTTAAAAGGAAAAACTAGAGCACGTCAGAATATTACCTTCAGAAGTCAGATCATCTTCCCTAAGAACTTTAGTTGCAATTTCATCAAAAAGCTCATCAGTTACCTGTTATGATCCCCTAGTTAGAACTACAGATATACTGAATTTCTTTCTTTTTTTATTTTATTTTTGTGCTGCCTCTCTTCTCTTTAGCAGAAAGATTTGAGACAAGATAATAAATATTTCTAACTAAGCTAACCTTCAAAAGAACTTCAGTTAGCACACGTTTTATTTCCTGGTTAATGGCAACAGTTCGAGCAGCTTCGACATCATCCTACATGAAAAAACATAGTTGATCAAATTTCACAAACCAGAGCTGATATATAACAATTAATCAACTAAAATTGAAGAATATATAGAAGACTTATTTTGCAAAAAGAAACTTTGCAGTATAAAAAACCTCTTCGTCTTCCTCCTCCTCAGCTGATCTAGAAGAATCAATGCTTTTGCTATCTTGCTCTTCACCCTTTGTATATGACTTGTCAATACCATCATTAATGAATTTTGATTCCTCCTTAGGATGCTCAACAGAAGGAGCAGCAATAACAGCTTTCTTTATTTCCTCTCTAAGCCAATTAGGTACTGAGGCCTGAAAATAATTGCAAATGAGATTTAATATGATATATATCCCACCAAGCAGAAACTGTCAAAGTATAGGTACCTTTTTAGGACGTTCAGGGACACCAGAAACCCCATATGCATCGGTAGAGAAAGCTGATGTCAGATGTATTGTAGTTCCTGCATTAAGGGCAAAAGGTGCAGCACCTGGTGGAATTGGAGGTGGAAGGCCAGATCCAGGAAACCTTCCAAATGGTGGTGCCACGTGCCCAGGCACAGGAGGTGTGGTAATAGAAGGGTCATGCTGCGTGATGAACTAAGTGTCAGCATAATCACATAAAACCCATGAATTACAGAGAGAAAAGACAATCAAATCAAAACCTGTGGCCCTGAGGCAAGAACTGGAGATATGGGAGGATAAACAACACCAGGTGCCGCTGGTGGAGCCCAATTATTCATCGAAGGCACTCCACTAACAGGATCAATGCCTCTGATAGAAGCAGCTGAATCATGATGAACATAAGTTGATTGTATTGGTAGCTCGCCATCACAATTAAACCTAGGTGTAAAATCTAGAGGTTGATCAGCAAGACTGATGGCTGGGTCTGCTGAATGGCTACCAGATGCAAAGGGTGCTTGCACTGATGGCTGCACATGATGCTGTTCCTGGGATGATGAACTCGATAAGTGCGTCAATGTGTATGGTTGCTGACTCTGATCAGTAGTTCCATTACCTGCCATTTTCGTCATTAGTCAAACTAGGAAATAATTGAGGGAAGAAAGGAATGCTTGAAGTTCAAAGTAGGCCAGAGGCCTAGAATTCTACGCCTAAAAGTAATGCAGTTGCTTCTTCCCCTTTTGTATGATAACCCAACTTGAAATATCATGATTGGACAATATGCTATATATAGAACTTATACATCAAAGATCTAACAAAACAAAAATAATCTAAAAGATCCTTTGCCACTATAATAGTGCATCTAAAAAATGTTTCTCCAACCTTTTAATTTAGATAATCAACATAAAACTGTCACAACTACACCTAAACCAAAGGGAATAAAAACTGCATTAACCGATAACAAAACACTGAATAAGAAATAATACATTCACCGAACTAGGAATTCTCTCAATTTTATATACACACCCAGTAGCAAGGCCTGCCCATTCAATACATTTTAATTGATGCTAAGAATTTCGAACAAAATACCATTAACATCTGCTAAAAAGAATTCTCTCCATGATTCCATCATAACATCTTACAACAGTGTAACACGATCCACAATCACATGTTCTCTGTTCTATATTCCCCTCCTCTCTCTGTTCCCTCCCTTTCTATCTTCCCCTCTCTTCGCTCTCTTTCCTCTCCATTTCTCCAGCTTTCCCAATTACAATTATATATCAGCAGCATCAAGAACCCTTAACTAACTCCATACAAGGATTGTAATAGAATATTTTGCTCAAAGGAAATATAGCAGGGACAACGAGGTAGGGTCAAAAGGATCTTTGTTTGGACCAAACTTTAGAGAGCAGTAAAATTTTTGAAGTTACAATATTTTGTGGACTGACATGTTTGGTTTACAATTAGTCCTCCATTTGTCATCATATATATTACAAGAAAAAAAAAATTAAGATATTAATTTATGAGCCATTTCCGTATGATTCTTGAGCAATGCTTCACTGTCAAGTTCAATATACTAAGTAGTTAATTACCTGTAACAGAACTATAACTAGAAGGTACCTCCTGCTGGTGAACTGATGGGTTGGTAGGTAGGTTTCCTTGGTGTTGATATGCAACAGTTGGATCTCCAGTAGTGGTTCCATCTCTAGTATTGTATGACAAATGTCCATCTGCTGCATAGGGTGCCTCTGAACTGACAGATGCATGCTCCTCCTGATGTCCTGGAAGGCGTTGCATAGATGCATCTGAAGAGGAAAATTGTGTATAGCTAGATGAAGGATGAGACTGGTTTTGAACATCAGGATAACGTGAATCAACAGGTCGTTGATACTGATCATGATAATGGCTTTGCTCCTGTGATCTTCCCGCAGGTGAAAATTGTGATTGTGGATGCTGATGCTGGCTTTCCATTGCAGCCTTAGCATCTGCCCACGCTCTGGCCCTGGCAGACCAATCTTCTTCATTCTTGTGAGCTACAATTACAAACCCACGAGTTAAAAAAGAGGATAGAGGTTGGCAATAATCTTTAGCAATTTCCAAAGGGGTAGAAGAGGGCTTAAAGGTCAAGCAGAAACACGAGGAATCACAAGCTACAATTACTGCATGCCAAGCGACTTATTGGTAACTATTACAAACTACAAATGCGGTGACAAAAAAGAACACAAGATGACACTAAAGAATAAATCGAGAGGCAAAAGCAAACACTAGCATAATAATACATGCCCTTCCTTCCTTTCTTTCTTTTTTTTGTTTTTTTAATGTAGAGGCTAGCTCTCTCAAGTTGACAAATTCAATTCCATACTTCGTCTAAATCTAATTGTGAGCATCAAAACTGTCCATTTGCAGCTTTCATGTCAGTAGTACTCATGATGGGTACCATTCCTTGAAACGAAGTAACAAACTGCAATAAATCCACATGATGCAAGATTGGACTGACAGTCACTGGAAATCTCAAGTCTTAAAGTTGAGTGCATGTTTTATTTAATTCTATTGTTGAAACCATCATCTGTTTTCTTCTATTCCTGGGCTCTAGGGAGTTACTTTTTTAGAACGCAATAATGACCCTTCTTTAGATGACTACTATCGGGCATGATTAAGGCCAATAAATGTTCTACATTCTACTAAAAACTGTAAGTAGGTGCGCTTGGCTGTTTCAATGCTGAAAATAAAGATTAAAGAAACAAAGAAAAAATCTAAAGAAAACGGATGGGAGAAGACAAAACACAAAATCAAGTTACAAATAAAAACAAAGATTCTCGTATAAACGTATAGCAACTAACCTGGATAATCCCAGCTTTGGTTGGGAGGCCAGTTTGGAGTGCTCCACTCCTAGAAAAGTTCATGCAGTTTCAGAGATTAGCCAATCAAACAAGCTTGAACCAAAAGAAGCTCACATTCAAAGTACATACAAGAACTTATCGGACTTTTCAAGAAGGTCATAAACTAATCAATCCAATAAAAATAATTTAAGGGAAAAAACCCTAGATAACCAACGATGTGAATACAAAGGCATCACTGTGAAGAAAAGAACGAGTGCTCACGGGCACCAGTATTACCTGAGGATAAGGCTGAGGAATGTGGGAGTAAGGAGGGAACTGATGAGACACATGGGAGCGAGGAGGGGGCGGAGGCGGAGGGAACTGGCCGTGATGGTAGGGAGGGGGCGGGGAATAAGAATTAGAGTGCGGAATGTACGACCCCGTCGGAGGAAAATAGTCAGAGTGAGGAGGAGGAGGTGGTGGTGGGGCCCACTGCGGCTGGGATTCGGCTGCGGTCCGCTGCCCAGCGGTCCGCTGCCTATCCTTTTCTTCCAAACCACACCGTTTTGGTGTCGTTTGGAGGTAAAATGGTGGTTTTTGTTTTTAAAAAAAATAGAATATAGCATTTTAAAATAATTTTTTGGAAGTATCTGGTATCTTAAAATATTTTTTAAGTAACATGTAGCATCTTAAAATAATTTTTAGTACTTTAACCCCTTAAAATATGTTTTCAGTTGTATCCAGTGTGTTAGCAGACTGATTGTAATTTAACTCTTAATATATTTTAAAGAGTTAAAAGCACCAAAAAATATTTTAAAGGGTTAAAAATACCAAAAAATTATTTTAAAGTGATTTTTGAAACTGAAAAAATACATTAAGGCTTAAATTGCAATCAGTCTGCTAATACACTGGATACAACTGAAAACATATTTTAAGGGGTTAAAGTACTAAAAATTATTTTAAGATGCTACATGTTACTTAAAAAATATTTTAAGATACCAGATACTTCCAAAAAATTATTTTAAAATACTATATTCTATTTTTTAAAAAAAAAAACCACCCATTTACCTCCAAACTACACCAAAACGGTGTAGTTTGGAAGAAAAGGATAGGCAGCGGACCGCTGGGCAGCGGACCGCAGCCGAATCCCTGCGGCTGAGGTGAACGAGTCTGAGATGGGTGGTACTGAAATTGGTTGGAGAACCAGGGGCCTTGAGGAGGGGCTGGTTGCCTTGGAGGCTGTATCTGATTGGGTGGATGAAACTGAGAGTGGTTGGGATCCGTCGCGTGGGGCGGAGGTGGCTGTGGCCTCATGTAGCCGTGAGGCTGTTGGAATGAGTCCATGGAGGGCCTTCTCTGATAGCTCTGAGCTAGTGGAATTCGACCTTTGAGATTATGGGAGATGTTGATTTGGATCGCAGGGAAGAGTTCGCGTGGCCAGAGAGCTGTAGCTAATGAGAGAAACAGACCTCGGAGAAGGGATTTTGCCTCATTTTGGGAAGACGAGGGTTCACGGAGTCGCGGTGGGGCCTAGCGGGATAAAAAAACAAAATAAATTTATATGATTTTACTAAAAAAATAAAGGGAATTATTAGTTTTATGGAGCAATTTTGTCTTGAAAGTTTTGACCGAGAAATAATTTTGTCTAGGAAGTTTTTCGGGAAGCAATTTTGTCCTGGCCGTTATCTTCGTTAATTTTGAAGACTAATTAACCAAATATGTTAAGCTGACAATCCACATGTAATCAACATTATTTTTGTTAAAGTGTAAATTTGTCCTGAAAATTTTAAATATAACTTTAAAAAAAATGAAGTAGATAACACATTGACTTCTAGAGTAAATTTGCAATTTAAAAAAAAATGATGTGATGACATGTGGATTGCTAGCTCAACATATTTAATTAACTAACAATCAAAATTAATGGAGATAATGATCAGAAAAAATTGCCCTTTTTTTGAAACTTTCAAAACAAAATTATCCCTCAATAACAACTTTTGAAATAAAATTGTTCCTTAACATGAATTACTACAGGATTTAGGTTAAACAAGGGACTTAAGCACCAATGGTTCTCAATGATAAGAATTAATATGGGTCCTTTTTTTTCCCCATAATTACTATGGGGTTCAAGAAGGGACTTAAGCACCGTTGATTTTCAATAATAAGTGACGTGTTCTTACTTCTTATACCTGAACTTATGATCCTCAGCTGTTATTGAAGTAACTTAGTAATTTGTCCCTTATTTGGGAGCTTATAATAATTCCCAAAAATAAATTAATGTGAACCCTTTACTTGTCAAAAAAAGGTTAACAAGAACCCCTTTTGGTTTCTGTTGTTATTGTTTTGTTTGTAACTTCGTAATTTTTTAGTTCCTTTCTCTCTTTTTAAGTGATTTTTTGGTTCCTTCCTAGAGACTGAGATTTTAAATAAAAAATATTCACATTAAAATTTAAGAATTGAGAAACAAATTAATTAGTAATACATTAATTACTTTAATTACTAATTGCATGACAAATCTTCCGGTGGTCTTCATGTCGTGACCACATAGCTCTTGTCTCTTTTTTTTCTTTTTTTTGGATCAGACCCACAGCCAGTCCACTTAGGTGCTTGGTGGTATGCTTGAATCATATTTACTAATAAAAACAGATAATTGTACCCAAAAATAACCTATATTATCAAATTTCAGAAGTCAACTCAGAAAGGAACATCTTGTGCACAGGCTGCGTAATACCAATGGACTGCATTACTTGCATGATCCATGAATTCATAGATTCAACATAACTCACACGTAAACCTTTATATTAATTGGAGTATAAACAAAAAATCCAAGGTGGCCTCGTGGCTATCAATCAAAGCTTGGCTCTCAGTGATATTACCCCTTCTTTATGCGTTAGCTTATGCCTTTGAGAACCTGCTTCTGTCAAATTCTTCGATCCAAAAACAGCAGCAGCAAGATGTATAATTGTCCTTGATGTTACCACTTAGTTTCGCCTGTTTAATGCTATGAACACATGGGTCAGCAGTAGAAAAAATTGCTTGCCCCACCACACTGCCGAGGATGAGAAAGAAGCAACAGACAAAAATAGAAGAAAAATCATGCCACCGAGTCAGCCTGTTTACTGGTCAACCGTGCATACAAACCATCTCTTAAGAGAAGTTCTCTGTGACCCCCAATCTGTGTGGATACAAGTTATTGACAGTTAGGCTTCAGATCAGGGAAAGATAAAGGAAACATAACTCACATATCCTAGTGTTTCATTCATCACATAGGTTTCAGTGTATTTCTGGGGGTTCAAGGAATCCTTATTCTTGATGTGAGTTTTAAGATTACTGTCCCGGCAAGAATGAAATAATAGATACAGATGAAACTATTATGGCAAAAGTTGCTGGCTTCAAACTAATACATAAAACACGGATGATCCATCCAGACTAAAAAAAAAAAAAAAAAAAAAAAAGCAGATGACGAGAAAATCAAATAAAAATAAGCTTCACAAAGGAACATCAAGGAATAACGGTAGGTAACAAATGTGTTAGAAATGAAACAGTTAACCAACCTCAACAATTTCACCACTATCCATTACGACAATCCTGTCTGCTGCTTGTATGGTAGAAAGCCTGCAAAGCAGGTTATAAACTTCAAATGTGGAATCAAGATAGAATTTAAGATAACTTCAAGAAAGATGACCCACCTGTGTGCAATTACAATCACACTTCTCTTACTCAGGGAGTCATTTTTAACAGAACGAAGAACACCCTACACATAAAGGAAATTCTACGATCAATATTTCTTTCTCTCTCTAAAATTTATTGTGCCTATATTCTATACTCTCAAGTGGCTTAAAGTAGGTTTTAGAAGCAGACCTTGACATTATGTTCACTCTCAGCATCCAGTGCACTAGTGGCTTCATCAAGGATCAATACTTTTGGATCCCTAAGAATAGCTCTAGCAATAGCAATTCGCTGCTTTTGTCCCCCACTTAACAAATCATCATCAACAAGTGTTTCATAGCCATTAGGAAGTGCTGAGATGAAGTCATGGGCATAAGCTTGCTTTGCAGCCCATTCAACATCCTCTAGCGTAATCGCTCGAGTGCATCCATATCTTATGTTTGAACTAATATCCATTCTAAAGAGCTTAGGTTCCTGCACAGAGAAAATCTTTAGGGTCAGGAGAAATTACCTTGAAGTCACAGCAATTCTACCATGTTGTCAAATCAATAACCTGTCCAACAAATCCAATTCTTTCTCTCCACCACATGATGTCCAACTCTTTAAGAGGGACGCCATCAATCAAAATCTGCAATCAAACAACATTAAAAAAGAAAAGATATATACATATACATATATATATATATTCTCAAGTAAAAATCATCTACTCAAATCATATCAACCAGTACCACAGAACTAGTCCTCCCCAGAAACATTAACCAATATCCAAAATATTGACAGAAAAAAGTGATTGGATCTTTTTTTCTCAGCAAAAGCTATTTAATACTACAGATTCTGTTCTCAGCTGTTCCTTTCTAATTCAATGCTATATAAACATCAAACTATCCAATTCCAAAATTTATAATATTAAAATTTAAATATGAAGCTAAATTAATGCTACCTGACCATCAGTTGGCTCATATAGGCGGAGCAGAAGGTTCACCAGTGTACTTTTTCCACTGCCACTAAGACCAGCCTATGTAAAAATAAAGGAAATGGCAACTTAATATCTTGGTCATTGTGCAGAAGAGGAACCGCTGAAAAAATTTGAAGCAGTTTCTTACTATTGCAACCACCTCACCAGGTCGAACAGCAAAATTTACATGCTGCACCACAGATACCTGTTACAATGGTTGTTCATTTGTTGTGCACCTATTAGTGACAACATGCATGTCAACCCTATGCGTATGCACAACAAAATTATATTTAGGAGGGAGACCATGCAAAGGGAAAAGGGTGGCAGAGAAATTGCCAAGTCAAGATATTAATATCCATCAAACTAAAAGCATGCTACTTGCATCAGAACTTGTATTTTCATTCAAGAGTATCAAATAATGCATTGAAGCAATTGTGTTTAGTACCGAACAGAGTATCAAATACTTTTGAGAAGCCAAATGAAGATATTAGAGAAAAGAGAGATCTACCGTTGGCCTTGAGGTATAGTGAAAAGATACATTTATAAATTCAATATTCCCATTTAACCTCTGCAGCTTTATTCCTGTAACAAAGCCACATCCAATTTTCAATATCAATTTTAACTAATTATGAAACTATCTGAAGAAAATTGCACCTTCAGCCATACTAGTTTTTCTTATCTTTTTATTGCGTATCCAATGAAAGGTAATCTCCTCATTAAAGGATGCCACAAAATAAAAGGAAAAAAGCAAAAGACTTGTTCAACGTTGTGAACATGTGGAAGTAGTTGACATGATCCATAACAAGACTTGCCTTTTGTATGGAACTGGCTGCTAGGTAAGAGATCCATCAATTGGAATACTTTTTCGCTAGCCCCAACAGATTGCATCAAAGATGATATACTGTCTCCCACCCACCAGGTTGAATAAATAAGCCATTCACTGTATAGTATAAACTTAGTAAGTTTCTCTGCTGTAATATGACCTGCTAGAATAGACATTCCTCCAAACAGCACGGCGATAACCTAAAAGATTAAACATTCAAATAAAAGCAGAAGTCATGTACGGAGGCTTAACAAAACTTTGATAAAAAATTATGAATCAGTGGTCCTAGCACACTTTCTTACAATGGTGCGATAATATGTTTAGTAGGAAAAAGAACAAGACACTCGCACAGTTAGCATTCTCCATATTTGGTGTTGGACCCAAAAAACGATTTGTATTTATTAACACTATATTGATTTTGATGTTATTGTGTTTGTCTGATTGTTATTATAATCATTATGTGTTGATTTTTTAAAATTTCAGTAAATTTTATCATTATATTAGTTTAATACATACTTAAAGACTTTCATTTTTAGTAATTATTAAATCCTATATCAAGTGTGAACTAGATTTTTTCCCTGGTGCAATGCATGGGGTAAATAATAACTTGAGGGACTCTGATTTGATTTAAAAAAATTAAAATTGAAAAATTTTGGAGAAATACATTTCCAAAAAAACAAAAAAGTAAAATTGACTTCTTGTAGATTTATTTGATGATATAGACTTTTGTAATAAATTTCTATTTTCCCTCAGTATTAACCTTTCACTTTTTTTTGGGACTGTAACCTTACACTTACTTTGCCTTATAATGAGCCTTTTTTTCGGAAAAAGAGCGGGACATTTCTTTCTTATAAGAAGCAAAGGGTATGATTAGACATTACTCAAGCTAATTTTACATCCAAAATGATCTTAAGGGCGCATTCCAGTATGCGAATTTATGCCTTTACTTACCAAAGTGCTTACCGGAGGAATCAAACCCAACTAGTTAAACACGGCAACTGTCTCTCTTTAACAATTGAGCAAACCCCTTTGGATGGAAATATTATCTTTTTAGGCCATCCGTGGAGGTTAGCCATCTCCATATAACCTCCTTTGACCAAAATGGCCTTAATGTTTCGCTCAAGGGAAAACTAAATGCAAGGTAATCTAGAAGTTTCTACTATATCTTCATAACCTTGCATTAATTTTGTTCTTGAAAAAACTACCGATATATCCCTACATTAATTGTCAATTAAGAAATGATCTAAATAGCGTTATATCTGTTGTTTTAATGTGAAAAAGTAAAGGCATTTTTTGGTCAAAAAACATAACGTGAAGATTTAGTATGTGCAAGTGCGCAAGAGTTTGGTAAAACTTTTAGGGTCTGTTTGGCAGGAGGGAAATGGAGGGGGAGGGGGGGAGGAAAAATGTTTATCAGTTAAGATGTGGGATTATAAAATTTTAACAAAAATAAAATATAAAATAAAAGAGTAAGAAAAACTAACTAAAAACTCTTGACCCCACTTCTCCAATTTTTTTAAATCCAAGTCATAAAAATTTTCCTTCCCCTCCCTTCCCCTCCAAATCCTTTATACCAAACAGCCCCTTAAAGTACTTCTAAGGTGAGAGACAAAGAGAAGAGAGACAGTGAAAAGAGAGAATTCTCATAATGACAGGATTCATTGGCTAACCTGAGTTGAATGATAAAGATTATTGAAGCTGAAATTCCAAAATCCATAAGCAGCACTTTGTCTCAAGCTTATATCAGCTAACTTTTCCAGCCACCATTTGTACCTGGAGAGAGAGATTGATAATATGCCTATCAAAATTAATGAAATGCATAAATCAATGTTTGCTTTCATACGTCATAACTCAAGTACGCTCACCTTCCAAGTTCTTCTTCTTCTGTTCCGTAAACGCGGACAGTTCTGATCAGAGAAAATGTCTCTTGTGCAACCTATGATTCAACAGTGAAAAATAGTTAAATGCCGTTGAAGAAACCACAAAAAAAAAAAAAGGTCTAAGGAGCTTACTTACTTCATTGGCAGAAGCAGTGACTTCTTGGATCAACTTTGCAGCCTTTTTCTGGTACCTATGCAGATATACACAACCAAATAACACAAATGATATACAGGAGACAACATAAAAGGAAACTCCAGGCAAAGGCAGAGGAAGCTAAGAAGGCAATGCTAAGATTCTGAAGGAAAATTTGAGGAAACTGAACAAAACATTCACCTTCCATAAGAACAATGTAAATAAACCAAGTGGCCAGGACAAAAATAACAAGTAGGTTAATGCACCTGTTCCCTGTACAGATGAAAAAATCTAACTGAAGGCCCAACAAGGGGGTTAAATTTTTAAAAGCATTGAAACTTCATAAGCAAAGCAACCTGAAGAACATTGCGCAATATCAAGTTAAGATCATTTCCAATAACACGTGAAACTTGTTGGCAATCAGCACCAAGCCTACTTGTCAGATCACCGACTGTTGCATTGTCAAAAAATGATATATCCTGAAAAAAAAAAAAAAGCACTTCCAAATGAATATAAAAATACAGCAATGGGACAAGTAAAATGAAACAGAGAAAGATTAAGATATCAAGTATGAGGGCAGAAGAACCTGAAGAAGAAGGGAGGAGTATAATGTTTCTCTCATTCTCTTTACCTGCAGATATAATTAATGATTAAACTCCATTCAGCAGTAAACATACGTGCGCCTAAAAACCTAGAATAAGAAGTTTAATCAGAAGACTCATTGAATACTGAGAGCCAGATTGGGCATTGTTTAAGTACCCCATTCTTAATTTAGAAAATATATATTTGTATGTCTCAAGTCTCTTAGAAGAAACTAATCAATAAAGAATGTAACCGCCTCCTATTTGTCGGTGCACCTTGGGAGGAATGACGGAAAAACTCACCAGTATCATATTTGCAATTCCAAAACAGCAGCCTCGTATCCCACTGAAGCATATTCCACATGCAAAATGAAAAGTTTCAGATGAATAACTAGTGACAACAACCGAAACAAATTTGTTGAATTTCTCATATACTGCGATTTGCAACTGTTTTACTTCAGCTGCCTTCTGAATCTTTGAAACATCCGCTTAATCAGCGGTTAATTAGGAATTTTCAGAGAGAATGACTAACCAAGGAGATGAGAAAAGGGTATAGAGAATGATACACGCAAGCTAAAGTAGAGTAGAATGAGAGCAATTATATTCCGTTCTTTATTGATTTTAGTTAGAGCAGCAAGTGGCATAGAAAAGAATCATATCACTGTCAGCAGGTAGAAGGGAGATTTGACCATACAAGATTTTGACCTGCATATTCCCGAAGTTATACAGAACAGAACCAAGAGAAGCACATTCCGACGGAAAACTGGAACATCCGCACCCTGTGCGGAGAAGATAGATGCTGTTAAGAAATGCGGTATGGAAATCTCCGAAACCTGAAACACAACGAAAGAATAATTTTGACCTCATCGTCAAACTAGATTGCAGAAATTAGTCAACATAAGAACAAAATTTGACCCCACTCACCGCCGCAAGAATCAGAGCACAGAATGCAGCGAGAATAATCCATCGGTCTTGAGCAACAAGCTGCCACATTTTGGCAAGCGCGCGCCACACAGTGACGGGTTTAGCTGAATCTTGAATTTCGACGTTTTCGGAGAAGTTCCACCAGCTTCCTCCAGGCAAAATCGAAGGAAGAAAACTGAACCATCTCCTAAGCCTCTTCACAAACTCTTTTTCTTCTTCTTTTTCTTCACGTAAAGCTTCTGGGTTCTCCGGGACAGAAAACCCATCTATGGACGCTGATTTTGGAGGGCTCGAAAGTATGCGTCTCCGATTAGAAGAAGGACTGGAAGGAAAAGTATGATTTCTAGTATTAACGGCGAAATGGAGGCGTCCACGACAAACTCTAATACAAGGTTTTCTATGATCGTGAGGAAAGGAAGTTAGTAGCTGAGGCTGAATACCGCCTAGAAGCAGAGCCATTGACGATGGAATGGAGCATTACAGACCATATAGAAGATATGGCGTGAGTTTTGGATAAAGCTGCGAGCTCGAGCGCGTTTTGCGAGGCCTGGTCGTCGTCTCAGGCTCTCTCTCAGCCATGCATGACCAATCAAAACGAAACGACACCGCTTCATTCCTTGTGACGTGTTTGGTTTGGCGTGCTGCAATTTCCCAATTCGTGAGAAAATCTTCCAAGTTGGCAGACGGCTCTCGCCGCCACAGTGCCACGTTTTCGATTTTCACTCTCTCATAAAGACCCCAACGTCCCCGCGCAATTTTGAAGCTTTTGGAATCCTTGGAGATAGATTCATGGGCATTTTGGTCCTTACGTTTTGCACCCCCAAAATATCTTCTTGACCATCTTTTCATGGGGGATCAATTATCTCCGATTCTCAACCCTCCTCGTTCTTTTCCTCTTCTCTCTTCTCTTCTTCGATTCTATGGCCGTGAATCTGGGGAAATTGTCTCTGTTACTAGATGTGGCGTCACCGCGGGGTGTAACACTGGAACGGAAGGGTCGAACTGTGGCTGTGGACGTCGTTTTGAGCTTGCCTAAGAGAGATTCTCACGCTTGCTGTGCATCTGTTACACTTACATCTAAGGGTTTTGACTACGAGGGAGAAGCTCGGAACAGAGTCGTGGCTCGTGGTAAGTCAAATTCAGAGGTGAACGGTGTTAATTTTGATGCGGAGGCTAGTGATGAAGAGAACAACGAGAACGGGCTCGACGATGAGTCTTATGATTGGGAGATGCAATTGCGGATGAGACTGAAGGAGCTCGAGGAGAGAAGAGAGCTGGAGAAGAAAGCTGAGGAATTACAGACTCGGATGGACGATGAGGGAGGGGAAGGAAGTGAAGAGACAGAGGAAGAGAAGAGGATGAGAGTCAGAAAAGAGCTTGAAAAGGTTCGATTTCTTCTTGGTTTGCTTATCTAAGGATTATCAGACTGTACAAAAATTAAGTAATTAAACCAAAATTAACTCTAACTTGTTCATGGATGTGATGATTTTAGTTGGCTAAGGAGCAGGCAG
The DNA here is from genome assembly GCA_963855925.1 of Inga laurina. NCBI lineage: Eukaryota > Viridiplantae > Streptophyta > Magnoliopsida > Fabales > Fabaceae > Inga > Inga laurina. The sequence goes on from OY979710.1 coordinate 52,629,589, forward strand.
AGAGGAGGGCCACGGCTCAGCTGATGTTTGACTTGGGTCAGAAAGCTTATGGGAAGGGTATGTATGGACGTTCCATAGAGTTTCTTGAAGGCGCACTTACGATTATTCCGAGACCTACATTGTTTGGTGGCGAGGTTAGTTGATTGTTGCTTATAATGCTCTTTACTTAATGATCAAAACAAAGTGAGTTTTTTTTTTAATGTCTTGTTTTTGGTGGGAAATTTCAGATACAGATATGGCTTGCTATGGCTTATGAGGCCAATAACCGCCATGCGGATTGCATAGCTCTGTACCAGCAATTAGAGAAGAAACACCCAAGCCCCAGCATCCGACGTCAAGCTGCAGATCTTGGCTACATTTTGCAAGCACCAAAGCTCAAGATATCCCAAGAGGAGATGGTCACTATACCTTTGATTGGTTCTAGTTATGACAGGTATTTTGATGTTCTCACTAAGTGCCTTGTTATTTCTGCATAATTGTTGGTATTGCTATTATTCTTATTTATTGCTGCTTGTATCAAAATAACTTCAGATCAAAGCTTACATGGTTGTGTAAATGTCCCTTTTGGACTTAAAAAAGCTTAGGTTTTCTATAACTTGCACTGAAAGCCGCAGAGAGAGAGGGAGGGAGAGATCATGGATGTTGAGAGGGGAAGTGAATAATGTGCAGTACAGGATTGAATTTGGAAGCTTGAAAACTGTTTATGATTAATGAAAAGAATGAAGGATGGCAATTATCAAGTTCTTGACCATTTGGTTAATGGTTACGTTAGAGTTTAAGGATTGGGATTGCTTCAGCTTGCTAAATATGATATTATTAGTAGCATCATATTATATTCATACTTTCCTTTGCAATTTAACTTCTGTTCTTAACATCCCAATCTTTGAAGAACTCTTTATGTAAGTATTGCACATTTTTTGTTCTAAAGATTTATGAAAACTTTGTACCATGTATGCTTTTTAATCTCCACTTTCCTCACCTTGGCTTCTATGGTGTTCCTAGAAGGAAGGCATTGTTGTCTGAGAACTCTTATAACTACATTTGTGACTTTGAACAAATTCAAAAGTTTCAAGAAATTTGATGTGTGTATGCGCATGACTGTAGCTATGCTGGCACATGGAGTGATAAATACAAGGACAAGGATAAGAATCGAAGTGGGACAGTGACCAATCAGCTTCCATCAACGAAAGACTATCTCGCCGACTTTCTTGTATGGCGGCCGCCTGTTGGATTGGAGAAAAACCGAGCTTTCTGGGTTGGTCTGACAGTATGGTTGGGATTAGTCGGAGCTGCCCTCGTTCTTCACAGATAAAATACATGTGCAATTTGAAATCCACAGCTTGTGATATATTTATTCAAACTATTTTGTTGAAGTTCTCGTTCTTGCATATAATGTTATGCCCATGTTGTAAAATTAGTGTATGTATATGTAGTATCAAGTATATAATTTAATGAAGTGGCTAAAAGTATATATTTTATCAAAATCTCCTCTCCATGAGATTATTGTTAAGGTTATTTTTTATATTGAAGCTTTATTTGATAAAAGGGATTGGATCAAAGTTTTTACCATACTTTGGGTAATGAAGTTTTGGGATTTAGTGTTCTCAGTGACTGCGAATCTACAATTTCACTAAGATGGGGGGCTAGATTTTCAAATAAACTAAGTTTGTGGGAACTAAAATTCATTTTAGAATTTCTTAATGAGCAAAATAGATAAACTCTCCATCCTCACTGAGAAAAACTATTAAGGGACTAAATTGCGAGATTTATCTCGCTCGTTTTTCACCACTTCAATCAAAGAGTGTTAGGTGGAGAAAATATTTAACAAATTCATCAACTAAATATCTGCCTGGTTTCATGCCAAGAGCATCAAAACACAATATGAATAAGCTTTTAAAAATTAGGCAAAACAGCATTATCTTGTGGAAATTTCATCCCAAGTTTAGATCATCTCTTAATTATCAAATAACCTTGGAAAAGAAGGGCCGCTTTAGACTTCATAAATTAAATATTTATTTCAAACTCAATGCACATTGCCCTGATTCTTCTTTTGTTTTTTTGGGTACAACAATGCACTTTTTTTTGGGCCCAAGTACAGCAATGAACTTGATAATTTCTAGTCTCCTTACGCTTATAAGGTTCAGGCCCAAAAAAAAAAAGTTAGCCCATAAACTCTGGTAACAAAATTTTATTTTCCAGTTTTGCCCTCACCTACTGAACCCTAGAGGCTGAATGTTAGCAAATCCAACCTCCCTCTAAATAAATCCCCCATACCCTATCTCCTCAGATCCTCTGGCCGCCGAAACCTGAGAAAGGAGAAGCTTTTGCGGAGACAGACAGATCGGAGATGACGACCCGCTTCAAGAAGAATCGTAAGAAGCGAGGGCACGTGAGTGCCGGTCACGGCCGTATCGGCAAGCACCGGAAGCACCCAGGTGGCCGTGGTAACGCTGGTGGTATGCACCACCATAGAATCCTCTTTGACAAGTATCACCCTGGTTATTTCGGGAAAGTAGGTATGCGATACTTCCATAAGCTTCGCAATAAGTTCTACTGCCCTATTGTCAACATCGACAGGCTCTGGTCATTGGTTCCGAATGAGGTCAGAGAGAAGGCCTCTAAGGACAATGTTCCCTTGATCGATGTCACTCAGCATGGATACTTCAAGGTTTTGGGTAAGGGAGTTTTGCCGGAGAACCAGCCTGTTGTGGTGAAGGCCAAGCTTGTTTCCAAGAATGCAGAGAAGAAGATCAAGGAGGCCGGCGGGGCTGTGGTTCTTACTGCTTAGGTTCTGGATACTTTTTCTGTTTATTGGAATTTTGTTTCTCTGTTGTTAGTTCCTCTTGAATTTATTGGAATTTAAGCTTTTATCTGTTCGAACTCGAGTGAAGGTAATGCATTTTGTTTTTTTAATCCCACGCTTTCCCGTTTCTCTTTGATTGTCTTAGGGTTGATCACATCTTTTAACATATTCTCTACGAAATTTTGATTGGATTCAGAAGTTGATATGCCTAGTTACAATAAATCTTATAGGACTTTGGTTCTGTGGACTGAACCAATAACGGAATCCTTTATCATTGTTCTTTACCCTAGTTGTGAAGTTGTGAGCCTAATCCAATCTCATAAGTTGTATTCATTTGGATCGACCCTTGAAAGTAGTGGGGGAGAATAGGGGACAGGAAGTAGTATGATTGAAAACTTTCAAAACTGGTAAAGAAATTTACTATCTTTGGGAGATTCCCTCATAGTATTATCTCCACCCTAATTTTTTCGGGCAGAGAGTGTCAGCTGCCCCCGCCCTCTGCTGCCCCTTTATTTTGGGCCTTCCCAACTATATTTTTTAGTTGATTATTTGGATCATTAGATTTTATACTAAATGAGTGAAATTTTGATATATTATAAGTAAAAAATGGAGAAATGGAGTTATTTTCAATTTTTTATGATATTCAAAGATATTTCAAAAAAAATGATGCCTTTTTTTTCATTTTAAGCACTTTTTTCAGAAAAATCTTTCAAAAATCATAAAAAAATTGAAAATAGATTCATTTTTTATCCATAATATATCAAATTTTCACTCATTTTATGTAGAATCTAATGGTCCAAATAGTCATAAAAAATACATTTAGGAAAGCCCCAAATAGGGGATGCATGTAGTAGAGGCCCCAAATCCAATTTTAAGGCAAAACAAAATGAGTCTTATTTCCCAGCAATGGACTGACACTAATTTTTGCTAAGGGAGAATCATTTCTTTTAGATTAAGTCCAGTGAAGAATTATTCTGGTTGGGGTGTGTTCATTCTATATCATTCAAAAGAGTGACATAAAGTTGTTGCCCTTGCAAATTTTTGTCAAATTAATCAACTAGCTGCTGAAGGTATTAAGCATATGATCTGATCCGTGTATTTGTTTTTTGCCTGAAAGAAGGAATAATTCTATGTTAATTATCTTTTGCCTCAGAAATCAAGATTTTGCTATACCACATTCCTGGTGTTCATGTCTTGGTATATTCTCCTTTGTGGATAAATTGTCATGCTCTGTGGCAGCTTTAATTTATGATGTAGATGAGCGACTTGTGTGAATGAAAATTCCTAACCTAGGGCATTGGTCTTATTGATGGGTATTTTTCACTATTCTTCACTTCTGGAGTTCTGGGTTGATCCTTTTGCCCACCCCACTCGTTAATCCTGTCTTTAGTTAGAAATGCCTGCGATTTTACAGCAAACTCAGCCATCAAAATTTGAACTATGTTCATTGCCTTGTTCTTTATCTTTTGGGTTTGCTTTGAATGTAATTTATATAGCACCAGAATTAGTATATCATTATAAAATATTAATCCTCTAACATACTAAAATATTCAAATGACGTAAATAAAGTGGCTCATTGCTCAAATTTTATCCAGGTTACTGTGATCGATGCAACATCTCAATCACCTCCCCATTCCATTTGGTTTTGTATGAAGTACGAAGAATTGAACGTCAGTTTGTAAGATGATTCCTAACATCATTCCGGTCCATATGTCACTATATGTGCTGGAAAATAGAATTGAAAAAATCTTGAAATTTAATAAAAAAAATCAAATACAAATAAACATAAACAATTTATTTAATCTTTTTAGTAGTTTACCCCCTGCAGATGTTTATTCAAATTAATCCTGTCACTTATATTTTCCTTGTTCTAAATTATAATGATGCTGAAATTTAGGGAAATGAATATTAGGGATGTATAATTTATATCCTTCTAGATGTCTTGTTTAAATCTTTTGAAAGTAGGCTTTTGTTTTTGGGGTGACACGAGGGGGATTGAATGCATATACTGGGAAGTTGTAGTCTCTCGTGTATCCAGGGAGGCTATAACTATTAGTAAAATCCTCTTATAGGTTAGGTGGTAACTTGTTTCTTTCATCAACCTCCTTTTATTTAAGAGAGGAGAGGTTGATGAAGGTTAGGTTCATGTTGATTCTGTTGTGATGTCTCTTTTGTGTGGATGAATTTCAGATTTTATTCGAAAGAAATGCATACAAGGTTCTCTTTTAACTTTCTCACTTGCAAGTTTGTAATTTTAAAGGATCCAACCAAGTCCTTTCTAATTTTAGAGATTAAAAGAAGAATGAGTTTAGAAAACTGATTCTTCTGATGCTGTTCGGATAAATAAAACGAAAGAGTAAAGAGGACAGGTCAGCAAGTCTGATGCTAAGCTTGTAACCAGAAACTATTTCTGACTGATGGCGCCTAGGGAGTACCAGTGAGATACCAGAGTTTATTGAACTCCACGGAGAACAGTCCAAAGAAATCAGCGGCGCCATTGATGCGAAAACGGAGGCGGCATGGGAGCATGGGGCCGCCGTGAGAAGAGGATGACTGAAGCCAGTTTCTGAAGAGGATGATGAAGCTCTTCAAGGATTGGGCTAAATTGAATGAAATTAAACCCTGCGTATGGCGAAGAAGAATTTTTTAGTGGATCAATTTTAAATAGTCTTCGTCTGGCCCATCCCATATTAAAGAATAATGGTAAATTCCTATAAACACAAGTTGAATCTTCCATATTTGTATATTTATATTATCTTTGGTTCTTAATATAAGATCTCATTTATAATACAATTTACACTATAAACAAAATTGTATATTAAGAACTGAAGGTCGCTAATTTTAAGAAAGAGTATGACACCATATATACTATACTATAAGCCATCTGAATACGTGGCACAACAAATAAATATAAGCCATATGAATTTAGCCCATTCAACCTATTTATATGAATAATATAGTGCAAATAAATAACCTGAATCAGATGAATACGTGGCACAACAAAAATTGCCTAAAAGAAAACGGTGGACAAAGAAAAACACACACACACATTACCAATTCGAGTTGGCATGAGTGACAGGGTTCTTATCTATTAAGTAAATAATTGAAAATTCGATTTCTAACTATTGTATAGTAGAGAAAAACTTCCGTTCAAAAAAGTATAGAATAAATTTAGAGGTGTTATAAAAGTATATGTGATAAGAGAGAAGATTGATAGGATTCAGAGAAAATCGATAGAATTTCTAGAGAGAAGTTCTCATTCAGTTCAATTGAAACAATCGATTACAGCCCTTTATATAGAGGCAGAAATATAACCCTGGTTATATGACCATGGTTATATTTAACCCTGATTACATGATCATGGTTACTTTATATCTTCTTTATGTCTTTGTCTTCTTTTCTTTATGTCATTGTCTTCTTTTGCTTTTGCTTTGTGTCAAATCTTCTTTTCTTCTTTATGTCAAGTTGACTGGAAGAGTAATATGAGTCAATGGACATCCACATATTTAATATTCATAACACTCCCCCTTGGATGTCCATTATGAATGTGCCTCATTAAAAACTTTAACTAGGAAAAACCCAGTGGGATAAAAACCTAGTCAAAGAAAACAGTACATCATTCATTGATACACCGTCGAATGTTGCCTCATTAAAAACCTTTCTAGGAAAACCCAGTGGGATAAAACCTAGATAAGGGAAAAAGAGTATAGCGTGTATCGACTCCCCCTCTTGATAATATCAGTTAAAATCTTTGAATCTCCGAAGACCAATATCATGAACAAGTTTTTCAAAGATTGTACCTGGAAGTGACTTGGCGAACAAATCTGCTAGATTTTCACTTGAACTAATTTGCTGAATATTTATTTCACCATCCTTTTGAAGGTCACAAGTGAAGAAGAATTTTGGTGAAATATGCTTCGTTCTATTGCCCTTGATATAGCCTTCTTTAAGTTGAGCGATACATGCAGCATTATCCTCATAGATGATTGTTGGGATCATTTTGCCGGAAGATAAATGACAAGTTGTACGTATATGATGTATTACCGACCTCAACCACATACATTCTCGACTTGCTTCATGTATTGCCAGAATTTTTGCATGATTAGATGATGTGGCTGATATAGTCTGTTTCATAGATCGCCATGAAATAGCTGCACCTCCACATGTAAATAGATAGCCCGTTTGTGATTTACCATCATGTGGATCAGACAAAAATCTGGCATCTGCATAACCAACCAGTTTATGCTTGGATACATTTGAGTAGTATAACCCCATATCTGTAGTACCTCTGAGATAATGAAGAATATGCTTTATTCCATTCCAATGCCTTCGTGTTGATGAAGAACTATATCTTACTAATAAATTAACAGCAAATGATATATCAGGACGTGTGTGATTATCAAGATACATTAGTGCTCCAATAGCAATAAGATATGGTACTTCTGGACCAAGTAGTTCTTCATCACCTTCTTCACTGATTTCTCTTGGTCAGAATGGGTCTTTATCCACCTTCAAAGATCTTACAATCATTGGGGTACATAATGGATGAGATTTATCCATGTAAAATCGCTCTAGGACCTTCTTTGTATAAGTTTCTTGATATACAAAGATCCATTTCTTGAAATACTCGATCTGTAATCCAAGACAGAATTTTGTTCTTCCCAAGTCCTTCATTTCAAATTATTTCTTCAAACAATTAATTGATTTTTAAAGCTCTTCAGGAGTTCCAATGATGTTGATATCATCAACATAAATAGCAATTATAGCAAACTCACTATTAGATCTTTTTATAAAGATGCATGGGCATATCAGATCATTTTTGTATCCTTCTTTCAACAAATATTCATTAAGGCGATTATACCACATGCGCCTTGATTGCTTCAGGCCATACAAGGATTTATTTAACTTAACTGAATATTGTTCTCGAGAACTTGAATTGGATGCTTCTAGCATCTTAAGTCCTTTAGGGACTTTCATATAAATATCATTCTCAAGTTATCCATATAAATAGGCAGTCACAATATCCATTAGATGTAAATCAAGTCCTGCATCTACTGCTAGACTAATTAAATAACGAAAAGTAGTCGCATCCACTACTGGTGAATATGTTTCTTCAAAATCAATGCCAGGTTTTTGGGTAAAACCTTAGGCTACTAGACGTGCCTTATATCTAGTTATTTTGCCCTTTTCATTTCTTTTTCGTACAAAGACCCATTTGCATTCAACTGGTTTTACATCTTCAGGTGTAAGGACTACAGGTCCAAATACTTTTCGTTTTGCCAATGATTTTAATTCTGCATTAATGTCATCTTTCCATAGGGGCCACTCTTTTCTTTGTTGGCTCTCACTAATGGATTTTGGCTCATGATCCTCATTATCATTCATTACATCATATGCTGTATGATAAGCAAAGATGTCATCAACGTTGACTTCATTTCTATCCCATCGGATTCCATTCATAACATAATTTATTGAGATCTCATTATTTTCACATATATCAGGTACCTGAGTCTCTTCTGGGACTACAACATTCTCTTCTGGAGATAATATCTCTTCAGGAGATGGCTCTTCTGGAGCTACTAATTTTTCTTCATTATCCTTGACTTGACCATCTATATTCTTTGCTCCTTTTCTTTTTCGAGGATTTTATCTTTGGAACCGATAGGCCTACCACTCTTCAGGGGTGCTTTAGATTCATTCATAGCACGTTGTCCTTCAGGGATATCAATTTTAATAGGAGCATTAGCAGCTGGGATATGTGACTTTGTCACTTTCTTTGGATCAGTAAATGCTTCTGGCATTTGATTAGCTAAATTCTGTAAATGAATTATATTTTGAACTTCCAGTTCACATTGTTTTGTGCGAGGATCAAAATGAGCCAATGATAATTCATTCCAACTAATTTCTTTACCCAGCTATTTGTTTTCTCCCCCTAATGTTGGAAAAAATGATTTATCAAAATGACAATCGGCAAATCGCGCCGTAAATAAATCTCCAGTAGAGGGTTCTAAACATTTTATAATTGATGGAGATTCATACCCAACATATATTCCCATCTTTCTTTGAGGACTCATCTTGGTGCGTTGTGGCAGTGCTACAGCCACATATACCGCACACCCAAAAGTTCTTATATGGGAAATATTTGGTTCCTAACCAAAAACCATTTGTAAGGGGGAAACCTTTAAGTAACTTATTGGCCTAATGCGAATTAACAGTGCTGCATGCAAAATGGCATGGCCCCAAACAGAAATTGGTAGATTAGATTTCATAAGTAAAGGTCTTGCAATTAGTTGCAACCTTTTAACCAATGATTTTGCAAGTCCATTTTGCGTGTGAACATAAGCTACAGGATGTTCAACATCAATTCCAAGGGACATACAATATTCATTAAAAGCTTGTTATGTAAATTCACCAGCATTATCAAGACATATTTTCTTGATAGGATAATCAAGGTAATGTGCTCTTAATCTGATCAATTGAGCAAGTAATCTCGCAAACGCCAGGTTGCGAGAAGATAATAAGCAAACATGTGACCATTTAGTTGATGCATCAATTAAAACCATATGGTACCTAAATGGTCTACATGGTAGGTGTATTAGCCCACAAATATCTCCCTGTATCCGTTCTAGAAATGTGAGAGACTCACTTTCTACTTTGCTTGGTGAGGGGCGAATAATTAACTTTTCCTTGGAACATGCAGCACATGAGAAATCATGGGATTGTGGTATTTGTTTACACTTCAGGGTATGTCCACATGAATTCCTAATTATTTGTCGCATCATGATTGAACCTGGATGGCCTAACCGGTCATGCCAAACATTAAATTCATTAGTAAACTTCTTGTTTACATTATCAAACTGCTGGTTTGTATTGGCAAACTTCTGGTCTGCATTATTGAACTTTTGGTTCTCAATAGTATGTGTTTCAATTGTTCTTATACATGTGTAATACAAACTAGAAGAAAAAATAGGAAAACTTTCTAATATGCATTTTCTACCAGCAACTATATTTGTGATGACAAGATATTCCTTATTATTTTTAGTTATTGTTTCTAAATGATATCCATTTCTGCGGATATCTTTGAAACTCAGTAAGTTTCTTTTAGACTTGGTAGAATAAAATGCATTATCAATGCATAATTTTGTTCCTTCAAGTAACAAAATATTAGCTCTTCTGAAGCCTTCAATTAAATTTATACTACCAAATATAGTCTGAACATTGACTTCTCGTATTACCAAGGAAGAAAAATATTTATCATGTCTGAGTATGGTGTGGGTTGTTACACTATCAACGAGACATAAATCTTCAGGATTGATTCCAATAGGATTCATTCTTCATAAAAACATAAATAAAATTAATACATATGATAGAACACAACTTTAAATAAAATATAACAGTTCAAATTATATTAAGAAATCTACAACATCCAAATAGTTATTATCTATATCGTCATACTCAGAATTCTCGCCCTGATCAACATGATTAACTTCAACATTTGATCTTTTACCCGTATTTTTAATTGATTCTTGGTAAAGATCAACTAGGTGCCTTGGTGTACGACAGGTACGAGACCAATGGCCCTTGCCACCACATCGATAGCATGGATTATCAGCATATTTGTTATGCCTACTGCTTTCCCCTTTTTGGTTCTTATCAGTCTTTTCCCACTTCTAGTAGGAATTTGAACCTCTATGATATCGACCACGACCACGCCCACGGTTGTAGCCACGCCCACGTCCACGCCCACGTCCACGGCCACGGCCACAATAAAATTCATTAGTTACTACATTCACTTCAGGGAATGGAGTTGAGCCTGTTGGACGGAATTCATGATTTTTCAATAAAAGCTCATTATTTTGTTTAGCCACAAGGAGACAAGAAATTAACTCAAAATATTTCTTGAAACCTTTTTCACGATATTGCTGCTGCAGGAGCAAATTGGATGCATGAAATGTGGAGAATGTCTTTTCTAACATATCATCATCAGTAACATTTTCTCCACATAATTTCAATTTTGAAGTAATTCTGAACATAGTTGAGTTATATTCGCTTAAAGATTTAAAATCTTGCAAGCGTAAATGCATCCAATCAAAATGAGCTTTTGGAAGAATGACCATCTTCTGGAGATCATATCTTCCTTTCAAATTGTTTCAAAGGACAAGTGTGTTCATCACTGTCAAATATTCAGTTTTTAAATCCTCATGTATATGGTGGCGAAGAAAAATCATGGATCTGGCTTTATCTTGGTTGGATGCCTTATTCCCTTCTTTAATCGTGTATTCCAGACTTTTGGCATTCAGGTGAATTTCTGCATCCAACTTCCAAGATAAATAATTTTTTTCGGTAATATCAAGAGCCACAATTTCAAGTTTTGCCAGGTTTGCCATTGTTCAAACTAATTAAAGAAATAAATGAAAATAATTAAAATATAAAATGTAAATATGCAATATAATAACTGTAAATTCATAAAGACAATAAATAATTCATAAGGCAAGATAAGAAAATTAAAACATGTATGGCTTCGGGCCATTTAATCTCATGACTTCAAGCCATGTATGGCTTCAGGCCATTTAATCTCAAGATGAGGAATTAACTATTATCTTCATGATAAAAGTTGTACATGACTTCTGGCCGTACAATAAGATAAAAGATAAAAATATATATAGCTTCTGGCCATATAATAAGATGAAAAATGTATATAGCTTCTGGCTATATAATAAGAATGGATATGACTTCTGGCCATATTATAAGAAATTAAAACATTATGACTTCTGGTCATAATTTCAAGAATCAGATGTGTATGGCTTCTGGCCATAATAACAATAATATAAAAGAACTTGTAAATAATATATAAAAACAATAACAATCTCCAATCTTAGTCATGGAACCCGATGTTATATAACAATCGGTAAAAGTATCTCTCTAATTCCATATAGTGGCTCAGATTATCCTAGATCTATAAAATAAAACAAGGTATATATAATCATTAAAGAAACCATAAGAAGATCATACCTTCTTTTAGAGCTTCGTGCTGATAACGTGTTATAAAAGTATATGTGATAAGAGAGAAGATTGATAGGATTCAGAGAAAATCGATAGAATTTATAGAGAGAAGTTAGAGAGAAGTTCTCATTCAGTTCAATTGAAACAATCGATTACAGCCCTTTATATAGAGGAAGAAATTTAACACTGGTTGTATAACCATAGTTATATTTAACCCTGATTACATAATCATGGTTACTTTATATCTTCTTTATGTCCTTGTCTTCTTTTCTTTATGTCATTATTTTCTTTTGCTTTTGTTTTGTGTCAAATCTTCTTTTCTTCCTTATGTCAAATTGACTGGAAGAATAATATGAATCAATGGACAACCACATATTTAATATTCATAACAAGAAGCGATCTGTCCTTTATTTTATTTTATTGGAGCTGTTTATAATTTATTCCTTTGTTTCGTAAGGTCATTTTTTTAGTTGTGATCCTTTTTGTTTTTTTTAAAGGTCTTGTTGCCAATTCAACTTGGACTTGTAGTCCTCGCAAAATTGTTACCGTACCAGCTTATTAATGAAGTTATGAGCCCGTGTTGATTGCTAAATTAATTTGCAGCGTGTGTCTAATCAACTAGTAAAACGACTTTGCGTTCTATTTGCATCTCCTTTTTTTAAATTTTAAAAATTTTATTTTGGGTATAATCATCTTGCATCTCTATTAATCTATCATGTAAAATTGTCAATGTTATCTCATTCATCACGATGAGTTGGTATGATTACGATGGTTCAATATTCCATCCCATTTGTCAGACAAACACGAATTTGAGGTTGTTTTGTCACATAATTAGTTTATATATGCATGACTAGATTTAGATTTAGATTTAGATTTAGATTAGATAGCACTATTTTTTTTAATTATTTTGAGGCTATGATGGACTAGTGAGCCGGCACAAACATAATCATGGGAATGGGAATTAGACGTCTCAGAGTCCCAACAAAGCAGAAGTAAAGTACTATATTTAATATTGTCGTTCTTGTGATTTGGTTTGTCGTTTTTGTAACATGCAGGCTGGAACTCCGAAACTGAAATGTTCTAGTTGTTTTGTGGAGGCTGGAAGAGGGCTTTTCTACTTCCAAACACATCGTCACAACTTTTTGAAAATTGCACTACTCTGGTTTTACATACTCTGATTTTAAATATAAAATATAGTTAATTTTTTTAGATAATTTAAGAAAGTTAAATAAGTTATTTAATTATATTATATATTATATATTACTATATTATATATCAATTTATAAGTTTAGGAAAATGGTTTAGAAAAAAACGATATATATAAATATTTTAATATAATTTAATTAGTTTTCTTAATATCTCTAAAATTATCAATTTTATCTTGTATCTAAAGACTAGTGAAACTAAATTGTAAGCTCTATTCTATTTCTAAATATAAAATCAAGAACAAAGGTGCAAATCGAACAATCAAGTTTGAGGGGAGGGCATCTAACACTATAACACTATAATATTTATTTGGACCTAAAAATATACATAAAGCCCATTACGAGGGTGTTAGGCAAACATCACGTAACCTGAGATAAAATTTCTCCCACACATTTATTTCGTAAATCGTAAAAACTATTAAAAAAAATTAATCCAAACAAACACTAAGAGTGTGTTTGGCAAAGCTTTTTTTAATAGCTTCTAGAGAAAAAGTGAAGAATAACTTTTAGAGAATAGATTATGAGAAGAATAGATTATGAGAAAAAAGTGATTTTGATAAAGTAAGAGTGTTTGGATGTTATGGTCAGAATAGCTTTTTTCATGGTCAAATTACTAAAAAGGACATTAGTTTTTTGAATAATTACATGTAAGGGATAAATTTATATTATATGCATTATTAAACATTTAATGTTTAATAAATTCAAAAAAATTCGAAATAAATTTTAAAAAAAATATAATAATAAAATTAGTCAAATATACAATATCAAAAAATATATAAAATTATGAATTAAACTGAAATTTGATGTAAATTTAAATGATTAAATATATACTTTAATCTATAAAAAATGATGAATTTAAAAATAAATATTATATTTTTATAAATAGAGGGAAATGAATTTGGTCCGTGATATGAAGTATTAACAAGGAGCCAACAATTGGCAGTAAAAAAAAAAGGGGGCCAACAGATTCCTGACGTTAATAATTAGTGTGAAGAGTGATGATGCTTTTATTAGTGATAGAGAAAGAGAGAAAGATAAAGCTCAAAAAAATAGATTCTTCCCAAACCAAGGTTTGGGCCTCCCAAACCATGGTTTCACATGCAAAATAGATTCTGAAAAAATTGTGAGTATTTGGATGAATTTTTTCCAATCCATAGTTTGGCCTCAAAAGCACTTTTTTTAATTGCATCCAAACACTCTCTAACTCTAACTCAGAGGTAAACTTCCGTCACGTTTTCTTCTTATGGGTCCCACGTGCCACCTTCTTTCTCTGAGTTCCACGTGCCACCTTCTCTCCCTTCAACAGCATCTTCAACCTTCTTGTTAAAACTTAAGGGTTTATTTGGAGCGAGGGATTTAAAGGGAAAGGAAGGGGAGGAAAAATTTTTTATGAGTTGAATTTTAAAAGATTGAAGAAGTAGGGTAATAAAATTTTAATAAAGAGAATATCAAAGATAAAAGAGTGAGAAAAATCAATTAAAAATTTTTAACCCCACTTCTCTAAATTTTTTAAATTCAACTCAAAAATTTTTTCCCTCCAACTACTTTCCCTCCCCTCCCCTCAGACCAAACAAGCCCTAAGGCCTTGTTTGGTTGGATGGGATGGGATTAAAAATGACCCCCTCCCCTTGTTTGGTATAAAAAGTAGGAGGGGAGGGGTCTAAAAAAAAGGTCCAAAATCCCTCCCACTCCCTCAAATTAGTTCCCTCCAAATTGTGGTTTTTGGATAGGGGTGTTCAAAGTATCCCGGTCTCGGATGTTTTATCCCGAAAATTTCTCGTCCTGGCCGGGACCGGGACCGAGATCACACCTTGTGATCCCGGGAATTCCCGATCCCGGTTTTTTCCTTAAAAAATAAGTTATTATTTTATATTTGCATTTTTTACCCCATAAATTAAGTTATCATTTGATAAAATGTATATCACATATTTAGTTAGAGTTAAATCGTATATATCGTGATACTAATCCTAACTATATAATATATAAAAATAATAACAAAAATGATGAATTTGATAATAATAATAATATATTATTCTTCAATTCTAGCTCAATTTGTGTGATTTTTATGACCTTATTAAGTGTTAAATAATCACTTCAAACACTATATTATAAAAAATTTAACTAAAATAATCATAATAATGAAACCGGGAATTCCCGCTCCCGGTCCCGGTCATACCGGGAATATCCCGGGACCGGGAATGAATTCCCGGTCCCGGCTACACCCGGGACGGGAACCGAGAATGGGTGATCCCGGTCCCGTCCCAGGTTTTGAAAACCCCTAGTTTTGGAGGAAGCCAAAAATCTGAGACCATTTTACCCCCATGATCTTTTCATAATTCCAATTATATCCTGAGTTCAATATATCACTTCGTTCTTTTTTGATTATTTAGCTCAGCTTTCTCGCGTCTACTTCCTCAACAAATTTTGAGTCTCGCGTCTCAGCTTAGCTCCGGTGGGATCGTCCTCCTCAGTCGTCTCGCTCGACTGTGCGGCGCCGTCTAGCTCGGCCGTCTTCCTCCGTCGTCTTCCTCGGCTCTCTTACGGCTCAGGTTTTTTTCTTCTTCTAATTTTTTTTTGATTTTTGCTGTCAGTTTTCAGGAACATGGGTATTTTATTTCTGATTTTTGCTGTCAGTTTCTTCAGGAATGTGGGTGTTTTTTTTTCTAATTTTTGCTGTCAGTTTCTTTGGTAACGTGGGTGTTTGCTGATTCTAATTTGCTCTTAAAATTTTTCATCCATTTTTTATTTTGTCTGCACAAGAACATATTGCTGATTTGCTCTTATTGCTGATTTGCTGATTCTGATTTGCTAATTCTGCACAAGAGCATATTGCTGATTCATATTCTGATTTGATGATTTTGCTCAAGAGCATATTGCTGATTTGCTGATTCTTGTTTAGTTCTAATTCATTAGTCAAGAGATGATAACATTAACTTTAGCAATTGTTACCCTTTTTTAAAGTAGTATAAATTAAATTATAGATCAAATTTTATATAAATTAGTATAAATTAAATTATAAATTAAAGGTAAAAATTGAATCAAAGGTAAAAATATAAATTAAATTATATAATTTATATTGAGGTGTAAACTAATTTAAATCATTTATATGAGAAAAAATATTTAAACTAATGTTTAAGGGTAAAATGGTAAATTAGATATTATCTTCCCTCCCCTCCCCTCTTAAACCAAACAAAGGATCATTAAAAATCCTTTCCCTTCCTCCCCTTCCTACCAAACCAAACAAGGTGATCCTCCATCCTCCCCTCCCATCCCCTCCCTCTAAACCAAATAGGCCCTAAAAGTTACGTTTGGAATAGGTTTTTTTTTTTTTGGAAAATAAGTATTTATCATGTAAGTTAAAATAAAACTCCTCTAATATATTTATTTTATATAGTGTAAATTATGATTTATAAATACTCATAAATAAAAATTAAGTTATCTCAAATGAACATTAGTCGCAATAAATATATGATATGAAATTTGAGGGATCTAAACTAAAATGAAAGTAAGTTTAAGTGACAAAAAATGTATCAAAAAAGGGTTAAAATGTAAAAATATCATGAGCTTTTATTAAAAGTGCATTCAGCACTATATATTTTTTAGAGGTGTAAAAATACTTATGAATATTTAAAATATGAATAAAAATGTTAAGACCGTTAAATATAACCTAATATCGATACTTTTTATGTGGCACAATCATATTATTTTTGCGTAGGTACATGTAGTTTTGAATTACATTCAACAGTTCTCTCAATTTTACTCCTATTATAAATCATAAATATTTATAGGTATTTTTTTTAGAAAAAAAAAGCATATGGCGTTTAAGGGAAAATCTAGGAAAGTTACATTTAAATAGGGAAAAGAAAAATCAAGGAGTACAATACCACAAATCCCGAACTAGATCTATGAGAGAAATTTATGATTTGCAAATGTTTCCAAATAACCAATCTACCCCTGATAACATTTGAAGAGCTTAAATTGTCAATATATATATCTATGATTTGCAAATGTTTCCAAATAACCAATCTACCCCTGATAACATTTGGAGAGCTTAAATTGTCAATATATATATATATTGAAGTAGTTAATTGTGATTCTTAGATTGTTATTCTCTGTATCTAAATAATCAGTGACACCTAATATATGTGGCTTCAAAATATTACCTACAAGATTGTTGATGTTTGAGGAGCTCAAATTATCAATATATATACTGAAGTTATTAATTCCGGTGAATAATCAACTTAGATATAGAAAATAACAACTTAAGAACCACGCTTAACAACTTGATGGCCCTAAATGCTGTCAAGGGCAGATTGGTCATTTAGAAACATTTCCAAATCCCAAATTCCTCTCACATGTCTAACTTAAAATTTATGATATTGTACTCCTAGATTTGTCTTTTCTCTATTTTAAACATATTTTTCTAAAAATTTTCAGACATTAAATGCATTTTTAATAAAAGCTTATCGACATTTTCCAACTTAAAAAAAGGGAAAATTTTAAAAAACTACGTTGAAAATATCAAAAGGACAAATCAGTACATTGAAAATGAGAAAAGACGAATCAGGTGGGTATCAGAGATGTGAGGAATATGTCATTTTGAAATTTCAGCCAAATGACTAAAATGCCCTTCAACACTTCATCCCCACTTCGGAATAACAACATGATCTTCGTAATTAACAACTCCGGATTCGATATTAACAACTTCAATTCTTATTTTACAATTAACAAGTTTCATGGTCAATAACAACACATATATCTTAATTAACAACTCTGTATTTGATATTAACAACTCCAATATCTTCTTTTACACTTTATCCCCCACTTCAGAATAACAACATGATCCTCGTAATTAACAACTCCAGATTCGACATTAACAACTTCAATTCTTCTTTGACAACTAACAAGTTTCAAGGCTAATAACAATACTCATATCTTAATTAACAACTCCTGATTTGACATTAACAACTCCAATTTCTTCTTTCATAATTAACGAATTTCACGGCCAATAACAACATCTATCTCTTAATTAATAACTCCGGATTCGACATTAACAACTTCGGATTCGATATTAACAACTCCAATTTCTTCTTTCACACTTAACAAGTTTCAGGGCCAATAACAATGTCTATATCTTAATTAACAACTCCTGATTTGATATTAACAACTCTAACTTCTTTTTTCACAATTAACAAGTTTCAGAGCTAATAATAACACCTATCTCGCCATTAACAACTCCTATATTGTTATTGCGACTGAGGGCTAAGGGTATTTTTATTATTTGGCCCAGATTTCAAAAGGATAAATTTCTCACATTTCTGGTACCCACCTGATTCGTCTTTTCCCATTTTTAATATACTAATTTATCCTTTTTATATTTTTAATGTAATTTTTTAAAATTTTCCCTAAAAAACAAGAAGAGGTATTAGGGTCTTCTTTGTTGGTCAGCAAGAGGCCTTGAGAGTTAAGAGCACGCTCTTTCGTATCATCAATACCAGTAAGTTACGTGGGAGTCAAACTGACGCTTCTTCCTCCGTTACCCACACGCGCTCTGGGCCCTTCGTCCTTCAAACTGTGTTCTGAAACACGCATGTCGATGTTGTTTATGTCTGTGCTCACGACCAAAAAACATGCGAACCAGGAGAACAAAGTATTAGTTTTATCGACCTGAACCAGAAGAACCACCACCACCACATTTCCGAACTCCCATGAAAAACCGCTCTAATACACACACCCTCCATAGAGATTACAGAAATTTCTTACCTTCCTTTCCGTTTCTTCCAAAATCACGACCAGCAAAACAATTGAGTTGACTCGGTGGATGACTCATTGACTCGTTGGCAAATATGGCGTCGGAGGACCAGCGAATCGAAGACGAGCTCTCCTACCCGATTCTCCTGGCGGAGCGAATCCGAAAGTCCGTCGACGAGGCCGAATCCTTCAAATTTGAGTGTTCCGAAGTGTGGAAGATAGTCGATCGTCTTCTTCAAATGCTTCGAACCCTGGTTCGCTTTGCCAGCACAACCCCTTCGCTGTACGAGGTACCAATTCGGCGCGTGGCCGCCGAGTTGTCGAAAAACCTCGAACGCGCCCTTACCCTAGTCCGAAAATGTAAGCGACAGAGCTGCCTTCGGCGGGTCGTTAACATTGTTAGCACCGCCGATTTCCGTAAAGTTTTGAACTTTCTAGAAGCTTCTGTGGGCGACATGAAATGGCTTCTAACTATCTTCAACACCGATGGCAGCTCTTGCGGCGGGATTGAGCCGTCTCTTCCTCCGATTGCGAGCAACGACCCGATTCTCTCGTGGGTCTGGTCTTTCATCGCTTCTATTCAAATGGGACAATTGAATGATCGAATGGAAGCTGCGAATGAACTAGCTGCGCTTGCACAAGATAATGATAGGAATAAAAAGATTATTGTTGAAGAAGGTGGGGTTCCTCCATTGTTGAAGCTTTTCAAGGAAAATACACTCCCAACTGCTCAAATTGCAGCTGCTGATGCGTTATGTCACTTGGCAAACGATCTCGACAGAGTTAGGACGATTGTGAACGAGCTAGGAGTTCCAATTGTGGTGCAGGTTCTTGGAGATTCGCCGATAAGGGTTCAGATTCGAGCTGCGAATTTGGTGGCTAGAATGGCAGAACATGACCCTGTTGCCCACTGTCTTTCGATACTTTTGATGATGATCACACTGGTCAATTGGGTAAGCAGAGTATTCATTCTATTATGCAAATTAACAAGGAATTGGAGAAAAAGTCAATGGTTAGGTCAAGTAATCGCCCGTTAACGAATTCATATTCGAATTCTTATTCGCATATGGAGGGAAGTAGCCGGGCGGGGAATCATAGGAAGGAGAGGGAGAATGAGGAGCCTGAGGTGAAGCATAAGTTGAAGGTTAGTTGTGCCGAGGCTTTGTGGATGCTTGCCAAAGGAAGTGTGTCGAATAGCAGGAAAATAACTGAGACAAAAGGGATGCTTTGTTTGGCCAAGTTGGTTGAGAGGGATCAAGGAGAGCTTCAGCACAATTGCTTGATGACAATAATGGAGATCGCTGCCGCAGCTGAATCCAATGCTGATCTTCGCCGGGCGGCATTTAAGACCAATTCACCCGCCGTCAAAGCTGTGGTGGAACAGCTCTTAAGGGTGATTAAGGAATTTGACAATCCATTTATGAAAATTCCAGCCATAAAGTCAATTGGTTCATTAGCTAGAACATTTCCTGCACGAGAGACTCGGGTAATTGGTCCTCTAGTAATGCATATAAATCATATAATGTCTGGTGTGGCAACTGAAGCAGTCATTGCACTATGCAAGTTTGCTTGTCCAGATAATTTCCTATGTGTGGAGCACTCTAAGGCAATAATCGAGTTCAACGGCATTCCTGCGCTTATGAAGTTCCTACGGCGTAATGAAGATACCCAGTTGCATGGACTAATCCTTCTCTGCTACCTTGCACTGCATGCTGGCAACAGTGAATCCTTGGAACAAGAAAGGGTATTGACAGCTTTAGAGGGTGTCGATCGAACGGTTATTTCCCAGCACCCGGAGAAAAAAGAATTAGTGTCAAAGGCATTAATTCACCTCAATCTGTACCATGCTGGATCCCATTCTCAAAGGATTTCATATTATCCTTGAGTTCTTATTTAGTAAGTCGGCCGGGCTCTGTTTTCATAGGCTCTTCAGTATACTATTGAGTTAGATGCATACTATGAAGCACTGATACTGGAAAAGTTATGTTCCGTCATAAATTTCACTTCAAATTGTACTTGCACACTGCTTATTTTGTTGTGTCATGTTTTGTATGTGTGCATATATTCCGTATTAGTCTTTGGCTTATTAGGTTACATTTGGCTAACCCTTTGTTGATAAAGGGGGTTTATAGTTTGTGGATGAAGGGGGTTTATACTTTTTAGGAACCAACTGTACTTTCTGTGAGAATATACTTTAGTTTTTCTGTTTTCAGCTTAGGTTGTCTTATCTTTTTGTTCCCATGAAATGGGGAATGTGATGAAGGTCAGAGGCTAATTTATTTTGGATAATAAGCTCTTTTAAGGCATTTGGATTTCTTTGTATACCTATTTTGTTGATTAAATTGATTCTCTATCATCCCTCTTGACGCTGCATTGTCTGGTTGTGGAATAGGATTCTCTGAGATTTGGTTCATTCATCGAATGTGCGGCTGATATCTTTGCCTCAGGCTTGTCTAGATGAATTCTGGACGCTAATATTCTGTGTATTTGAATATGCTTTGTTCATTTTCTTTTGGATTTTGTCTTTTTGATCTTTCTATAGCTTCATATGAAATGGCATGTTTTTATGCAGTAGGAACTCAACATAAGGGAAGGCCAGATGTAATATGGTTAATTTTGCGGATGAGACATAGAAATCCCTTCATGTTTATGAAAATATTTAATTTAATGTTGGAATATTTCCTCCCCTCTGTTCTCAAACAAACAATTCATGTACCTTTTTATAGAATTGAAAAATTCTCCATATTTGGTTGTCTTCAAGCTCTGAAATTTGTGATCTAGGGGTTATTGAACTTATCCAGAAAAAAATGGGCTGTGTCTATCAAGAACGAAGGCTCCTGAATGAACGAAACCAGAATTCTGGTTTCTGGTATGCTGTCTTTGTGGTTATCAAGAAAGCTCCTGACTGAATGAGCTTAATACTCTTTTGGTCCTTAGTTCTCCATGACTAATTTGTGAATATTAAATAAATTAGTTTATAATAAATACATGTTAGTTTCCTTAAAATATTATCTCATGTGCATTGGAACTATTTTTTTATGCAATCAATAAAGATATTTTAAGGAAACAATTCTTAATTTAGAAGATAGAGTATATCCGAATCTTATATTTATATTTAAGACCAAGAGAAAACTTCTGAAACTTTTTTATCGAACTGTTATGAGCATTTTTGTACATTTCATTTAAATTCAGAAAAAAGTTGAGGTGTAAAAGTAGAATCTAGAATGTGATGATCCGATTTGACGACCAACATGGGGACACGCGTTTTCCAATGTATGCATTACGGGCAAGCAAGCAGCTTGTTTTTGTTAGTGGAGACCGGAGAGTAATCACATTCTCTAGAAAACGAGTAACAAGTTCGTAGAAATTGTTCCCTTTTTGGTTTACAAAGACATTCTTTTTTTTTTTTTTATGCTGGGTACATGTATCCTGTGGGATACTAAATATAAACACATTTTCCAATAAGAATTTAAATCTTTGTACTTCATGTTATCTGAAACTAACACATTCTATTAGATCCAACATCTTTTGGCAAGATGTTCTGGGGACAAGGCAGTAATTTCTTCTCGGAGGTAGGTGGGATTTCATATTCTGTCAAATTCACATCAATTGTGAGGCGAACTACATAGAATTCATGTATCTACCAGAAAATCATTATACATGGCTCAATGAGGAGTATATCAATATGCCGCTCAATAAATTCGGGGAGTCCATTACCGTTTGGAACAGGGAGGTCTTTGGGTTGGTGGAAAAGAAGAAGCAACAAATTCTAGTTAGATTGTGTGTTTGGTTGGGCTTATATTTGGACAATAAGTTCTTATTACACAAGTTGAGATAAAAATCTTTTCACATATTTATCTCGTATATCGTGAATCACGATTTATAAGCACTTATTATCTAAAAATAAGCTATTTCAAACGAGCACCTAGATGGTATTCAAAGATAAAATGCGTATCCTTATTTAGACTACTTGTGTAAGCTTGAGTTTGAGCTTGAGCTTCAGGAAGAACTGGAAAGATTATTGAAATTAGAGGAAATCAAGTGGTTTCAAAAATCGAGATCAAATTGGATTATGAGTGTGTTTGGAAGAGCGATAGGAAAAATAGAGTTTCTCAAATTAGCGTTTAGTAATTTCAATTTTGGTAAAAGCTCGATTGTGTAATGTGATTTATGTTTGGAACAACGATTGTATAAATGACTTTTGTAAAAATAAAACTTGTTTGGATTGACTTAAGCACAAGTGACTTTTGTGATAATAGTAAGAGAGAGTGGGTGGAAAAATATTTTAAAGGGTTAAAAATACCAAAAAATATTTTAAAATAATTTTTGGAACTGAAAAAGTACATTAAGGATAAAATTGCAATCAGTCTGATAACACACTGGCTACAGTTGAAAAAAATATTTTAAGGGTTACAAGCACCAAAAAATAGTTGAAATTAATTTTGGTAGCCGAAAAAGTACATTAAGGGTAAAATTGCAATCAGTGTGATATCACACTGGACACAACTGAAAAAATATTTTAATCATTCTCACTCTCTTCAAAAGCTAAATCACCAAAAGCTCTAAAGTTGAGCTTATGCCAAAAGCTATTATTCCAATCTTAAGCTCAATTGCTCATTATGCTTGCCAAACATTAATTTTTTTTAAAGTTGCCTATTGGGCTTATGCTGGCCAAACCAGCGTTTGGGGGGCGCACGCTATAAAGGATGATTGTAACACCCGATATTACCATCTGAAAACAAAAATGCGAAGAAGGCGGAATAGAGTGGTTACTCTAAAAGATGATAACAGTAGATGGATTGAGGATGAGGAGGATCTACAAAAGCTAGTGGTTGACTACTTTAAAGACTCCCTACAGAACTGAATGCCAGGAATCTGTTATATTAACTACAAAGTCTAATTTCCCTACCATGGATCCGCTAAAATTGGCGGAATTGTTTCATTTGCCTACTGATGAGGAAATTAGGAATGCGCTATCTTCTATGGGATGCTATAAGGCTCCTGAAGCTGATGGATTCCCGCCCATCTTCTATAAATCTAATTGGAGAATGGTAGAACCGTCACTTTGCTCATTTGTTAAAAGGGTATTTCAAGGAACAACTTCTAAAGTAGATTCTAACAGAACGTTGATTGCTCTTATCCCAAAGAAGGAAAATCCTGGCTTATTTCAGACCTATATCCTTGTGTATTATTCATTACAAATGTGTCACTAAATCCATTACATTACAGCTAAAGCAAGTAATGAATGAGTTAGTTTCTCCATTCCAATTTCCAAGCAAGCTTCATCAAAGGGAGACACATCCAAGATAATATCATAGTAGGCCAGGAATTACTTCACATCATGAGTAAGAACAGAAGACGGGGCTTATGACAATGAAAATTGATATTGAAAAAGCGTATGATAGAATTTGTCGGGAGTTTTTAAAACAAGTTCTTATTGATGTTGGATTTGAGAATAATTTTATTAATCTCATTAGCTCTTGTGTTTCCTCGATTTCTTATAATGCTATTTGGAATGGAACTCAAACTAAGTATTTCTTCCCTCAGAGAGGCCTCCGTCAAAGGGATCCAATTTCACCGTTATTGTTTGTACGGTATGTGGATAGGCTTTCACATCTAATTTGTGATGTGGTGGATGAGGGGAGGTGGAAGCCTATTGATGCCACTAGAGCAGGTCCGGCTATGTCACACCTAATATTTGCAGACGACTTACTTTTGTTTGGTGTGGCTTCTGAGGCACAAACAGATTGCATGTGGAGCTGTTTGGATAGTTTTACCAAAGCATCAGGGGAAAAGGTTAATATGTTGAAATCCTCAATATTCTTTTCTCCAAGGGTGCCGGCGCAAACTAGACAAAAAATTAAATATATGACTCAAATGCAGGTTTCTAGTAAAACTGGCAGAAACCTAGGCTTTCCTCTCACGAGAAATAGGAAGATGAACGAGACCTTTCATTACGTTATTGAGCGTGTTCGTTCAAAATTAGCGGTATGGAAGGTTAATTGTCTATCCACAACGGAAAGAATTACATTAGCTAAGTCAGTTTTGAGCAGCATCCCTCTGTACCCGATGCAGGTAGCAAGACTCCCAAGAATTGTTTGTCAAGAAATAGAAAGACTACATAGGAATTTTATATGGGGTCATGATGAAACCTCAACCCATTTCCATTTGATTGGATGGGAACAGATAATACTACCAAAGGAGTATGGTGGACTTGGATTTAAACGAATTGCATCAGTCAATCGGGCTTGTGGAGCCAAACTTGTTTGGCAACTGATTGTGGGTACTAAAAGCTTATGGGCTGACGTTTAAGTGCCATGTTGGTTAGTTAAGAGGCATTGATGAGTCCTCGCCACATGGTCTTGGGTTCGACATTGAGAGGAGAAAAGCTTATGGGCTGAGGTCCTCACTCAAAGATATATAATGAGAGAGGAGGACTCCCTGCTGAGTGATTCAAAGTGGAGATTTATTACCTCCCAAAAGGAAATTATTGAAGTGAGAACAAGGTGGCAAGTAAGAAACGGGCAAACGGTGAGTTTCTTTACTGATCACTGGTTGGAAGTGGGGAAAAAGCTCAAGGAAATGTGTATTAGACCATTAACAGGGAAGGAAGAACAATCCTCTGTTGCGGATTGGGCAAGCAGTGGATCTTGGGATCTTGAGAAATTAGTAAGTATTGTAGAACCAGCGGTGATACAATGCCTTTCTTCATCTCTGACACCTAGAGCAGATGCAGGTCATGACATTATGGTATGGGGAGCCGCAAGTGATGGTACGTTTTCTATTATAAGTGCGTACTTTCTCATTGAAGAAAACCCACAGCATTTGCATCATAAACTTTACAAGGTGATTTGGAAATGGAAAGGGGTGTAAAGAATTAAGGTTTTTATTGGGAGGGTCCTCTTGAGTAAAATGCCAACAAAATTGTGGAGAAGCACTTGGTCACAAACATCGGCCCTTTGTGATTGTTGTAAGTCCGGAGTTGAGTATACTCTGCATATTCTGAGGGACTCTTTATGCTAAGCAAATGTGGACTAAACTGATTCACCCAAAGTATATTACCTCTTTCTTTGCGGCGGGGCTTCGTGATTGGTTGGCTATGAATTTAAAGGGTAAACTAGGAAGAGGAGGTGATATATACTGGAGTATCATTTTTGGGGTGGCTATTTGGAAGTTGTGGGGGTGGAGGAATCTCTCCATTTTGTACAGCAATTTTGCTAATCCTGCAGATATCATCTCACATTTGGAAAAACTTGGCAGAGTTTCATGATATTGAACCTGATGTGAACTTCTTGGAGAATTTGCAACAATCTATGGGTACCTTGACATGGCAAAAGCCTCCCAATGGGTGGGTCAAAAAAAAAAAAAACAAACTAGATAGAATTCATGATCCATATGGTTCACGACGGCCTCAATTTCTGAGTACCAAACAGCGGACTTTAAAATGTGTTGCAAATATTTAAACACCATTTCCAATAGCAATCAGAATTAAGAGCCACTCTTCTATGTATGTTGTAGATTAATTCGAGATTCATACAAATCAATGCCAACGATCCAGTTCCTGCCAAAACTTTTTAATTTTAAATAAAATTTCATCTTATCAGATATAATAACTTCAAAATAAAAAAAAATAAAAAATCTTGCAACTGGCATCATATAATTTACCACACCTTTCACAAGGAGGGAGGGAAGCGAGGAGGGTATGGGGGTAAAACTGTAGGGAAATCAGCATATATTACAATCAGATGACCCGAAAGTCAAATATAACAGCATCCTTGCCCTTAGTTTCATCACACTACAGTGTTGGTTAGAGATGCAATCCCTGAGCCAAAGAACATTGGGTCTAGTAGCACAATATATGCTCTTTGTGGCACCAGGTTTGGAGTTTGATCCCCATACCTCCTCAGGCTCTATGCCTGCCATCAAAATCCAAGAAGAAATGCCATCCTTGACACGAGAGCTTATGACCTACCACCCAGAAGGCTATTTTCTTCAAAACGCCATACAGAGCGTGCGTTTGCTAATGACGCATAACAGAGCGCAAGGCACCAGTGAATGAGTTCTGGAGTTCAAGGGACCCCAAAACTAGTCTGGAGGGTGGCCTTGTATAATGCTAATATCTATTGCATGCTTTCTAGTTTTAGATGTCCGAGAGCTACAAGCACGAACTAGGTTGTTTTACAGAGGAGGACCTCAATTTTCAAAATTTGTTGGAATGGCATCCTCGTCAGTTCCTTTCTTTTTGCCCATTTTCTGGCTTGCTTTGTCCACTTTACTGTCAAGAAGTTGCAACACCAGCAGTGAAGGTAATGGGATTATGGGACTCCTCTTTGCTATGCATGCAAGATATGATGACAAGTCAACATGAAGGCAAAGCACGCCACCTGTCAACAAGAAGCATGGCGTGATCCCGAGAAGGCGCTGAAAGCTGCTGTAGAACTACATTCTTGAGACGAGCGGCAGTTCTTTCACCAGAACGTGTGGCAAGTTCTAGGTATACCACGGCTTTCATCAAGTCACCCTTCTGTTCAGATACAATATCTCTATTAGAACCATGTATAATCTAAAAGAAAGTTATGAAAATAAGACAAAAACCGAAATCTTATACCCGGGAACACTTGGCCATTGCTGACAACTATTCCAATCTTATGTATAGATGCCATATACAAACAAATTTTAAAAAAACAAAACTAAAATAGGTAAATTGGAACCCCCCATTGCATGCATCAATGTATGAAAGGCTGTTTGTAACAGAACCAAAAACAGAAGAAGAATATGCAGATTTAATGTAAGTCTAATTTGCGTTAGTCACATAGAGCAACTGAAGTCTGAAACTAAATAACTGTATCGATGTAAATCTGAGTACAACTGTGGTTGATGTGAACAGAAAGTTATATACTACACCTAGGCAAAAGATCATGGTTTAACTACTGACAAGCTATAAAAATAAAGAATGGTAAGATCATAAAGTTCAAAAGCCAAAATCATGAAGTCTAGTTTAATATAGGTAAGAAACAGTCACACAGAAGTTGTATGTTTCATTTTTTTCCTTTTAACCATGAAAATTCAAAATAAGAAAGCATATATTGCTTACATGAAACAGAGAAAGTCCATGCTCATATTGAGCTTTACTGTGACCATGATCTGCAGCCCGCTTCATCCATTTTCTTGCAAGCTGATGATTATGTGTCAAACCTTCCCCAGAGGAGTAGCATAAGGAGATATTGTACATTGCACGCACATACCCTCCTTCCGCAGCTTTCAAATACCATCTAGCCTGTTCCATGGAAAACTTGTTAGTGGCAAAGGTCAGAATGCATCATGCTAGTAAATGAGCATAGTTGCACAATATTATAAGCCTTTTTCCATTAAAAAGCCAACTCACAAACAAAGGTTTAATGCTGCCATGAATTCATAACTTAATAATCAAAATATAAAGAAGGAATACAAGTATAGTTACAAATGTCAAGGGACCTTACAGCTTTATATTGATGTCAAACAAATGAACACTTACAGCTTCTTTTATGTTGCAGTTGACCTTGTGACCTCGATGAAGGCAAAGTGCCAGTTGGTATTGAGCACGGGCATTCCCACCAACTGAAGCTTTATATAACCATTTTAAGGCTTCCTCAGTTTTTGGAGGTTCAGCTGCAGAGCAAATGCAAACCTTCATATCTTGAACCAAGTGAAGTTATGTCTTGGAAAGGAATACTTTGAATACCTAATAAGGTAAAGCAGAAATACAGATAAAACCAAAGCCTCAGTTATTTTATAAAAGACCCAGTCCTCGACACATGCGAGAGTTGCCATAATATTGCCCTCAACCCAGAAGGACTTTTAAATGGTTTCACGGCAATGAGTTTCTGACTTCCTGCTGCAACCCGAACTATGTACTTAACGTTGCTTTTGTGTTTATTGATTTTGATTTTATCCTCGGTCCAAACTAAACTCATATCTTAAGACAACATTTGTACATGAAGATTTCAAGAGCATGGATATCATTATTACATAACACACAACTAAGAATCGCTGTTAGTACATGTAAATGGTACACTCAGTAGAAGTGTAAACAAGCTATTGAAACATGAAGGCACAACATAAGTCTTAATGCATTGCATTTTCCATATTCCCAATCCCATTACATCGCTTCAATGCACACTCTAAATTCACGAGTTCATATTATCAGAATTTATAAATATGCAATATGTAGTTTGGATGCAGACTTTAGCAGAAGTGCGTGTTCTCAAAACAGGAAGGCAAAAAAAAAGAAAGAAAGAAAGAAAGGATTTTAAGACTAAATTCTGGAAATACCTTGCAAATAGGAAATCCCCAAATTGCACTGCCCAGCTGGGTCTCCGAGTTCAGCAGCTCTCCGATACAAAACAATCGCTTTCTCCTTCTGGCCCATCTGCCAGTAAAGGAGACCCGCGTCAACCATAGCCAGAGCGGAGCCTCGAGCCGCAGCTTTCAGGAAAGAATCGAGGGCCTTGTCTACATTCGGACGAACACTTCGCTTTCCATGCTTGAATCGCTTTCCCCAACTCAAAAGAAGCATCGCCTCCCTCAACGGCTTTAGGGCCTCCGACCTGGACCGACAAACCAAAGACGCCGCTTGAAGGTTTGGGAGGGTAAAGGAAGCTGCGATTTTCGCAAGAATGTCGTAGGGAAGGGCAGAGAAATCGGCATCTCCTGACGAAGATCCCGATGGAGTGGCATCTGACGATGCCCTTGAGCAGAGTCCAATTAAGCGACCTGAGTAAGCCGATGATTTGAAAGGGGTTGTCGAGGTAGTGGAAACATCAGAATTGCCTATATTAGAAAATGGAAGGGATGAGAAACGAGAGGCCCCAGAGCGAGAAGGCCATGTTCGGTGCTTCATCTTCGTTTCTTGGTGTCGCAGAACTCCGGCGGAAGAAGGAAGCCATTCATTCGAGGAGACCGGGACGACCAGATTTGGTGACGGACGAAACGACGTCGGCGGTTCCTTTCGGCCAACGCATTCGCATGCCATATCTTCTTTCATTTTTCAACTACTAACTCTACTAAGTTACATATGATATAAAAGTATATATGATAAGAGAGAAGATTGATAGGATTTAGAGAAAATCGATAGAATTTTTAGAGAGAAGTTAGAGAAAAGTTCTCATTCAGTTCAATTGAAACAATCAATTACAGTCCTTTATATAGAGACAGAAATCTAACCCTGGTTGCATGATCATGGTTATATTTAACCCTGATTACATGACCGTGGTTATTTTATATCTTCTTTATGTCCTTGTCTTCTTTTCTTTATGTCCTTATCTTCTTTTGCTTTTGTTTTGTGTCAAGTCATCTTTTTTTCTTTATATCAAGTTGACTGGAAGAGTAATATGAGTCACTGGACATCCACATATTTAATATTCATAACAACATATATTTATTTTAATGTTATTTTTGACATTCTAATGAGAAAACCCTATGCTTCTATACTTGGATTGCAATATGAACATGACATAATTTCTGTTTTAAGCTGTGTTGATGTTGATCTGCGATCCCATAAGAGAAAAGAAAAAGACACGCCATCGTTTTCAATTTCTAATATTGAGAGTATTGATGAGATTTTTCCGAATTTCATATGGGTCTAGTTTTTTTTCAGCCGGTATATTGGTCAAATTTAGTATCAGGTCAATTTTCAAGTTTAATATTTGGTCATAGAAATATATATCATAATAAAGTTTAAAGCTGTTATGAATATTAGATATGTGGATGTCCATTGACTCATATTACTTTTCCAATCAATTTGACCTAAAGAAGAAAAGATGACTTGACACAAAACAAAAATAAAAGATGACAAAGACATAAAGAAGATATAAAGTAACCATGGTCATGCAAGGTTATATTTCTGCCTCTATATAAAAGACTGTAATCGATTGTTTCAATTGAACTGAATGAGAACTTCTCTCTAACTTCTCTCTAGAAATTCTATCGATTTTCTCTGAATCCTATCAATCTTCTCTCTTATTACATATACTTTTATAACACGTTATCAGCACGAAGCTCTAAAAGAAGATATGATCTTCTTATTGTTTCTTTAATGATTATATATACCTTGTTCTATTTTATAGATCTGGGATAATTTGAGCCACTATATGGAATTAGAGAGATACTTTTACCGATTGTTATATAACATCGGGTTCCATGGCTAAGATTAAATATCGTTATTATTTTTATATATTATTTACAAGTTCTTTTATATTATTATTATTATGGCCAGAAGCCATACACATCTGATTCTTGAAATTATGATCAGAAGTCATAATGTTTTATTTTCTTATAATATGGCCAGAAGCCATATCCATTCTTATTATATAGCCAGAAGCTATATACATTTTTCATCTTATTATATGGCCAGAAGCTATATATATTTTTATCTTTTATATTATTGTACGGCCAGAAGTCATGTACAACTTTTATCCTGAAGATAATAGTTAATTCCTCATCTTGAGGTTAAATGACCCGAAGCCATACATGGCCTGAAGTCATGAGATTAAATGGCCCGAAACCATACATGTTTTAATTTTTTTATCTTGGCTTATGAATTATTTATTGTCTTTATGAATTTACAGTTATTATATTTACAGTTATTATATTGCATATTTACATTTCATATTTTAATTATTTTCATTTATTTCTTTAATTAGTTTGAACAATGACAAACCTAGTAAAACTTGAAATTGTGGCTCTTGATATTACTGAAAAAAATTATTTATCTTGGAAGTTGGATGCGGAAATTCATCTGAATGCCAAAAGTCTGGAAGACACGATTAAAGAAGGGAATAAGGCATTCAACCAAGATAAAGCCAGATCCATGATTTTTCTTCGCCACCATTTGCATGAGGATTTAAAAACTGAATATTTGACAGTGATGGACCCACTTGTCCTTTGGAACAATTTGAAAGAAAGATATGATCACCATAAGATGGTCATTCTTCCAAAAGCTCATTTTAATTGGATGCATTTATGCTTACAAGATTTTAAATCTATAAGCAAATATAACTCAGCTATGTTCAGAATTACTTCTAAATTGAAATTATGTGGAGAAAATGTTACTGATGATGATATATTAGAAAAGACATTCTCCACATTTCATGCATCCAATTTGCTCCTGTAGCAGCAATATCGTGAAAAAGGTTTCTAGAAATATTTTGAGTTAATTTCTTGTCTCCTTATGGCTGAACAAAATAATGAGCTTTTATTGAAAAATCATGAATCCTGTCCAACAGGCTCAACTCCATTCCCTGAAGTGAATGTAGTAACTAATGAATTTTATTGTGGCCGTGGCCGTGGATGTGGACATGGACGTGGACGTGGGCATGGTCGTGGTCGATATCATGGAGGTTCAAATTCCTACCAGAAGTGGGAAAAGACTGATAAGAACAAAAAAGGGGAAAGCAGTAGGCATAACAAATATGCTGATAATCCATGCTATCGATGTGGTGGAAAGGGCCATTGGTCTCGTACCTGTCGTACACCAAGGCCCTAGTTGATCTTTACCAAGAATCAATTAAAAATACTGGTAAAAGATCAAATGTTGAAGTTAATCATGTTGATCAGGGCGAGAATTCTGAGTATGGCGATATAGATAATAACTATTTGGATGTTGTAGATTTCTTAATATAATTTGAACTGTTATATTTTATTTAAAGTTGTTTCTATCATATGTATTAATTTTATTTATGTTTTTATGAAGAATGAATTCTATTGGCATCAAATCTGAAGATTTATGTCTCGTTGATAGTGCAACAACCCACACCATACTCAGACATGATAAATATTTTTCTTCCTTGGTAATACGAGAAGCCAATGTTCAGACTATATCTGGTAGTATAAATTTAATTGAAGGCTCCGGAAAAGCTAATAATTTTTTACCTGAAGGAACAAAATTATGCATTGATAATGCATTTTATTCTACCAAGTCTAAAAGAAACTTACTGAGTTTCAAAGATATCCGCAGAAATGGATATCATTTAGAAACAACAACTAAAAATAATAAGGAATATCTTGTGATTACAAATATAGTTGGTGGTAGAAAATGCATATTAGAAAGTTTTCCTATTTTTTCTTCTGGTTTGTATTACACAAGTATAAGCACAATTGAAACACATACTATTGAGAACCAGAAGTTCAATAATGCAGACCAGAAGTTTGCCAATACAAACCAGCAGTTTGATAATGTAAACCAGAAGTTTATTAATGAATTTAATGTTTGGCATGACCGGTTAGGCCATCCCGGTTCAATCATGATGCAAAAAATAATTGGGAATTCATGTGGACATACCCTGAAGTGTAAACAAATACTACAATCCCATGATTTCTCATATGCTGCATGTTCCAAGGGAAAGTTAATTATTCTCCCCTCACCAAGCAAAGTAAAAAGCGAGTCTCTCACATTTCTAGAATGGGTACAAGGAGATATTTGTGGGCCAATACACCCACCATGCGAACCATTTAGATACTATATGATTTTAATTGATGCATCAACTAAATGGTCGCATGTTTGCTTATTATCTTCTCGCAACCTGGCGTTTGCGAGATTACTTGCTCAATTGATTAGATTAAGAGCACATTATCCTAATTATCCTATCAAGAAAATACGTCTTGATAATACTGGTGAATTTACATCACAAGATTTTAATGAATATTGTATGTCTTTTGGAATTGATGTTGAACATCCTGTAGCTTATGCCCATACGCAAAATGGACTTGCAGAATCATTGGTTAAAAGATTGCAATTAATTGCAAGATCTTTACTTATGAAATCTAATCTACCAATTTCTGCTTGGGGCCATGCCATTTTGCATGCAGCAATGTTAATTCGCATTAGGCCAATAAGTTATTTAAAGGTTTCCCCCTTACAAATGATTTTTGGTCAGGAATCTAATATTTCCCATATAAGAACTTTTGGGTGTGCGGTATATGTGCCTGTAGCACTGCCACAACGCACCAAGATGGGTCCTCAAAGAAAGATGGGAATATATGTTGGGTATGAATCTTCATCAATTATAAAATGTTTAGAACCCTCTACAGGAGATTTATTTACGGCGCGATTTGTCGATTATCATTTTGATGAATCATTTTTCCCAACATTAGGGGGAGAAAACAAACAGCTGGGTAATGAAATTAGTTGGAATGAATTATCATTGGCTCATTTTGATCCTCATACAAAACAATGTGAACTTGAAGTTCAAAAGATAATTCATTTACAGAATTTAGCTAATCAAATGCCAGAAGCATTTACTGACCCAAAGAAAGTGACAAAGTCACATATCCCAGTTGCTAATGCTCCTATTAAGATTAATGTCCTTGAAGGACAACCTGCTATAAATGAATCAAAAACACGCCTGAAGCGTGGCAGGCCCATCGATTCCAAAGATAAAAATCCTCGAAAAAGAAAAGGAGCAAAGAATATAGATGGTCAAGTCGAGAATAATGAAGAAAAATCAGTAGCTCCAGAAGAGCCATCTCCTGAAGAGATATTATCTCCAGAAGAGAATGTTGTAGTCCCAGAAGAGACCCAGGTACCTGATATATGTGAAAATAATGAGATCTCAATAAATTATGTTATGAATAGAATCCGATGGGATAGAAATGAAGTCAACGTTGATGACATCTTTGCTTATCATATAGCATATGATGTAATGAATGATAATGAGGATTTTGAGCCAAAATCCATTAGTGAGAGCCAACAAAGAAAATATTGGCCCCTATGGAAAGATGCCATTAATGCAGAATTAAAATCATTGGCAAAACGAAAAGTATTTGGACCTGTAGTCCTTACACCTGAAGATGTAAAATCAGTTGGATGCAAATGGGTCTTTGTACGAAAAAGAAATGAAAAGGACAAAATAACTAGATATAAGGCATGTCTAGTAGCCCAAGATTTTACGCAAAGACCTAGCATTGATTTTGAAGAAACGTATTCACCAGTAGTGGATGCGACTACTTTTCGTTATTTAATCAGTCTAGCAGTAGATGCAGGACTTGATTTACATCTAATGGATGTTGTGACTGCCTATTTATATGGATCACTTGACAATGATATTTATATGAAAGTCCCTAAAGGACTTAAGATGCCAGAAGCATCCAATTCAAGTTCTCAAGAACAATACTCAATTAAGTTAAATAAGTCCCTGTATGGCCTGAAACAAT
This sequence comes from Inga laurina, assembly GCA_963855925.1. Taxonomy (NCBI): domain Eukaryota; kingdom Viridiplantae; phylum Streptophyta; class Magnoliopsida; order Fabales; family Fabaceae; genus Inga; species Inga laurina. The sequence goes on from OY979710.1 coordinate 52,664,539, forward strand.
TAGGGCGCATGTGGTATAATCGCCTTAATGAATATTTGTTGAAAGAAGGATATAAAAATGATCCGATATGCCCATGCATCTTTATGAAAAGATCTAATAGTGAGTTTGCTATAATTGCTGTTTATGTTGATGATATCAACATAATTGGAACTCCTGAAGAGCTTCAAAAGGCAATTAATTGTTTGAAGAAAGAATTTGAAATGAAGGACTTGGGAAGAACAAAATTCTGTCTTGGATTACAGATCGAGTACTTCAAGAAAGGGATCTTTGTATATCAAGAAACTTATACAAAGAAGGTCCTAGAGCGATTTTACATGGATAAATCTCATCCATTATGTACCCCAATGATTGTAAGATCTTTGAAGGTGAATAAAGACCCATTCTGACCCCGAGAAATCAGTGAAGAAGGTGATGAAGAACTACTTAGTCCAGAAGTACCATATCTTAGTGCTATTGGAGCACTAATGTATCTTGCTAATCACACACGTCCTGATATATCATTTGCTGTTAATTTATTAGCAAGATATAGTTCTTCACCAACACGAAGGCATTGGAATGGAATAAAGCAAATTCTTCGTTATCTCGGAGGTACTACAGACACGGGGTTATACTACTCAAATGTATCCAAGCATGAACTGATTGGTTATGCAAATGTCGGATTTTTATCTGATCCACATGATGGTAAATCACAAATGGGCTATCTATTTACACGTGGAAGTGCAGCTATTTCATGGCGATCTATGAAACAAACTATATCAGCCACATCATCTAATCATGCAGAAATTCTAGCAATACATGAAGCAAGTTGAGAATGTATGTGGTTGAGGTCAGTGATACATCATATACGTATAACTTATCATTTATCTTCCGGTAAAATGATCCCAACAATCCTATATGAGGATAATGCTGCATGTATCGCTCAACTTAAAGAAGGCTATATCAAGGGTGATAGAACAAAGCATATTTCACCAAAATTTTTCTTCACTCGTGATCTTTAAAAGGATGGTGAAATAGATATCCAGCAAATCAGTTCAAGTGAAAATCTAGCAGATTTCTTCACCAAGTCACTCCCAGGTACAATCTTTGAAAAACTTGTTCATGATATTGATCTTCGGAGATTCAAAGATTTCAACTGATATTATCAAGAGGGGGAGTCGATACACGCTGTACTCTTTTTCCCTTATCTAGGTTTTGTCCCACAGGGTTTTCCTAGAAAGGTTTTTAATGAGGCAGCACTCGACGGTGTATCAATGAATGATGTACTCTTTTCTTTGGTTAGGTTTTTATCCCACTGGATTTTTCATAGTTAAAGTTTTTAATGAGGCACATTCATAATGGACATCCAAGGGGGAGTGTTATGAATATTAAATATGTGGATGTCCATTGACTCATATTACTCTTCCAGTCAACTTGACCTAAAGAAGAAAAGATGACTTGACACAAAGCAAAAACAAAAGATGACAAGGACATAAGGAAGATATAAAGTAACCATGGTCATGCAACCAGGGTTAAATATAATCATGGTCATGCAACCAGGGTTAGATTTCTGCCTCTATATAAAGGGCTGTAATCGATTGTTTCAATTGAACTGAATGAGAACTTCTCTCTAGAAATTCTATCGATTTTCTCTGAATCCTATCAATCTTCTCTCTTATCACATATACTTTTATAACAAAAGTTTTTTTTTTCCGAATTAGAAAGTTTAAAGCTATACATATATGTATATATATATATATGTTATACAATGTAAATGTCACGGGGTAAACCAAGTTTTTACTAATAGGAAATCCTGGCTCAATGAACTCAATTGATTGATGACTATGCAGCTGATAAAATATTTAAATTTTATTTTTTTATTATCATATAATTAGATTATTAAATTAAAATAAATTGATAAATCATTATAAATAAAATTGAGATTTTGATATTTAGATTATTAAACTAAAATTTTTTAATACAATCAACCTTTTGGTATTAACTACTTCAGAGGATTTTTAAATATTTTTTAATTTACACATATTTTAAATTAAAGATTAATAGTATTTAATTACATGGTCATCACTTAATTTTGTTGTGTCAACGTTTTTAGTTAGCACCATTAATAATGTTAAAATTATAAGATCAAAAGTGTACTTTATAAAATTAATGGATCAAAAATATACCTCAGATAAACTTAAAAGACTAAAAGTATAGTTTAGCCATAAAATGTCAGTATACCAATTCATTTACATCGTGTCCTTAGTAAAAGAACCATTTGACTTTTTCTTTTTCTTTTGAAAAAATTAAGGAATCAAGATAAGATATATTAAAATATTCATCTGTATCATTTGTTTTCCAAATTATTTCATCTGACTTATAAATTAATATATAAATATGTTATGATTAAATAAATTATTTAATTTTTTTAATCTTTCCAGAAAAAAAGTTAACTGACTGTTATCCTAAAGATAGAGGGTAATATTATATAAAAATCATACAAATATTACTATTGATCCATCTTAGACAATAAACACCTATTTGGACGAGAAGAAAATATAAGGGAAAAAATACATTTTTCTTTTTTTAAATAAGAATAAAAAGGGGACAGAATGAAAAATACGAGGAATGAAACCTGACTTTTAAATTCAAAAAAACCTGACTTTTCGCCTAGATTCTATTTTCCACACGTAGAGAGATTTTTTAAGGAGAAAAACCCAAGGAACGAAAAACCGGACCGGTCAATGAACCGGTCGCGGTACAGGTTCAAGGGTCACTGGGTCAACCGGGGTCGGACCGGTGAGTGAACCGGTGATTGAACCGGTCACATTAAAATATTACAATTTAATTGACAATAACAAAATAATGAACATTCATAACTCATAAATTATCACTAACATCAAAATAGCCAAAATACCTAATTTAATCACTAATCAGGACCACCAACTTGGATGATTCACCGAGAGCGAGAGCGAGAGGTAATGCAACAAGCCAACAACAAGGAATCAAGTAATGCAACAACAGTGAATCAAGCCATTTCAGAAAGCTAGGAAGAGTGAATCAAGCCATTTCACTATTTCAGAAAGCTAGGCAGTGAAAATCTGAAAATCTGAAAGTGAAAAGAGTGAAATACCTTCGATGATCTTCGTCGCTAGCCGTCGCCGTAGCTCCCCGTCGCCGCCTGCTCCTCGCCGCTCGCCGTCTTCGCCGTCGTTCAAGCAGCCACCGCCGATTGGAGCTAGGGCACAAGGTCGGAACTCGAGAGGGAAGGAAACGGACGAGGGATCTGATCTGATTTCGATGAAAATGAAACTCGCCTCACTCTCGTCTCGCATCGCATGCGGTTCTGATTCAGATCTGAGATTTGTTATTTTTTTTTTTGAAATGTCCCAAAACGTCGTCGTTTTGGGACAGTTTTTTAGTGTTTTTTGTGACCCGGTCAAACCGCCTGACTCGGCGGTTTTTTCGGGTCACAAGAGAACCGGCCGGGTCGAACCGGTCTTCACCGGTTCGACCCCCCTCCCCTCACATGTATGTAACCGGACCGGTCGGCCGGTTTTCCGGTCCGACCGGCCGGTCCGGTCCGGTTTTTTCTTCCATGGAAAAACCCCATCTCAACCTGCTCTCATTGACGATGCAGATCGGACAGTGTATAATTTAATTCTTTTTTTTTTTGAATGATAACTGTAATTCATTAAGTTACAACTAATAACTTAATACAAAGCAAAAGGGTAAATCCCCCCAAATTAGTTATCAACGACCGCCTCCTCCAACGAAGGTGGTGGTTGATCAAAGAAGACAAAAACCTCCTCATTAGTATGTACTAATCTAGCAAGATGATCAGCATTCCTATTCTGTTTTCTAGGAATGTAATTCAACAAAACATGCCAATCCCTAGACAATCATAATCTAGCTTCAACAATAAGAACACTGAAAGGATGGTTTTGCTCTCCACCTCTCGTTAATAAATTGATAGCCTCAATACAATCAGTGTGGATCAGAATGTTTCTGTATCCTCTGCTCCAGCAAATCTGAAATCCTTGGATAATTGCTAAAATCTCTGTGATTGCAGGAGGAACTGTCAACATCTTACACGTAAAACCACCAAGCCAAGCTCCTTCCATATCACGTAAAACTCCCGCACAGCTACATTGACCTGAGTCCATAGCCGATCCATCTACCTCCAAGTGTACAAAGCCTGCCTGCCTGTTTCTTGCACTCTAATATTCAGATGACTGGTGAGAGTAAAACTTACAATGGGAAAGCAGATCCTGATCCCAGCTAGCGCGAAAGAAGCTGGCATGTGCATCCTGTGAATAAAACTCAAGCTCCTCGCCAAAGACATTCTTGCATCTGGATACCCATATATCCCAACAGACATAACCGAACAAGGAAGCCCATTGGACTTTTCTCGTGAAATCTCTGCCAAATCCATGTTTAAGATTCCAATTTATCCATTTTCTCCCTTGTAATGATATGAATTTATCCCACAAGGTCGGATGAATTAAAGCAATCCATCGCTCCCGAGCGTTCCTACAATCTCTGAGCATGTGCATCATGTCCTCCTCCTGGTTACAGCCGAAGGAACAACTTGCCGAATCCAGGAGGCCTCTCTGAGTTCTCAACTTCGCCGTATGTAATCGATCATGAGAGGCTAACCACATAAAAGATTTGATCTTCTTTAGAATTAAGCATCTCCACAGTGTCCTCCAGAATGGCTCTCTGACAGCATGAGAGCCATTTCAAATAATCTGAATTTAAAATAGAAAATATGAAAATATATTTTCTTTCAAATAATCTGAATTTAAATAAAAAAATCTGCACAGAGGTTGGTAGGTATCCTTGTTGCACACTTGGCCGACAAAGACACAGTACGGTTCTATTTAAGTCAAATTACTCGTCACATGTTCACACAAATTTCATATTTTCTTTAGCTCCATCATCAATTGCTTGACCTGAACTTTCCACTATTTCCTTTTCATGATCATAAATTTAAGTCCACTAGAGGCTTCTCACAGTGCGATTCAAAGATTGTTTATTGAATGATATAAATTTTAAAATAGGATCATCAAGAAATATGTTTATTATTTCAAAATTTTTGATTAGTTGGACTTATAAATAGTTTTTTTTTTGTTAGTTTATTTTATTAAGTAGTGTAAGTTATCAAGCTGAGACCAAACAATTGTTTTTCATAAACAGGAAAGAATTTATGATTTTTTATTTCGTTTTATGAATAATCATATAGCTGGTTGATGTATCATGTTTGGAGTAGGTAGGTACCACCATTTTATTCTTAGGAAATTTCATTTCTCTCCCTCCAAAAAAATTCATTTATTGCTTGTATAAAATTTGGCATCCACTATAATATTAATAAAATTGAATTTGATTGGGGTTGATGTTAAAATTGGTTTTAGCCTTCCTCCCCCAAATCTTGATATTTTATTTCAATCCCACCTTCTTCTACCAAAATAATTATTAAGTAATCATTACAAAAAAAAAAAATTCTTTTAGTAGCAACTTTTTTAGTTGCCATTAAAAAGAGGTGGTGATGAGTTTGGTTTTTGGAGGAGAGACATTTGAGTTGATAAACTTTGGTGGGTGGTGACATGTAACATAGGTAACAGCTAGTTAAAACTTTTTTGACAATAGTTTTTGACACCACTATCGAAAGTGATTTAAAGTTGAAAGCTTTAGATACAGTTTCTACAATAGAGACTGAAATAATTTATTTGTAATGAATATTTTCAATAACACCAAAAGAAAACAAAACAACCGTCAAAGGGAATGGCAATTGAACCAACTACGACATTATTTTAGTTTTCCTATTAATTGATTATTAATAGGAAAACTAAAATAATTATGTTGCAATTAATTAATATTTAAAATAATTATGTGTGTTCTAAAAAAATTATAATTGACATTTTTTAAAACACTATAAGGAAATTGTTTTCATAATAGTATTCTAACATCTGGCATTTCCAATCCCAAATAATTTAATATTGAGTTAAGATGCATGCAGGTCCATGAAATATTTTTAAGGATATCTAACATCTTGAAATATTTTGTTATGCAATTTTACCCATAATATATTAAAAGTAGATCAATCTCTCCCCTCACATTAACAGCCCTTCGGAAATGCTTTTTGAAATATTGACAATAATTATTTTGACTTAAAACTGGAATTCATTAATCCATCCGAAGATTAATATAAGAAATGACTCCAAAGGAGACCCATCTAAAGATTCTTCATCAACCACTGCCTACAACAAGAGCAGGTGGCGGGTGATCTAATATGACAAAATTCTCTCCACTACTATGAGCTAATCTAGCTAAAAAGTTCGTATGAACATTCTGTTTTCTAGAGAAATGGCTAATAAGGATACATCATTCCCTAGATAACCAAAATCTAGCCTCCTCAATGACCTCCTTAAAGGGGTGGTAATCATTGCAACCCCTCATGAGTAAATGCATAGCTTCAATACAATCGGTAAAAAGATTAATCTTTTTTAGATTCCTATTCTAACAAATTTGAAGTCCCTGGATGATTACAATAATCTCACCTACCACCAGAGGAACTTGCATAAGTTTGCACATGTATCCACATACCTAGTCTCCATCTTCCCCTTTAATGACTCCGGCACTTGCACTTTGCCCCGAGTGAAGAACTGAACCATCTACTTCTAGTGTATGAAATCCTAGCCTTCTAATTCTTTGGCCTCCCCCTCCATTAACAGTATGATTATAAAAGTTACAATGAGCGGTTAAATATATATCCCAGTTTGCCCTCAAAAAGCTAGAGTTGGCATTTGGATAGTCAACGCCTGCTTCTTCTCTAAACAACTTCCTACATCTATTCACATAGATATCCCAACATACATATCCAAACAGAGTTGCCCATCTGATCTTCTTGGTGAAGTCCCTGCCAGCTTCATGCTTGAGGTTCCATTCGATCCACTCCGTTCCCTATAAATTAAGAAAATTATCCCACATGACAAGTTTTATAATGGAGATCCACCTTTCACAAGCGTTGTCACAATCCCTCAAGAGATGTATCAAGCTTTCGTCCTGATCACAATTAAAAGGGCAAGATGCATTGTCAGATAATCCCCTCCTCGCTCTTAGTTTTGTTGTATGCACCCTTCCATGTACCACAAGCCACATGAAGGATTTGATCTTCTCAGGGATCTCCCATCTCCATAGCAGCCTCTAAAAAGTTGTATTTAAACTAGAAGAACCTGCAGAAAGAAAGTGATAGGGAGAACTAACAGAAAAACAACCATCAGAAGAAGGCTTCCAAAAATACTTATCTACTCCTCTGTTATCACAGGGGGATGAACACAAGCAATTCGTTCAACGATGTGAGAGTTGAACCATCTTCCCATCTTAGCAACATCTCATTCACCTCCGGGATTAACATAATCACTCACTCTTTCAGTCCTATCCACAAAGGCCTCCCAGCCTGGAATTAGCTTAATTAGGGGTTGATTTAATTCCTACTAGTTGTCATACCAAAAAGAAGTTGAAACACCATTGTCGACTCGAACACCCACTCCTTTCTGGAATTTGTCCCAAATCGAGCAGATACCTCTCCAGGTAGAAGAAATATTCCTTCGAGCCATCGGGCCATTCACCTGGTCCCACCTGTACTTCTCTCACAGAACACGAACCCACAGTTTATCCATATTATTTATCACATGCCAACATAGTTTCATAATGAAAGCTTCATTTTGTTTACACATATCACGAATCCCCAGACTACCCTCTCTCTTACCTCTTGTAATCTGGTCCCACGAAATAAGTGGGGCTTTTTCTGGTCCTCCTGCTCATCCCAAAGAAATTTCCTGCTTTTCCGGTCCATTTCCCGTAAACCTCCTTTAGGAAGAAGCAGAGTCTGCATCTAATAAAAAGGCAAAGCAGCTAGAACTGCTTTAATGAGAGTAATTCTATCCGCAAAGCTCAAAACACCTCTTTTCCATCCTGAAATCTTCTTGAGAATTCTTTCTAGAAGGGGCATGAAGGTGATCTTGGACATTCTTCTATGAATAAGAGAAATGCCAAGATACTTCCCCAAATCCCCAGTTAAACAAACACCCATCTTTTGACTCAGATCATAGGCTCTAGAGAAATGAACCTTCCTTGAGAAGCACACCCTAGTCTTATCCTTATTCATTTTTTGACCCGAAATATTACAAAACTTCTGTAGACAATTTAGCATAGCCTTTACTTGGCTACCAGAGGCCTCTCTAAATAAAATGAGATCATCTGTCAAGAATAATTAAGAGATTTTAGGGCCATTCTTACTTAGCTTTATCGGAACCCATTCGCCTGCCGCAATAGCATCTTGAATTATGTGACTAATCCGCTTCATACATAATATGAAGATATAAGGAGACAAAGGATCGCCTTGTTTGATTCCACTGGAGGATTCAAAATTTTCAATGGCTTCCCCATTCCATAAGATTTGAAAAGACGAACTCGTAATATATGCCATAATAATCTGACAGATTTTTCCATCCACACCCACAGATCTAAGAGTATCATAAATAAAAGGCCATTCAAGGCGAACATGAGCCTTCTCCAGATCCACCTTAACCACCATCTATCCCTTCCTCCCATTTTTCGTCTTCATGGAATGGATTACTTCCTGAGCAATGATTATATTATCAGTACTTTAACGCCCCGCAATAAAATTGTACTGATGATCACCTATCACTTTCCCCATAATATCATGAAGATGACTACTCAGCATTTTAGTTATGATTTTATAACTAACATTGCAGAGAGAGATGAGCTTAAAATCCCTAATAGTCTCTAGGTTCTCCAACTAGGGAATTAGGACAATGTTGGTGTTGTTTATATCTCTTATACGTTTAGGATCTTGTAAAACACCTATAACCAAATCAGTAATATGTTATTCAAGAGTGGACCAATATTCTTGGTAAAAGACAGCTTGTAACCCATCCGATCCAGGAGCCTTAAAAGCCCTTAGATCAAAGATAGCCTCTTTGATTTCTTCCTTATAGAGGGTTGCATTGATCTTATCTAGCTCATTAGAAGTTAAGACTGGAAATCGATTCTGTGTATCAATGCAGTAAAAATTAGTCAATTCACTTTTGAAAAAACCTTTATAATAGTTGATAGCCATACTCCTTAAGGAAGCCTGATCAAAAATCCAATCACCACCATTATTTTTGAGACCATCAATCCTATTCCACCTTCTTCTTATCATCGCAGTAGTATGAAAAAATTTACTATTTTTGTCACCCCATTTCAACCAATTGCATCTAGATTTATGGTACCACAGAAGTTCTTCCTGAGCAAGGACTTTATTATACTCCTTCCATAATTCATTCTTTGTTTGTACAAGATGTTGACTATCCATCTCGCCCTCGATCTTTCAAAGCCTTCAATTTTTTGAATAATCCTCCTCTTCTTACCATTCAGGTTACCCACATTTCTTGCATTCCACTCGCAGGCCTCTTTTGAGAAATTGTTAACTTTTTCATTCTAAAAACCCCTACTTCAGGATTGATTGACCAAATCCTTAAAACCTTCTTCTAGAAACTAGGCAGCCTGACACCGAAAAGAAGGTTTAGCTCTGTCGTGAGATTGCGAAGGAGAAGATTTAACTAGGATTGGTCGATGATCAGAGCCAAACTTACTCAGATGATAAGTCTTCATTAGGGGATATAAACAATTCCATTCATTATTCATGAATGCCCAGTCATTTTTTTCTTTGAGAATCCCACGTTCCCAAGTGAACCTTTCACCCACAACTTCCGTCTCAATGAGTTGAGATCTTGAAATGAAGTCTTGAAATTGCCTCATTGAATTTAAATTTGGACTCGAGCCGCTGCTTTTGTCATCACTATAGAGATAGGCATTAAAATCGCCTACCACTAGCCAAAGAATATCAATCATGTGACTCATATAAATAATTTCTTCCCACAGGTCTTGACGAAGAATGCAAGTGGGTTCAACATAAACACAGGAGAGAGCAAATTCCCTAGTATCATTAGCCACTACAACCTTAACATGAATAGCTTGGGTTGAAGAAGAAATATACTCCAATGTAAGATCTTCAATATTCCATAAAACCCAAGTTCCCCTTGCATATCCTGTCGCTTCCAGTCTTAGCCAGGTATTAAAACCCAACCTTCTAATAATTTTATCAGCTTTAACCTCACTAACCCTGGTTTAAGTGAGAATCAAAATCTTGACATCTTTACCCTGAATCATATCATGGACCCTTCTAGGGAAAAATTTGGAACCCGCTCCCTTATAATTCCAAGCTAATATATTTGTATTAATTATAGAAAAAATCAAGATAAGGAAACGAACCTCAAAGATACATCGTCAAAGTCCCGACTCTGGTAAATCCCTGACTACATCATCTACCAAGCCATGTTCATCTACTATAATTCCTTGGTTTTGAGACGTTTCCGCATTAGCTATCCCAACCGGGTCGGCCTCCATATTAGCTTCTTCAATGATAACAGCCATATGTGATTCGGCATCTGTGTAAGCTTCTTTGGAATAGGCAGTGTTTTTTATGTCGGCCTCCATATTCTACTCAACGAATTTGGTCCCTTGTTGGTGATATTGTGTGAGCTCATTCAAAGACTCCACACTGACATGGTTGTTTTCTTCCTCTGGTCTCTGGAAGATAATCGGCCCAGGGACTCTCTCATGTTCTAAAGAATTTTTGCCTCTAATGTTCTGCACTTCCTCCTTAAATTGATCCATCTTAATCGACCCACTTTTAGAGGTAGATCCAAAAACTAAGTTATAGGCTCTCCCACCTCCAGCCTACTTATGTTTCAAATATGAAGGTGGTTTTTTTAGCCCATTAGAATTGCCATTTCTCTAATTTTTTGTGATACTTAGAATTGGGCTGAGTTTAGAGTTTTTTGCAGGCCCACAACCCTTAGCTTCTTAGCCCATCGGTTCCTTCTCCCCCAACTTCGACCTAAGCTCATTCTCCTTTGTTTGACTACTCAAAGTTTCCATTCCCACATGATTCATCTCCATCGTCATCCTCAACTCCAAATCCATCGACCTCTACTCCGACGCTCCCTCATCCAGCACAACTTTAGTGCCGCTTGTCCCTCCTATCTCGAAAACTGAGACCGATCCTTCTAGCCGTTGCTTAAGCTTCCTATCGCCACCATTTGTGGCTTGTTTACCTGCTTCTTTCTTCCTCCACTGTGATTCCTGCCTTATTTCTTGATTGAGGCCATATTTTCCTTGGAAACGACCTCTTGCCCATACTGTTGCAGCGCGTGGAATCTCGAGCTATTCCCTCTTTCAGCTTCTTTCCTGTTTGATCAGACCGAGGGTGACGTTTTCAGCTGGGATTTCCTATCCATTTCAGTGATGTGTAGGCGCGCCTTGACCCTGGCCTAACTTGCATCTATGTTTTGTACTCCTCCTCCAACTTAACACCTGGAACCGACACTAAAGGTAATTTTTGGTTTTCTATATTGATATTGACGATCGCCGGAGAAATCACCATAGTGTTCTGTTTCGCCGATGTAATTGTATTCTACGTTTTTGACTTACATGAGTCTAGCTTGTGCCCGTAAAGGCCGCATTTAAAACATATCGCACTCAGCCCCTCATACTCCACCGTGTACACATAATTCTTGAGCATGAACCTAGATTGTAGCTTCTTATTGAGATCCACCTCCACACTGACTCGTGCGAATTTTCCCCTTTCTACAGTTTATGTGTTATTTCCTTGATGGGCCAGTGTGTTCATATCCACTTTTAGAGTTTGCCCCCCAATTTTAAACATACAATCCTCCGAGTAAATGTGTAATGGAAGTGTAGGGACCCTTATCTATACCGCCACTTTCCTAACTTTGTTACAATATGGGTTAAAATTCGAGCTCCATCTTTGCACTGCCAAGTAATGACCCTGTATTAGCCATAGGCCATCAAATAGAAGTTTAAAGCATAATGATTTCTTTGTTGTCCTAAAAATGAAATAGTTATTAGGGAGATCAATTAGTTCAAAGTTATCTGATCTGAGAAGTCATTTGATTCTATCCTTTATCATGTGTAGATTGGAAATTTTCCCCAAAACTGTCAATATCAGTGCATCCTTCCACGGCCTACATAGCTCCTTCACCTTTTCATTCGGTAAAACCAGAGAAGGTATTGAACCCAGTGACTGTTTCTGTTCTTCTGTTAAAACAGGGGCCAATTATGCCTCCTCATTAAGTCACTATAGCATCTGTTCAGCAAAATTCTTCTTCAATACCTTTTCCTCCTCTCCCAGAAGTTTAGCTTTATATGATATCTGGTTTTTAGGAGTATTTGATCTATTCTGTGTCCTTTGGCCCTGCAGCATTATAGGAACTTTATCAGTCATATCCTTCATAATGACATCCAGTTTCCTCATCCCCTTCTCATCAGTTGGAATTGCTATTGACATTTGTTTAATGTTTCTTCCTATCAAGTCGTCTTCTTCTTTTGATTTTCCCACTCCTCCGTTTGAATCGATTTCATCGTTGATCAAGGAAAGTATTTTTCCTACCTTTTCTTTTTTCTAAGCATTGACAATAAAATTCTAACAATAAGTTTTGGTAGAACTTTAAACACTTGAATAAAAAGAAAGAACACCCAATATGAATATGTAGTTAACTTAAAGAGGAAAATCAAGGGTTGTGAGCACGATGATTTATTGGTAGAAATTTCTTGAGTCTCTCTCACTAACCGTTACAGATTAGATATAAGATTAGTGGGGATGTTGTTTTGCATTATTAATTATAATCATTAATCATCAACTAATATCCTTATTTATATAAATTTTGGTGAACACATATGAAAAAAAATATTTTTTTTAAATTAAATTCTAGAATGGGAAAGAATGACAATTATGTTAAGATGTAAAAACTTGTTGAACCCGAATAAAGGTTTATTAGGCTTTCTAAAAAAAAGTCCATACTATTAATTTGTTAGAATATTAAAATCAATTTTAAATCACTCCCAAAATTTCCGTCTATCTTCATAAATAAGGGTATGTTTGAAAAGAAAAATATCTCTTATATACATCATTGCTTTTAACTAATGTTGATCGCCAGTTCGTTTTGCATAATTTAGGTAGTTGTTGCTTATAATTAAAAAGGACCAGGGGAGTATTATATGAGTATTCCTTTAATGCCTCTTTCTTCTTCATATGTAGACCTGTCGTCGGTTGAACCTAAATTCTCTCAAGCTGTCTAGATCTACTCAAAGGATAAAATTGTCTTCTAGATTTTTCACCACGCCGGAAAATGGGTTTCCACCTATTTTTTTATGTATAAAGTAAAATAAGTTGCTGCCAGAAAATAGGTTGCCAAAAAATTTGGCAACCAATTGTGTCTACCCTAATGGAAAATGTTGATTTTTCTTTTCGATCACCTCATTTTCCATCTAGCAAATAGGCACTAATAGTAGTATAACTCAAGAGGAGAGAGAAGGGAGGTTTGGGGATAGAGTTCGGTGTACATTGGTTACACACCACATATTGTCTTTTATAAGTAGAGAACGTAACACGACCGTTGATGAGCGATGATGTTGATTAGAGGTGGCTTAATGATGATTAAATACGACAATTTTTTACCACTGACAATTATGGTGATTTGTGGCAATTCAACGTAGTTAATGAAGAGAATAAAACCAAGTAATCAAAATGCATAAATGTTCCAATGGTTAATTCTAAATACTTCTATTTTCCACTCTTTTATTTTGTTATTTAAAATGTTGCCAACACAATTAAAATTTAAGTGGCTTTTCATTTTCCAACCAATTTATAATTAACATTCAAGTGACTTTTTTTTGGCAAGCATATGCAAGGTGTACAGTTGAACAATAAATATACTTGTTTTACATTGCCATTTACTATTTTAGAGATAATATTCAAGTGTTTTTTCATTTTCTAAACGATTCATAATTAACATTTAAGTAGCTTTTTCTTTCCAGACTATCTTTTCCATATTTTTCTAAAAAAAGGTTTATACTTTTAATTTGTTAGAATATTAAAACCAATTTCATGCCACTCCCAAAATTTTAATATTTTATTTTCAATATTATCAAAAAAAATATTTTATTTTCAATCCCTTGGCCCAACAATAAAAGATATATGAAAACTGTCCTTTTTTTTCCTAAAAAAAACTCATGTCTTCTGCACATTTTTGGGACTAGTTTTTTCACTAATCAAGTTTAAAAAGTAAATGTAGTTAGCATGCATGGCCACTACAAGTTTTTAAGTGGTTTTTCATTTTCCAACCAGTTTATAATTAACATTCAAGTAGATTTTTTTATCAAGCATATGAAAGTTGTACAATTGAGTAGTAAATGAACTTACTTCACATTGACATTTACTATTTCATAGATAATATTCAAGTGCCTTTTCATTTTCCAAATGATTCACAATTAACATTCAAGTAGTTTTTTTTCTTCCAAACAATCTTTCCCATAGTTTTCTAAAAAACTTTATACTTTTAATTTGTTAGAATATTAAAGTCAATCTTTGGTCACTCCCAAAATTTTAATATTTTATTTTCAATCCTTTGACCCAACCATCAATAGATATATCAAAACTTGAATAGTATTTGGCTTCACTAATCTAGGTTAAAAAATTAACGTCATTAGTATGTATTATTACTACAAGTTAGGATAAAAAGTTAAAATGTTAGTCCAAGCTTTCTATAGATATAATATAATGGATAGATTGCTTTTGAATCCCATTAATTACTTGTGGTTGAGGATATCACATACATATACATGAAATCTCCACGGATGTCAGTCTGTGACAATTTGCTCTGCCATAATCTCCTTAATCTCAATATGCGATCAAGGTAAATTTAGTATAAGGATTATGTATGTTTATTTCGGTGCTAAAGGTAAGAACTCAGTTTACTTTGTTAACCTTAATTTATAATTTTTCTGCTGAATTCTCTCTATTAAGTGCACATATTAGTATATTACAATCATCTTTCATCCCCCAAGTAATTTTTAATACAAATGCTTAAAAATGGATATTTAAAGAAAATCAACTTTAATAGACTTACCTAATTTTCTGAATCCGGTAAACTAGTCACATCTAGTTCCTATGTTTAAGATTAAATAGAGCACTATTTAAAATTCTACCTCCGTTTTTTAATATATATAAATTTAGTTTGTATTGTAATTTACATTACAAACTAGATCTTATATTAATAACCGGGGTGGTATTTAAAGTTTGAATTTTATTAACTCTCAAGTCTCAAGCAACATGATTTATCGTGTGATGGTAAGGAAAATGTTCAAATTTATATTGATTACTACTCAACTATTTCAGGAAACACAAGATTTTTTAAGGTTATTATCAATACTCTTTAATTAACAGCCCCATTTGGAAAGAGCCAATATTCATGAACGAACGTTATGAATGAATTAAGGGGAGATGACTGTATTGAACTTTGAAAACTAAATATTAATATTTCTAATAATTTCACAGTGATCGTAACTTTTTAAATGTTGAGCATGCATACAAAGGACCAAGTTAAAAAGAAGCATATATATGATATAATTATAAGAAGCCTATGTAGTAATTAATTAATTGACGACGTGAGTATTTTTGCCAAATCACATATTATCGGCACGATCAAAATTTCATCATTCGTAGAATCGTAGTGGATCCAAATACCGTAATAACCAATACTCCAGGGATTGGATTATTGGAATCTTCCATGCATCAGAAAGATTTATAATTAATTTTAACTTTAAATTATGCTAACCCTTGAATGATACTCCCCCTAGTCCTTATCATAAGTCATATTTACCTAATTCGATTAGGTTAAGAAGTTAGTTAAATTAATTAAAATGATATGTATTTTCTAAAATACCTTAGTCATTTTCTTTAATTCGATCCCTTGTTCCTCTTTTCCTTGATTATTATTGAAGGAATATCAATAGAGGTAAATTAGAAAAAAATAAACAAATATAAAGAATATGTCTTATACTTATGATCAAAATCATTTCATCTTCCTTCTTTGTTTTATTCAAGACAAAATGATACTCGTATTAAGTAAAAACAAGTTTTACAAAGTACATATAGTTAAAACACCACTATGACAACTAAACAACTTAAGAAAATAAGGCAAGGCAAGGCAAGGCAATGATCTTGACACCAACAAAAGCGAAATATCATGAAGCAATATGTATCTCCTGCCAAGTGATAGTCAAGAGGTGAGAGATTATATTGAGGAAGAATATGAATGTAGCCTTTATTGACACAATAGATTGTGGGAGGCGATTTTGCATTAGCAGATACCATGTCAGAATTATGAATCCAGAATAACGAGGTTCTTAAACACTTGGAGAGAGGTTGTGTTTGGCAAACCTCCAAACCATAATTTTAAATCATGGTTTGCGCAACTCGAGACAAAACTCCTCTCACACACTTACCTTGTAAGTCGTAAAAGCTATTAAAAAAAACTAATCAAATAATACAATTCGAGATAAAACTCCTCTGCTGTTAATTGATTTCACCATAAGAATTCTTTGAAAGAAGTACTTCTATGGCAGATGATTTCATAACAATAATTCCTATTCAGCCTCTTATATTATATTTGTAGGGTATAATATCCCAGCCTTCATTAATATTGAAAGAGATTAACTCCTCAAAGAGATTATATATTAAAAACAGGAGGGACTATTTAAATATTAAATATTCTCCTCTCTCTCAATTTCTCCCTCTTTCCAATTCTCTCATGCTCTTCTCCCTTGTCTTCTTCCTTGCAATACTAACATTTTGAATTTTTTTTAAGAAAGCATATAAATTAAAGTACCTCTCAAATGGACCTCAAAGTCCATATACAAGCAAAACCCGCCGCACTCATTCAGCTTTTGCTGTCTTATCTCTTTAACTTTATCATTATAGTCTAAATGCTTTATGTCTATGCTGTTATATTCTTATTAACTTAACACTTTTTTTTTATCAGATATTAATTTAACACTTCAGAGAATTCATATCCAATAAGTGCACCCCAATTTTAGTCATAATACAAATTATAATAACAGAAAATATCATGCATAATTACCAAAACTAAAAGAAAACATGCAATATCAACTATCATTAATTCATTAGTTTTGTGAAAAAAACTATAATATACCCCTAGCACAATATATATCTCAAATTTAAGTTTGTTCGACTTTAATTATCCTTAATTTAGATGGGAAGAAAATTATTGAGGAAAAATATTAGGAGGGAAACTTTTAAAAATAATAATTTTCTATTGTGAAAAGTCCCCCCCCCCCAAATATTCTCTCCATCCAACAAAGATAAATTTGAGAATTGAGACTGAGATAGCCACATCTTGCTATTTGAAGTCTGATAATATTTAAATTCGATTTATATAATATCTGTCATGACCCATGTTAAAGAAACAAGCAACATTAGTTGACATTTGCAGTATGATTAAGATATGCAAGATATTTTCAATTATTATAGCAAGCATAAATATTATGAATATTAGGAATCACGATATCTTATGTATCACTGATATGGCACATCAAAAAATACCATTAAAAAACAAGTCAATGATGCACTAAATAGCGTGCCAAGGACTCTCATACATATAATTTTTAATATCTGAAACACAAACCTTCAAAATTTTGTAGGGTGATAATCAATTATATTAAATAAAGACGTACATTATCTAAGGATGTTTTGTCCTTTGTCGCCCTCACACGCAAGTGTAAGAACAAAGAGAGACATTAATATTTATATATATATATATTTGCTAAACTAATGCACAACATGTGTAGGTAGCTAATTTGTAAAATGATGAAGCCTGACAAGTTCATAATATATTAATTAAATGGTATGTGAAATAATAATGGAGGTGGATTAAGGAATCTTGTAAGCAATCTAATCCACTAATTATAAACCACCTAATCAAGCCAAGAAAAATATGTTGTCTTACACTCTTACTTATTGTATCCCATCTGATTGTTATTCCCTCAATTAATTACAGAGGCTCAAATCCCATGAAAAAATATTTTTCAATTGTCACCATTATTAGGTGATACTCCTCTTCCCACTATTCCAACCCCACCCTAGTACATTGAATCGATTTTAAATCCTCCTGTTTTATGCTTCCAATGACTTAGGAAAAATTACACTCAGACCCCGCCTCAAGCTAGAGAATATACCACCCATTAGTTCTTTAAAATTATCAAATTACAGTGAAGGCCCATAAAACATGGGTGATATTAATTATAAATATGAAAATATCATATTACCCTCTTTCTTAAGCCCTGTCATGTTCTGATGGCTCCCCTTCATCCTTCACCTTGTCTCACCAGCTCACATCGTTTCCCTCATCGTCGGCGACGACAGCGGCCACAACGACCGTAGCCTCCTCCAGGCGAGTGACGGCGACCACATCGTCTTCCTCTTCACATCGTCCCTATAGATCACGTCGTCTCCCTCCTAACATTGTGACACAGCTCACATTGTCTCGCTCTTCCCATTGCCATTGCTGATCCAAGTGAGTGATGACGACCGTGGCCTCCTCCAGTGATGGCGGCGATGGTTTCCCCTATTTATCCCCTTCAATGGTGGCCCCCATATCCGAACTCCATCAAGGGCATGGACGTAAATTTGACAGTGATTCATCTTCTCATCGAATCTCCGCCTTTAGCTGCGTCTCCCTCTCTGAGGTAATCCCTCCTCCCCTTCTTCATCTTTCTTTGGATTGGTCATCGTCACAATTGCTTAGCCATCACACTGTCCAGCTTGCTCACTCTGAGTTCGTGGCACCAATTTGATCTCTCCTCAGCAACACACGTTGCTGGTATCACCACCTATCAATGCTATTGAAAACCACTTGAGAATTACACACTGAAATTTTGAGAATAAAGTGTTCTATTTAGACATGCTTCTTTGAATAGCACTTTTGACTTGGGTTTAGTGTTATGCTGGAGTGTCAATTTGTTTTCTTCTTCATATCAAAAATAATTATTCATCTTCGCCTTCCATGGGTTGGGTTGAATGTATTCTAACACTGGTGGCTGAAATTTTCAGTGGATTATGGTGATCCAAGAGGCGGATTATCTTACAAAAAGGGTTCTAGCATGCTCTCCTGGTCTTCATTTTGTGCCACCTCTTGAGGATTCTCTTATTACTTTTCTAGTAGTTGTTTTCTTTTCCCTGTATAAAAAAAAAAAAAAAAAGAGTGGCTGTCTGAAAAAAGGTGGACAAATTAAACCAATCATCAATGAGGTTATTTGGTCTTTTCACAGACAGTTAGATTATATTAGATAAATGTTTTACTGGATTTGGTTGTAAATTGGAGATTTTAAAGGATATTTGGGTTATATTTTTTTAACTTGGAACTTCATTGCAATTTTCCCTATATTTTAAACATTGTAATATGATTCCGGTAATCCGGTGGCGATAACAAAACATTGCAATTAGATCCTCGTAACAATAAAAAGAACGAATATTTTATTATTTTAATATAGCATATTTTAAGGGTATTATGATTATATACAAGCAAAACATAAGTTATTTTATACTAAAATGATTTGTAAATTGTAAATAAGTTATTTTCTACTAAAATGATTTGTAAATTGTTATACTCTTGTAGTTAATACCTATACTTTGATAAACAACAAGACTGATTTGAAATTTTGAAGTTTGAGTGATTTTTTTTTGTATTTTTCATTAAAATTTAGGGTGATCCACTCCCTTTTCTATCAATTTTTTTGTGACAGAAAATTAATTTACACATAAATATGCATGTCAATAATATTTATAAAATTCAAATAAAGAATTAAAAAAATATAAAGTATAAACTACAAAAAATTCGACTTTAAAATTTTAAAGGGAAAATCTCAAAAAAAAAAAAAAATACGGTTGAAATAGGTAAATCCTAAATCAGTGCGGTGAAATTCGAAAATCCCAGATCAGTGTTGTGTTAGTATGGAGGAGGAATCTGGAACTTTAAAATCTCGACGAAAAGAAGAATGTGCCCTTCAGTTGTCCCTCTCTCTCAACTCGGAATAACAACACCATTTTCTTGATTAACAACACCGCATTTTACATTAACAACCCCGCTTTATTCTTTCACATTTTTGTATCTCAAAATATGATGTTGTTAATGTAAAATATAGTATTGTTAATCAAGAGAGATGTGTTGTTATTGGCCCTGAAACATAAATTATAAAGTTGTGAAATAAGAAAGTGAAGTTGTTAATGTAAAATACGGTGTTGTTAATATAGAGACTGTTGTTGTTATTGTGAACAAGAAAGTCGAGTTGTCAATGTACAATATGGTGTTGTTAATAAAGAGCCAATGTTGTTATTGTGGAAGTAGAAAACAGAGTTGTTAATATAGAATGCGGTGTTGTTAATCAAGAGTGCGGTGTTGTTATTCTAAGCCGAGAGGGGGGACAACTGAAGGGCAGATTCGTCTTTTCGCCAAGATTTCAAAATCTCATATTCCTCCTCCATACTGAAATAGCACTGACTTGGAATTTTTAGATTTCACTGCACTGATTTGAGATTTTCCTATTTCCAATGTAGTTTTTTGGGATTTTTCCAATTTTAAATTTAAGGTGCCACACCCATGTCTACATTAATTATGTCAATTAGATTATCAGAATTCATTTAAAATAACCATTATATTTCATAAAAATGAAATGATTGATGTTTCTTTTGTCGCTCAAGCAATTAATTAAATTAGGATCAACTATTAATATAATATAGTGGCAACCTAGGTCATTTTCCTAAAGAACAATATGAGGGTTTTTCTTTATGTTGAATTTAGGTGATGAAAGATGCATTTGAATGAACCTAAACTAGAATGCAAGATACTACTGCCTAAATTCAAAATGCAAATGACTCTAAAACTTATATGAGAATAAGACTAATATAAATGAATCCAAATGCAATTTTTAGGGTTTTTTTTTGTGAAAAAGGGAATTAAAATCCTAAGAAACAAACTAATAGCTAAAAAAATAAAATAAGAAAAGATAAAGAAAGTTTACTTCAGGTACGGTGAATGGAACAACTTAAGATTTACATGGAGTTAATTTTCTTAGCCTAAATCAATTAATTAAACCAAAGAAAGATTTGTAAGAGATTGGAATTAATAAATTTAATTACTTAAATGAATCATGGAAAACCCTCAAGTTCAATAACACTTAATCTAATAGAAAACTCATAATGAAATAAGTGCTGGCCAATTAAACTCATTAAAACCAATCACAATTAATATCAAATTAATTTTAAAAATCTTGTTTACAACTGTCTAATTAAACAACTAGACAATTAACTAACTCAATTAAATAATCAAGAGAATAAACCAAATTGATAATTAAATTAATAATAAAAACTCAATTAATAATTCAATTGACAATCCAAAGTTTTGTAAACAAAAATTTCAACAATTGTCTCAAGCACAAAATTAATCTAAATATCAATTCAATCTAAAAGAGATACGTTTACAATATAAAACTAGATTGCTTTCAATCAATACAACTTAAAATTATTTAAAACTAAATAATTTCAAGTCTTGAAACAAATTGATAAAAGGAAAGACACTCCCTTATGGTCTTTAAATATAAGTCCCACGCTCTCTCTCTCTCTCTCTTTTTTATTTTTATGCTCTTCCCAAATTACTTCGCAAATAACTCACGCTGCCATGTAATTCTCCTCTCCAAACTTCTTAGAACAAGTCACGGACATTGGAGATGTGAATGAAGGATGAGATGAGGAAGGCGTTGGTTTGTGATGGCTTATGAATGGACGCATGGGTCCCTACGTTGCAAAAAGGAGAACGGGTCAATGAATTAATGATTGAGGGGGGAAGTCCATACGTGTGAATGGAGCAAGGGACTGGTGATGAATGGCAAGTAAATCCCAGCAACTTTTGCGAGATGAATTGATGTGAAAAGAAGACGAACCCCGTGGAAAATCAACGTGAGCGTTAGCTCTCTGGGAGAGCATGAAAAGTTATGTCGCGACTAGGTTAATCTTTATAGCATAATGAGAAACCTTTGGGTATAAAATTTAAGTCCATTAAAATTTAATTAGTTTATTTAAACTTAATAATTGGATCTTCTTCAAACTTCTTAGATTAATTCTGTGCCATGGAATTCGATAATATGTTTTTTCTTGACATGCAAGAATTAAATGAGATTGTGTTCTATTATATATTAGGAAATATTAGTCCATCACAAAATAGGAAATTAAGACATTAACACTTTAATCCCATTAATATCATCATTAATTCATATTTATATTATTTCGTAAAATTGGCTGATAATCTAAATATTTCCTAATGAATCCAAATTAGTCTAAAATCACTTCTAAAAAAATATATGAATAAGATGGGATAAAATATATAAAAATATTAATTTATCAATGATCCAAACTCAGGCTTTGGTTATATATGTGTAAAGTACCTACTTAATAGTAGGGACACATTTTTTGCTCATTGCTTTGATGAACAAAAATTTACTCATTGTCCATCTACATTATTAGATTGATTTTAGATAGTTCGGATTTGATTTGATATAATTTAATTTTTATATTTTTTAAAAATTTTATATATGTAAAATTAAAAATAAAGATAATTTTATAACTATCATTTTTCATAAAAATGAATTTATCATTTTAAAAGTCACAAATTAAAAATTAAAAATTTAAATTGTTCATATTAAAATTAAACGGTTAAGATCTCATCACAGTAATAAGAAATTAGGTGTTCATCACTATAATGAGCACTAAATAGTAGTGTTCACGAACCCGGACCGAATTAGCCAGTTCGGCCTGGAAACCGGCGAACCGGCCGCTAAACCGGTCTGGTCCGGGTTCTTATTTTAAAAAAATTATATTTTCTTTAGAATTTCATATTAATAAGTTTAAAATATTCAATTTCTTACAGTTTTGGCCCCCGTTTAACTCTGGTTTGGCCCCGATCTGATTCACTGACTCTTAACATAGTACCCCGACCGGTTCAATACTCGGTCCAGATTCATGAACCTTTCTAAATATGACCCTTAAATAGTAAACTGACGAGTTTGCAATTATGTGTGTAAACATAACGACTTGAAATACTATAAATATACAGAGTAATATATATATATATATATATATATATATATATATATATATATATATATATATATATATATATATATATATATATATATATATATATATATATATTGTTGAATAATATAGTGCAAGATCAATTATTGGTCGTCAAGTGTTTTTGAAGCTTTAGAGGTGCAATAAGCAGGGGCCATACAAATAAAGCATAGGATTCTTAATCTTGCTTTTATAATTCACATGTGATTTGTCTTTTTGTCACTTTACCTAATCAGCTTACAATTCAATTCATTAGATAAGTCTCAAAAAAACCCATTACACAGAACCTTCCCACTAGCAATCCCAGGTGGGATCGCCTTCCAGGACATGGTGGGTCACTCTAAGACCCTAAACCCTAAGGTCAAAAAAAGTAGGGCAAGATAATATATATATATATATATATATATATATATCATGATAGTCCAGGGCACAGAGCTTCTCCCGAATGGAATACGTGGAAAGATAAATGTATAGAGTCTTACCTTCTAATTAGAGGGGTTGTTTTCATGGTTTGAAATACTGTACGTTACCCAGTGACTCCCCCTCTAATAATATTCATATAAGTGAGCAATGAGAAGCAGCAAGTGCAGCATCTTGCAGAAGAGCCATAGTTCTTTTGAAAAGGGCTTCACTCCTCCTCATCTATTGGCCTGCTATATATAATATTATAATATATAAAATATATGTACCCTTTGATTTTGACTTGGAATTTTTTTCTCTTTTGCGCATGGTCATCAACAGTGACTTGCTAACACTTAACGTCAAGATCACTCACTGGTAAATATGGAAAAGGATGTCTTCTTAGATCAGCTTCATACACAAACTTAATTGAGCTTTTAATTAAGGTCTCTTCTTGCTGTTATCTTTTTTTTTTTTTTTAATTTCACCGCCAGATTTCAGTGGCATTTAACGATGTCATATATATCATGTTACCAAACATTTGACTCAGTAGTTTGATTTCATTGTTGACACTAATGCCTCGTTTGGTATCATGGAAGAATTTTTGATGGAAGTGGAAGTGGAAATTGAAGTGGAAGTAGAAGTGAAACTGGAGATAGAAATGAGATATAAAAGTGTGTTTGGTATGACTATGGAAGTGAGATATAATTTTTATTTAAAATATGTATTTAAAATATGTAAATACCAAACTGCCCTTCAACAAAAAAAAAATCTTTGCGAGACCCAATTCAAAACCCAGATCACAAGAACCGTTGAAGCAAAACCCAAACAAATAAACATGATCACCACAGAATCAAAACTCAATCATCATCAAGAACAATCAAGAGAGCTCAAAATTTCCACTTGAAAGTCTACCAACTCCAATCCATATAATCCAAGTTAATCACAACAATGTCCAAGCATGTAGATACCAGAGAGAATTGACTTCAAAAAATTTCTTGATCAAAGAAAACCAGAAATCGGAGCTTGAACCAAAAAGAAAAAATAGAAGGAGCGATAATGTCTATAATCGAAATCAGAGCAACCAAAATCGCAAGAAAAAAAGCTTGGACAGTGAACCAAAATCTCTCCTAAATAGAAATCAAAATCGAAATCAATGTTTATAATGGGAACCCAAAACCCAGATTAAACCAGCTTGAAGCACAATGCTGAACTTGGATCATCAACAAACTTTCACTGCCACTGGGTATAGAGGGCGAAGAAGCTTGCAGATCTGATGAGGACGAAGAAGCTTGCAGATCTGATAACCAATCGAAGTCGTGTTCATCAGGGTTGAAGCAAACAGATGAAAATCATGGAATGGAGAAAACAAAAATGAAACTTACCTAAAAATGACCCTCATCGATGAAGAGTAAGAATACTCTGGAGTCTGGAGATCATGGAAGGTGGGAGATGAGGACACTGGAGATCACAGAGGATGGGCAACGGAGGATCGAATGACGATTGCGGCGCACGGAGAAGTGGTGAGGATGGTGAAGATGACAAGTTGAGAGGGGAAGGGGAGATGGAGCTTGAAGAAGACGGAGGACCATCTCCGTCGGCACCATCACCGTTGCGATGGAGCATCATGGACACTGGCGGACTGAAGAAGAAAGGATAAAAGGGCAGGAGGGGAAAAATGACCAAGGAAGTGGAAGTGGCAACCACTTCCAAGGGTTGGTCGATGGAAGTGACTTCCATCGATTTTGATGGAAGTCACTTCCACCAGGAGCCCACTTCCATGGTACCAAATATTGTAAAGGGTGGAAGTCACTTTCACTCCCACTTCTCTCCTTTCAATTCCATACTACCAAACAGGATATAAGTAACTTAATTGAATGAAGTGGTAAAAAGAATTAAAACTTAAAAGCAACATGAGAAGGAAAAAAGTTATGATGGTCTTATGGATGTTGCTGCTATAATAAGGTTGAGACCTGAGAATGAACCCAGAATAATTAATAATATCAATATAACTACAGAAGCTGGTTAAAAGTCATTTTATTGATTCAGACTAGTTTACACAAATAGTTCTAGCTCCAAGCTAATCTCTGCAAGCAACTGAAACTGAAAGAGAAGTTCTAGAGTCTAGACTATAAATAAGAGCTACATCAGGAGATAGATAGATATATATATATATATATATATATATTGCAGATCAGTTAGCTAGCTAGCTCTTTCAACATGGCGGATGAACACAGTATCCAAATCTGGAGGAGTGAAGAACTTGTTAACACCACGGTGATACTTGCACCTGAAAGCTGACGCCGGCGACGGCGGCTTTGGCTTTCGGGGAGCCGGCGGACACGTGGAAATCGGTGGGATTCTGAACTCTTCCCCTGTCGGCGTCGTCAGACACTCCTCCGTCTCCTCGTCACAGTCGTAGCAGCCGCCGCTTGATTTCTCCGCCGTGTGAATTGGCTTCAACGGCGCACGTAAAGTGATTCCGGCGATGACCCGTTTTTTATTGTTACTAGCATCAAGACGACGACGATGAAGACGAAGACTCAAAGCTTCCTTCCACGACCTGTGCCTTCTCGGAGAACCCCATATTTATAAACCAGAGAAAACCAAAAAACTGTTTCAAGATAGTGTGTATATATAAAAATGGCAGGGGAATAAGGGAATAAAAATCCCTTTTTTAAGGCAAAAAAAGGACTTTGTGCTTTTTTTCTTTTTCTGGGCGTAAGGGGAATAAGAATATATAAGAGATGAAGCCAGTAGGAAAGTGGAGGAAAAAAAAAGGAGCTTTGTGGCTGGTTCAAAATATGAAAAGATCAAAGAGTGTAAATGAAGATTGTTGAAGCAGAGGAAACAGTGAAAGAGATTGGAGATAATTGTTGAGATATGATTATAAAGAAGAATGTGAGGAAGATGAAGTATGAGATGATGAGAATTGTGATGGTGACTTGTTATAGGCGAATTGGGAAGAGAAAGAGAGAGAGAACCCGAGGAAACTCGTGAGTTGCTGACAAAGATATAGAAAAACCAGATGAGAGAGATAAAGAGACGGTGGAGGAAAAGGGTGCCCGAGAAAATAGCTGACCGATGGGCAAGAGAGAGAGAAGGGAGACATGAAATTTGGCGCCAAGTTACATGGGGTGTTTGGGATCGCCAACACATCAGTCAGTCCTAAGCCAATGTTAGGCTAGAGTCATTTGCTTTTTAAAATGGTTCCTCCTTTTTTTGAAGATGCTCCATGTTTTTATTTTTACTCTTTTTTTTTTTTAAAACAGTCGTCAAGAGAATCAGAGAAAATTAAGAAAAGCTTATTAATAAGAATAACCTAAATCTGAATATTAATACTTGGTATTTTTTTCCCTCAAGTCCACGTGTCACACATGTGTGGACTTTGAGTCTTTAGGGCGCATTGATTGTTATTGTAATTGGGCTGATAAATACTGTGTGTACAAGAATTTACAGAGTACCCTATGTGTGTATAAAAGTTTATCATACACTTATCATTGATAAAATTTTTAATGAAGGATTTCCCACAATTTTTTTTTGAAAAATTATCTATTTAAGTTTAAGAGTATATTAAATTATTTGTATATAAAATTTAAGGAGTTATATGTACAATTTGTCTTATAATTGTACAATTAATTATAAAATGACACATTTATTGTATTTTATTGAAATAGATATTAAGAATTAGACCGTTAATTATGGATCATCTTGTGTTTTATACTTTCTAAGTGTGTGTCTGGGATAACGGTAGAAAAAATGACTTATTTTCAATTTGACTTATGAAAACTTGAGATTGGGTAAAAGCTAGATTGTGTAATACTCCCTACCGGAGGTAGTATGATTTATATTTGGATTGATGATTACATAAGTGCTTTTTAGAAAGTCAGAGCTTGTTTGGATTAACGCTTGCATAAGTGCTTATATGATAATTGTAAGAAAAAAAACATATTTAATATTATAAACAAGTGAGAAAATTGAAGTGAGAAAATGTGGTGCCAAAATACTTAATTTGATCAGAAAATATTATATAACTAATTGGATTACATGTCCTGTATAAGTTGATTTCCAGTCATGTTACGAATACGATTCATACGGGATGAAGATGTCCCAGTATAATTGGTTGATGAAGCCTCATCCTCTACAGTATTATTATCTTCATGAGCTAAATTCTCAGTTTCTGATTGCTCAAATTAACATCAGATTGTGAATTTCTCCTGATAAAATTATGTATGGCTATTATTGCGCAAATTAAACAGATTTGTATTTCATAGTTGTATTTAAACATTTTTCTGCAATAATACAATATTTGCTGGAAAGAAGGCAGTATAATCCAATTCATTCTCATTCTTTCGTAGTTTACTTATTTAAAAAATAACTATTTGTTATTAAAAAATTGTGATCAAAATCTCATTTTGGATACTTCTATATGTGAGAGTGGTGGGCCTAGCATTTATGGCTTAACAATAACTTTTTCAGTCTAATTTCTAAAAGCCAATCATAATAAACACCAATTTTCAGTTTAGGGTAAAAGCTCCTTAAAATTGCCGAAGTTATTTTTATCAATCATTATCCCAAACATTCAATAAAAATAGATTCATGCTCAATCGGGCTTATTCGTAAAAAACCCTCCCAAACACTCACTAAATAAAAGACCCATCTAACTTCTTTTTGGAGAGATTAAGGAAGTTAAATAAGTTATTTAATCATATCATATATTAGATATCATTAGATGATGTACCAGTGTATAATTGAGACAAATTAGTTTGAAGAAAAAAATAAAAATATTTTAAAATAATTAATTAATTTCCTTGATTTTTCTAAAAATATTAATCAGGACTTCTATTTAGACAAGAGAAAGTAACATTTTTTTTTTACCAACACACAAGCTGAAGGTAAAACCATCTAACGCGGGTGGTAACCAAAGAGCTCATGCATCAATATATATTACACACACACAACACACACACAGCCAATGTGGGATTTGGAAAGATTTCACAATCAAGACCAGACCAAACAACACCTAAGCACCCATTACGACACAAGCATACATACAGCACATGCTTTTTTGACCAACACACAAGCTGAAGGTAAAACCACCTAACGCGGATGGTAATCAAATAACTCATACATCAATATATATTACACACACACAACACACACAGCCGATGTGGGTGCAAAATGATTAAAATGATAAAATCAGACCCTCAATTATATATTAAGGGATGATCAAATTGGATGAGATATTGTTACCGTAAATTTTGACAATAAAGCTCTGGCAAAAATATTTTTTATAATAAAGAGATACGCGCTCAGTCTTTTTATCAAGAACATTCTCTCTCGTACGAATAAGTTGGTATATTGGAACAAATATTATTTATCTTTTTTTATTTATATCCTCATTAAATATATTCAAGGTATTAAAACTTAGACCGGACATTGAACCGGTCGGGGTAATAGGTTAAGGGTCAGTGGGTCAAACCGGGGCCAAACCGGTGAGAAATTGAAAATTTTAGACTTATAATATGAAATTCTAAAGGAAAAATGTAATTTTTTTTTAAATGTGAACCCGGACTGGACCGATTTACCGGCCAGTTCGCCGGTTTCCGGGCCGGACCAGCCGGACCAGCCGGTCCGGATTCAACAACATTGAATATATTTCATTTATAATTTCTGCAATAAATCTTCATCCACTATCTCTTAAATAAGGATATAATTAGGTAATAAGGTGCATAAATTAAAGTTTTATTGCTTTTAACTATTCATTCCGATTTTTTTTTATAAGTAATTTTTTTTCTCTCAAGACTAATCCTTAATATAAATAATTTTTTTTGGGTTTCAAAATTTAGACTACATTTTCTTTTTCTATTCCTATTAAATTAATATCTTTATATTAATTATTCCCCACTCGCCACTTATTTTATTTAATTCAATTATTTATTATTTATTCCCTCTCATATTTTATACCTATTATCTCTCCTATACTCTTTTCATAAATAGGGATATATTTGAAAAAAATGATATTTTTTATACACTTATTATTTTTAACTAATTTTAACCATTAGTTCATTTTGCACAATTAGAAAAAAAAAAGCTTCTTATAAAAATGACAGGAGGAAGTAACATTTTGAACTGTGTGATTTTAGTAACCGTTCCTTATAAAAAGGACCGCAGGGAGTAGTATACTTAGTTTTATTTTTATTTTTTTTATTACAACATGACCGGGTTCGAATATGGGAGGGGAGGGGGGAGGAAGTGCTTAAGAGCATTTTAATGACCACTACACCTAGTGGCGCTGGTCTTATTTGTTTTTCTTTAAAAAACTACTCTATACCATTACATGAAGATTTATTTATGACTTATGAATAATGATAAACTACATGACTTATGTTTTATTTTTTGGTTCCTTACTCTTATAAAGTATCTTTTCATTCAGTTAATTATAATACCATGAGTATCTTTTCATTCACTTATTATTGGGAATACTAAAAACTTATTACACATGTCATCAAGAAATAGGTTCCTATACTCTAGACATAACCATCCTCATACTCTCTATTGTTTTTATTATAAGGCATCAATTAATAAGTGTTTTTTTTATCTTTTTTATAAGACATTTATTTATTTCCAAAAAACATTAAATATTTTTTTTTTCATATATGCCGAAATTTAATAAGGACAGTGGGAGAGAGTAATAATTAATATGATATTAGAGTTTAGTGTAACTAGTAGGGTAATATTGAAAATTATTTAAATTTTAGGACAAATTTAATAACTTTAATTATTTTTACTAATTTATGAAAATTATTAATTAGTGCAATAAGTATAAGAGAGTAATTTTCTGCATTCATGTCTCATTGTGTATGTATCCCATTGGTGCCTTCTGTTTTCTTTTTATCCTCTCACCTTTTCAGGTGGATTATTTAATTTCCTGCACCCATGCTTATTTTGTATCTGTTATCTTCTTAGATACATGAATGGAACCTTTTAAAAAAAAAAATATATCAAGATATGGTAAGATATAGGATTAGCTGGTGGTTTTGAAATACAATTTTTAAATGGGTGGTTTTATAATTAAATATCCATTATAATTGAAAATTCAAATTCAAAATCCTATTTTTTTAGCCTCACTCCTAAAGCACTTGAATATTCTCAGTTGTTACTTCTTATCCTGCTATAATTGCAACAAAGGCATATGGGGTTTTTAAGTTAAAGACAAAAGGTTGATTTTTTTCCCCCAAACCTGTTGATACAAATATCTGTATAATTTTCTCATAATAATATCACTTTCAAACTAGTGGGAAATGATATCACTATATGAAAGCAATTCCGTCATCATATAGTTTTTCTTTAAAAATATCTCCTTGATTTGATAAAATATAAATGGATGTCCCCACTCTACATAGATATTGACATCCTCTGACATGAGCCAGTCAAGAAAGTCGTCATCATATATACAGTTTGAAACTATGCTACGACGGTTCTAATATTAATTTTTAAAAAATAATTTTTATGATTTATAAAATAAATATATAAGAGAAATTTTTTCCCAACTTATAAAAAAAATATTTCTTAAATTAAGATTTTATGGTTTCCCAAACATTCATTAAGTTATGAGTAATTTCTAAGCCAATTTCTTTTCCTGATTATTTAAAGAAATGATATTTCTTTATTTTTAAATTAACGGATGAAATATAACTCTTAATCATAAGTAATCTCACATCCATATCAGATAATTTAACCGTGTCTGCGTGGATGAGAACGAAAGGAGGCGAAAACAAACAAGAAACAGCTGTAGGCTTCAAAGCTACCTTTTTTTTTTTTTTTTTTTTTTTTTAATTTTTAAGTTTTTGGAACGTCCAATATTCCATATTACTTTTTATCTTGATTCCATCATCTTTACAACTTGGAAAAGACAGTCCTGCTGGGAAACTCTGGATTTTATCCTTTTATTT
This sequence comes from Inga laurina, assembly GCA_963855925.1. Taxonomy (NCBI): domain Eukaryota; kingdom Viridiplantae; phylum Streptophyta; class Magnoliopsida; order Fabales; family Fabaceae; genus Inga; species Inga laurina. The sequence goes on from OY979710.1 coordinate 52,696,003, forward strand.
TCTTCATGCATGACTAAAATGATTGGAAGTTATGAATCCGTATGTATAACAAGTTGTACTATTCATAGATTTCTTATAATAAACCAGAAACATATGTCGACGTAGGAAAACTAGCCCCATACTTCTCATAGATTTAAAGTGGAAAACTCACGGTAAGGTTTCAAGAAAGGAATATAATCACAAAAAAAATCCCACAAAAAATGGACATTCCTTAGCATGAATGCTGCACCAGAACTTATCAATTATCATTGTATACTGTTTATTAATTATGAGATTCTTTAGTGATTACATTCTTTCCTTAAAACTTCCTAGGGATTTTTTCCCTTTAAAGTGAATCAGTCACAATCAGACTCCACGTTGATCATAAGTACACTCTTATCTGTTTGTATGAATTTTGCCATTATGGTGTCCATAGGCTAGGTCAGGTTGCGTTTATCCTAGAACCCTAGTTTTAAAATTTCTCGATGCAGAAGATCCAAACGATTATTACTTTTTGAAGGGTAAGGATTGACCAGCTCACAAGTGCATATAGGTATGAATAGAATGTAAACTCAAGGTGAACTGATTACCTCCTTCAATAAATCTCTATGGTCTTCATATTGATCCATGAACTCATCATTGAATTTTTTGAAACTGTCCATAATAGCAGGCATGTCTTCCTCGGCTGGCAAAATAGTCGTCCTCAAATGGAACTCCCTACAAAACAGAAAGTTTCAGGCATTAAAAGTTGATTAACAAAGAGAGGAATATATATATTTATATAGCTTTTTTATTAAATAAATTATTAAGTCATTTTTTATTACCCTTCTTTCTGGCCAAATCCTGAACCAGGAACAGTGGATATGCCAGTAACTTTCAAAAGCTTGAGACAATAAAAAACATCAGGGGCTTTTCTAGCTTGTTTAGCAGCCTCTATTGCTCTTGGAGGCAATCGTATTCGAGGGAATGAATACATGGCACCTGAAACACCATCACTTGATTGATGATTAATGGATTAGAAGCACAAGCAAATAGCATAACATTCCACAGAAAAGCTTTAGTTAAGTGTATATATCACCTTTTGAACAAAAAAAAAAAGTGTATATATATCACCTTCTGTAAAATTACATACAACATTTCTGCAGTTGTTGAATCCATCAGTCATTAATCTCGCCCTTCTTCTGAGTGATTCAAGTATTCCTTTGCTGTATATATAACAGAAGAATTGTCAATTTAGATTGTAAATGAAATTCAACACCCGGCAAATGGGGGTCTTATTATTCTTTGTTACCTTTCCCTAACAAATTGCTCATAAGATATATCTCCAGGTGTGAGTGGATTCACCATCAGCCCCATCTGTACAACAAATGAGATTATAGTTCAAACAAATGAGCTCATACTAAAACATGATATCAGAAAACATTTGATCCATCCAGCTTACAAATATCTGTGCTGGAACATTTGGACTGAGGTAGATTGATGCAACTTTGTAGATCTCATCAACCGACTGCAAAAGAAATAAGTGCGAGTCAAAGTGAATCATCAACAGAGATTAAATAAGAGTAAAGAACTGAGGTACCACAGCAACTTTAGTTTCAAGAAATAACATTACACGAGGCACTGACAGATGTATTTCTAGGTTAATGTCACAAACAATATTGTTAACAAAGTTCCTCAGTAACTTCAAATAAAGGAATTGCGAGGATATACCTCTGGAGGAATGTTAGTCAACTCATAATATCCTCCTCTCTGTCCACATTCACCCCAATATCCTTTTGACACTGTGTGAAAAGAAACAAGCTGGAGTTCCTTGCGTTTTGGTGGGCCCATATCCATCAAAACCTATTTGAGGAGGAAAACAAATAACTATAGTATTAGCTGTTAAGGACACAGGCAAAACTGCGATTAGCGGCACAACAAAGAATACCTTTTTGGCACTAATAAAGGGTCGTTCATCTTGATAGATATTCTGTTGGTAAACCTCATCTCCAAGCAATACTAGATTTTCTTGATAACAGTAACGCAAAACCTCTCTTAAATTTGCTTCACTAAGGCATTGACCAGTAGGGTTTCCGGGGTTATGATCACCATTGCTCTTACCTGCTCATATTTCAGTAAAAGCATGAAAAGATAAATAAGTGATATAGAAAATGAAAAATGACAAATCAGAAGAGGATTCAAGTTTCGAAACTCATTTAAATCACACAGGAAAAAAAAAACTAATTGGAAAATATAGAAGCCCCACATCGAAAAGTAGTAAGAAAGGTTTGGGTATATAAACTCATGGCAAACCTAAAAATTTGGTTTAAGCTATCTTGGTGATCACCAAGTCAGTCATATACCAGAATGCCTGAAATTTTTGCAGAGAAAGTATCAACAATACTTGGTTTCACTGTGAAGAGGCAATGTTTCCTCATATGGAACCAATGTCCACTTCATCCAAGCTTAAAGCATCCAACTTTGTAAGTTTCAAATAACAGAACACTTCACATCATGTCAGATACATACCGTTATGCCTTTATAACGGGCCCAGAAACTGATCGGCAAATCAATATCAATCAATCAATCAATATATATATATATATAAAATCTGTTCCCCAATCCAATCTTCTCAACGGCTTATGTTAGGCTTTAGGCACAAGTTACTATTTACAAGCCACAAAGAAATAAACTACGAATTAAATAATAATCCTCGGGCTTCATGTTAGCCATTTCTACTTGCATTAGATAAGCCATCGGGCTCCGTGCATGGTCAGTGTCCCAGTACTTATTTGCCCATAACATATATCTTTATTCAAATTTTAAATTTCAAAACTTGCCTCGTATTGTGTGCCCATAAGATCTCCCCCTCATCTTTGTGGTTTCAAATATACACAGATTAAAAAAGAATTTTGAAGGGAAGGATGAAAAGCCTTGACCACATCTTTTACTAAAAGCAATCCTCCCATGTGAGTAGATCCAAAAGCTTGGCTGAGCCTCAATCACATCACGTCTCCCCCTCCTTTTTTCTTCTTGGTTCTCCCTAGCCCCGCAGAACCCTCAATGCTTCATCCTTTTTCAAAAACCTCCATTGCAAGTCGACTCTATGGATGGAAGAAGGGAAAATTAACGGATCGGTAGGTGTTATTTGTTTTTGTTCTTCATTTTCCTTCATCTTCATCATGATCTCCGTCTATTCCTTCTTTTGTTCTGTTGTATTGCCCTATATTAGTGTGGGTCATGACTGGAAGAAATTTCTAACCAATTTGCTTGCCAATAATTTCTTCTTCAATTTCTTCACACAAAAACTTATCCTTTTCTTTTTGTGGGTGACCATTATCTCATCCCTTTGCATTTGATCAACTGTGATGATTCATGGTGGCTTTATTTGTGGATGCAATATAACAGGGCGTTTTCATTGCAATGCAGGCAAAGAGGGGGATTAACGGTGTCTTTGGAGAGGCTGCAATAGTGGGGAGGCAGCTTTGTAAATTTTTGAGACAAACATGCTATGAGCCTTTTCACCGCTAAGATGCCACAATGAACTAAACTCCTATTGCCAAAAAGGTTTGTAATCTCCCTTCATTTCTGCACTCTTCCTTTCTTCCTTTTCATTCTGTTTTCAATTTGGAACGTTAGATCAGAGAAATCATTTTCGCAGTTTCCTCTCTATATTTCCTTTACCTTTATTTTTAACAGGTTGATTATGAATGCATTCTCATTTAGTGTTTTATGTTATATCTTTAGTGAGTATACAACATATGAATGCTCTCTTCCTTTCTTCACTTTCATTCTATTGCATCATTTGGTTTTGCTCTGGAATTTAAAGTATGTGATTGGTGTTCATTCTTCTAGCTTCTCTTATATGTCATGTACTTTATTTAAATTTATTTTTGAACTTTGGTGCTAGATTTAAGTTATGACATTATTGTTTATTACTTGATTTTTGGTTGTGGATATGATACCAGAACTCAACTGTGACCAGGAGCAAAGAGAATGAGTAACAATAAGTGAAGGGGGCTTAGAGCTAGAGGCAGAAATACGGGCATCCCCCTCTGATTACAGCTAATGAAAAAATAGAAATAAAAGATAAAGTCATGGGATTGTGAAGATTTGAATTCTGGTACCAACAAGTTCGTATATGCCATTTTAAATTGATGAAGCGCCTTATGATTGCTTACAGCTAAGGCAAGTCATGCTTTTTCCTAAAGCTGATGGAGTTACTCTAACCCAAAAGGAATGGGGTGGGTTGATAGTAAAAGATGCCCAGGCAAAGGAATATGACAGCTTTTTTTTTTATTTGTCTTTTATTGGTTATGCTTTTGGGTTCTACATCTTTTAAGTATAACTTGCCTTATTTGTGTAAGACACATTTTTCAATTGAAGATACCTATGAAAGGTCATAGAAACTGTGCTCATAGTCATATGGAGAGTCATTAGGTTTAGGGAAACGGATTGAGCTATGGAGCATGGCCTTCTGATATTTTACTGAAACCGTGAATGCTCTGCTATCCACAATTATTGTTGTGCAATTTTTGTATTCAAAATATGTGTTTATTCATATATACCAGTTTAAGATATTTGCCAAACCATTGTGATGGGTGCTATAGAAAGAAAAACCATATGCAATATAACGTGAATCAAAACAAAAATAAGAAAAAAAGTTTAGATAAGATTGGATTAGTAAAAGGGAATGAATGTCAATAGAGCTAGATAATCCACCTCATAGTTTTTTTTTGTCTTGGATAAACCTTGTATTTTATTTTTTTTCTAAATATGTGAAAGGATATTGTAATGTTATATGCATAACTTCCATTAATATTTGTAGGTGAAGAAAGATCTTTATTGATACATGTATATTACCTAATTATGTATTATAAAGTTGGGCCTTATTTTAAAGGACCTTAATTGTATTTAATTGAGAATTATTTTTTTAATTGTAATGAAAATATAAAAACCTCATATTTATATGTTTCTCGTGCAATGCAGGGAAGCACATGTTAAAATAGGTGGCTTCGTTGTGGTTTTTTTATATGTTATCCTTCATTTACTCTATTACATCTGTTGGTACCCAAATTTTACTTAGACTGAAGATAATCATTGAACATGAGCAAATTTATTTGTTGGTACCCAAATTTTACTTAGACTGAAGATAATTATTGAACATGAGCAAATTTATAGCATTAACAATCGAATTGTTTAACAAGGACAAGCACCCCATGCAACAGAAAAGAACAAGCTAGAATTATACTCAACATGTTGCATTTCCTTCACCGTCGCTTCCTTCTCCTCCTAACCAGATGCTAGCATATGAATTGTTGAATCATGAAAAAAAAATATATTGATAGAAGATTTGTTTTACTGTCACAGCAAAGCTTACCTCCATTGTTGGATCTACAAGCAATGCACGTTTCTTGATGCCATCAGAATTATGGGCTCTAAGAAAATGAAGCAAGAGCTTGCAAACAGGGAGGCTGATTTTGAAATACTGTATGAGTCTTTTAGTTTCATCCAAACATAAACAGTATGTGGTGATTTCGGACCATGTGTTTGTGTTAGTTTTTGTCTGCATTGTGAGTCATAGCCAGTACTACACGTGTGAAAATTTGAGTGTGCATTTACTCCATATTAATAATGTAAAATATTGCAGAATGATTCTTTGGATAACTTTTTTTGCCAAAGAATAACTTTTTAGCTTATGTCTAAGTTTTTCAGGAAAAAGGAAAGGTCATCACACACAATTTGTGCAGCTTTTTAATTTACTCCATACAAATGCTTAAAGGTCTTACATGATGCTATCTTACTATTCTGATTGCAGCAAGTGAACAAGAAGTTACACGGGAGGAGGGGGCTACAATGGAAAGTTGAATTCATACATGATACATATGCAGTATAAGATGCTCCTTCTGGTTACTGCACAAAGTTGTAATCTTTATATGGAAAAAACCTGTGTGTGGGGCTATATGTATGCCATTGTGATGAATAATGCCATATAAATGACTTATTTCTACTATCATAGTGTTTTACATTGAATATCTATAAGTTTGTATTTTGTAACTAAGTCCACTTTTGCGGGGTGCTATTTAAAGCCTACTAAGGTATCAAATCAGCTACCATTGCTCTAAAACTATTTTGCAACTATTTTGTTGACAACTGGAATTGCATTTTCTATGATTTTGTTGTATCAAGAAATAAATATTTCTTCATGATGTGACAATTGGTGTGAACTTGCTCACAGTACAGCTAATTAATCAAATTTATACTTCATGAGTTGACCTAAACAAACCATTTCTTCAATTATGCGACAATTAATCAGAGATATATGCTTTACAAAATGGTAGAGTATTTTTGATTTTGTCAATATGCATTACAAGACAAAGCATTACGTATCAGTGAAAGGTCTTCCATATGCAATGTGATATAGGCCTGGCCTTGCAGCACCTAATCATAAAGGATGGTTTGAGAGATGATAAAGCGTTATTTGGCAGCGAAAGGTCTTCCATTTTAGTTGGGATGCATGCATTTGGCATATGACATTTATTGAGTTACAATATAAGACAACAGGTGTATGGGCAGTGATGACACTTGTGTATAAGCTGAAAGAACAATTGCACGGTCATTTTCAAACAACTGAAAAGGTAATAAGGTCCAGCTGAATGAGTCCATTTCTTTTTTTTCCCCTTGCAATGATTATTTTCCCTTTGTTTTTGTGTTGCATTTTCTTCAACCCAGGCCAATAAAGTTGATATATCTACCTTTTCACATAACATAGCTAACTGTGGGGTCAATTTTCGTTGCTACACCATTTGATAAGTTTAATAGAGGTGTCCATTAACTCTTTTTAGTTTGATGATAAGTGAAAGTTAAAAACCAAATGCGCCCAATAAGAGGAATCTTTCTAGATCAGTGAAGATATTTTAAATAGATCAGCGTAGTACATATTCATCCTCAAACTACCTATATTTTTGATGTTGTACTGTATGATAGAATAACCAAGTAACATGCAAGTTTTTCCACTATCTTAAAAAACATTTAGAAAGGATTTGTGTAATTTTAATTTTTGAAAACCTTTTATTAGCAATAATAATCATTGCATATATATTGTCAATACTCATTTCTAAGTATGGTGAATTCATAAATCATTATGGGTTTATTGCTCAATTTCTTCTACTTACTTAAGTGCATGGTCATGTATTTAAGGAAATCCCGTATATAGTTCAGCTAATTAAAGCATCTCAAGTCATTCAATAATATAGCAAAAGATCTAAATTAGTGTAATTACTCCAAATTTACAAGCTTCCCGTGCAACGCACGGGGGAGCACACTCTAGTTTCATTAATTTCAAGGCCCCAGTTTGCTGTCTCTTCAAGAAAGTATGGTACAAGAGTACCACCAAAGAGAGCAATTGTTGCTGAGTAAAGTGGATATTGTGGGACAGGAACCAAAACCTGGAAAATAAGTGTTGGAAATTACTTTGAAATTGAACTTGGAAGACACATAACTGGGGCACCAAGAAGCAAAAAGTCTAGATTACCCCGTCCCCTTGGCCTCGGATGATAGTTTGTAAAATCTGCATCACAGCCTTGCCGGCACCATCAGTGAGACATATGAGCTCTGGATCACTGTAAATGGAGCAACAATCAATTAATCTCTCACCAGACAACTTGTAAACTAACCTTAAGAAACCTTGTAAAACAATAGCAGCAGCAAAGCTTTATCCCACTAGCCACTAGGTAGGGTCAGTTATATGGATGATACGACGCCATTGTGTTCTATCCAAAACTACTTTTTGGATATATTATTAACTAAAAGATCGAGATAAAACCCCTCTCACTACTTTTTGCTTTATAATTTCATTTAGTGTGTGTTTGGTTGGGCTTATTTTTAGACAATAAGTCCTTATTACGCAAGCCGAGATAAAACCCCTCTCACATACTTATCTCGTATACCGTGAATCACAATTTATAAGCACTTATTATTCAAAAATAAGCTATTCCAAACGAGCACAGTGTTCATTTTGGTCTTCCTCTATCTCTTAAGGGAGAGACTGTTTTCAGGATTTGAACTTATGACTTTTAAGTCAAATGACAGCAACCTTACTGCTAAGTCAAGGCTTACCCTTTCTTAAGAAACATTGTAAAACATTTAACAAAAATATATCAAGAAAATAAATGATCCACCATGAATCATAAATACCTTGGATAGCCATCACGCCTTTGTATGAACTCAGCCACCTCCTTCCTTACTCCTGGTAAGCCTCGAGGGTCACTGTAAGCACCTACAAGATCTATCCTTAGTTTTGCAGTCATTGGTGGAGAGATTTGATATCAAGGAGAAGAATATGGTAGCAGGAAGAAAGATTTTCAGATTAAAATAAAAAAGATACCGCTACAATTAAAAAGCTTTTCAGTTCTAACTTAAAACGCAGTTCAGCAAAGGTGAAGGTTCATTGGGATGGAAGGGATTTTTGTGATACAAATGTTAGTGTATCAATATTTATGTCTTTATTTTCAGGTATAGATTTCAAATGGATGAAAACTGATCAAATTAGGTAAATATATTTTGTATTAAAGACAGAAGGGAGTAACACCTACTTGAAACTTAGAAAAGGATTGATTGAGAATTAAGGAGTGTTATACTTAAAAGGAGAATAAAAAGTATGTCAAACTGGGCCACATTATCTGTCTTCACTCTATGATTCAGTATAGTATAAAGCATTAAATATAGCAGCAACAATACCAAGACCGCCTGGAGTCATTGAAAGATAATGCTTAGCTCTAGCAATTGCATCAGCAGGGAACAGAAGGCCCACATTAGGATCATCTAGAAGAAACGGGGCCTGGCACAAGGCAACAACCTGTGACACAAAAATTGACGAGGTTCAACATTATCAACAAATACAATACATATCTGCATTCCAACAATGAAATCACACAAAGAGGATGTTTTGATCTTGAATTTAAACATTTTAAAGATAAGGCCAAACAAAATTCTAAGCAGCAAATGTAAACCTGTCGAGGGAAAGTCAGTGGTCTCTGCCCCAGAGCGTGAGGATTACCAATATTTAAGAATATAATCTGTCAGAAATAATTAAAAAAAATGAGTTCGTGGACATATACAATAACTTTAAAGCAAATATATGTGTATATATATTATGTGTGTGTCTGTCTGTCTGTCATTTTTTTTGCGTCTACATTTATAGGATTTTCAAACTCACAATACAAACAATTAGACTATGTTTACATACATGCATATGGGTGAAAGAACAAACTCTTTACAACTCCACCTTAAGTATTATAAGTCTACTTTTAGAAGAAATTCTTGGTCTAAAATATAAGTCCACTTACATGTTATTGATAAGCATTTTTCAATTTTGCCTTTATTTAATTCTTATTGGAAGAGAGAAGGAGGGGAAAGACGTGAGAATGAATTGTAAATGTAGAGAGAGAGAGAGAGTTTTAATAAGGGTAAACTTAAAAAACTTTAAGCATATTTAACAACTTAACTAACAATCCTTGATACTCCCTCCGGTCCACAATGTAAGACTTAATCCAAAATATAAGTTACTTATAAAATAATTAATGCTTATTTTCCAATTTTGTCCCTATAATTAATACTTATTTTCAATTTTGTCCACTCATTAAATTTTCAAATACATTTGTCAACAAGAGTAATAGTGAAAAAATGTCATGTTTAATAAGTTAATTGTCATTTCTTATTTTCTGTAAATTAGTTGAAGTGCCAGAATAGAAAGAGAGAATATGTGTGAATTAGTTATAATGGACTCATAATATGAGGACAAGAGCGTTAACGTGTCAGTTTTTTCCATTGGATATATCAAATGCAGCAATGTCAACACGCTCAACAAGGTGCCTGTACAGCTCTGATAAAAATAAGAATCTATGAATAATTTGCAATTACAATCGTCCAGTTACATCATAGCGCACATCCTTACTCTGAAAATTTGGCAAGTCAAAATTAAGAAAAGAAAATTAACAGTTGAAGGATTATCTTAGCAACCGCAGCACCGATTTAAATTCAACAACCAACAAGTGGAAGTCAAATGTAATTTAGGAATGAGACGACGTAGAAGAGATAAATAACAGAACTACCTTCTTTCCTTCCTTTTGAAGCTCAGAAGCTCGAAGGTATAATTCACCTCTAACAGCATATTGAGCCTTCTTCACATTTTCATTAATTAACTCGTAGTCTAAAGGTTTTGGAGGCATGGCCAAGCAGATCACTAAGTGTGGATGCCTACAAATACGAAAGAGCCAACCTGAATATAATTTAAAGAAAATTATATGGAATGACCATGAAAAAATAACCACATATTTAATGATGACGTATAATTTCTTTCACTTGCAAAATGTTGTTAAGTGGGGATCATAAGAATGCCTCATTGATCCTTCATGTTTGAAAACTGATGAATTAAATTAAACACTGAATTCTAAGGCAAATAGCACACTCAAAATGTAGAAAGAAATGCAGCAGCAAAAAATTTGCAACAACGTAGAGATAAAAGAGCAAAACCATATTACTACAGAAGCAGAAGAAGGTACAGAATCACAATTCAGTAACCTGCGACACCAAGTCAAACGTAAGGGTGGTAAAGAAAGAGTTTTCTACATACCCAGATGATATAAAACGTGAAAGATTCAGTCTTTTCGCTGCGATATTGATATCAGTACGTCCTGCTGTAGATCGAGGATATTATAATATGTGTTTGAAACTTATTGTTTTGTTTAAATTTGGTCTTGTATGCATGTGGAAGCGTTAGTTGGCGAGCACAATTAACGGCAGCACTAGAATCACTGAAAGATAGCAAGTAAATAAATTAATTAATTCATCACATTTACATTAAGTAATAAGAAAATCCTATGATATGATTCGATACCAGCTCAGCCACATGCTTGTTACGACGCAAATTCAGTCTTCTTTAATTTTTTTAATTATCACCCTCTCCCTTGCTTTTAGAGATGGCAATGTTGTTGCTGAGAAGAGTCTATCAATGCTTGAAAAGAGTAGGCATCGTCATTATAGTAAAGGGAAGTGTGGGCTGCAATTCGGAAAATTGGAATACTTAAAGCAGAAAAATGCAATGTTACTTGTTCTTGGCTGATGAAGACAGGCACAAGCTGAAATTTTTTTTGGGTTCCATCTCAAATGGTTGGTGTCAAATGCTAGATTTTAGTGAACTTATAGCGTTGACTTGTTTTGTTCGTAGATCGTTTATGATGTGGTGACATGTTGGCCAATTTTTAATTTTAGGGAAGATAGACTTTTTTGTCATGATGCTTGCGAAGTAAATGATATGTTCACTCTTTTATTTATAATATCACATGATCATGGTCTTTGAGATTTTATCGTATAGTATAATTCTAATAATACTATTATTTATTAGACCCATATGTTAAGCATGTGATTAGTTAGTTGGTTGTAACGTAAGACACGTCATTAGACACATGGTATAAACTGAAGAGAGATGCATCTCTTATAAATGTACTTCTCTAGTTCATAATGTTTTTAGGGGGTACGTATCTCTATTGATTTTCCACTTCATTTACTCTTCATTAAATATATTTATCATTAGATCAACTTTCAATGGCTGAGATTTACTATAGTAGATTTTTATTATAATGTTATTCGTTACATATTATTAAATCTCAATCATTAAAAATTGATCTAATAACATATACACTTTATGGAGAGTAAATGGAAAGGAAAATCAATAGAGATAACCCTCTCCCTTCTTAATTTCTCTTAAATCTTGGCTTCTGGAATTAGGGATTTTTACATTATATCAATTTCTTAAGCTATTATACTATTTTGTTTTATATTGAATTCTTACCATTTTATTAATAATATTGGATAATGCATACTTTGTTTATTTCCATTTATTATATTTAATTTCAAAAACTATTTTTTTTATTTTTTAATCTTAAAAATAAGGAAAAATTTCACTCTGGTCTCAAGGAAGGCAAATTACTACTTTAAGGTCCCTTAAAATCTCCAAACTGCCAAATCCCATGAGACCTGAGGGTAAAATATTGAAATTGTGCAAAAACGCCTTACCCTTAATAATATACCTTGTGTGAGGCCCGATCCAAAGCCCCCCAATTTGAATTTTAGACCTCATTGAAACGAGTCCTAAATCACATTGATATGTGTCTCTACATTCGTTCAGTTTCTTCATCGTTGCCGTCATCATGGTAGCTGACCACCGCATTGCCACCGTGAAGCTCTTGGTTGTTGGTGTTTTGTTGAAGGTGTTCATCGTCGCCGTTGAAGTTCTTCCTTGTTGCCGCTGAAGCAATTTCCCTTTTTGTTTTTTTTAGCTTAGGAAGAGTAAAAGCTTATTACGCGTCATCTAGAAACAGGTTCCTATACTCTAGACATAACCATCCTTGTAATTTTCTGCATTCATGTCTCATTGTGTATGCATCCCATTTGTGCCTTCTGTTTTCTTTTTATTCCCTCACTTGGTGGATTATTTAATTTCCTGCAAGTCTTATTGTGTATCTGGCTATCAGTTATCTTCATAGATACATGAATGGAATCTAATTATTTTTTTAATTTATGAAGATATGGTAAGATATGTCTTCTGCATTCATGTCTAATTTTTTTTTTTTTAATGTATTGTGTATCCTGCACCCATGTCTTATTGTAACTAACTTGAATTCTCTCAACTGTTGACATCTTATCCTGATATAATTTTTTTTTTTTTTGTTCAATATCCTGATATAATTGCAATGAAGGCATAAGAGGTTTTTAAGTTAAAGACAAAAGGTTGATTTTTCCTCCCCCAAACTGTTGATACAAATATCTTTACAATATCACTTTCAAACTAGTGGGAAATGATATCACTACATACATGAAAAGCAATTCTTGCAATGTATAGTTTTTCTTTACAAATATATGGTTGATTTGATAAATTATAAATGGACATTCATATAATATTGGGAGAATTACACTATAGTCCCATAGAAGTTAATATACGAAGAAATGGTTCCTGGAAATTCTGAAATTACTCCCAAGTCTCATGGGACCATTTTGTAATAAATTCCAAATGAGAAATGTCTGAATTATCCTTGTCAGATAAATAGTGAAAGGGATGGTATATGCTGTGAAATACGCACATGACGTCCATAAGAGGTCTGGAGATGGCGAGAAAAACGGAGTGACAATCAGCTGCCATGGTTGAAGAGTAAGGTAGGGAATTGATGTCATCCACTCTCTTGTCTTCATTATTCTATGTGACTCACCTATTAGTTAAACATATCTTTAGGTTTTGTTGATTCATGTTCGTTTTAATCATGAAAATGGAAAAAGTTATCTGCTTTTGATGGGTATTGTCCTCTATATGCCTACAAATAATAAAGGAAGACCTACTAAATGCAATGGATATGCTTTGGCTAAGTTTTCAATGTGTTTGGGGTGTGATTTTGTATGCTCTATTTTTGCTGTCATTATGCTTTATTTTCTGGTTCATAGTAGTGTGTTTCTGTAATAGAAGAGGTAAGGAATGAAAATGAGGGTGAAAGGTTTGGGGCTTCATAACTTGATTTGCATAGGAAAAAAAGAGTTGTTAATGGAAGCAGTGATGGTTGTCAATGGAGGCTGCTTAACTTGTTAATGACAACTATATGTCATCTTTAAATGTTGTTTGTGAGAACTAAAGGTTTTTTTTATTGATCTTTGTTTTGGTCATGATAAATTGAAAAGACTGTCTGATTTTTGTGGGCGTTGTGCTCCATATGCTTGTAAACTATAAAGGAAGGCCTAGTAAATGCAATGGATATGCTTTGGCTAAGGTTTCAATGTGTTTGAGTATGATTTTGTATGCTCTATTTTTGTTGTCATTATGCTTTGTTTTCTTGTTCATGGTGATGTGTTTTTGCAATAGAAGAGGTAAGGAATGAAGATGAGGGTGAAAGATTTGAGGCTACATAACCTGATTTGCGTAGGAAAAAAAGAGTTGTTAATAGGAGCAGTGATAGTTGTCAATGGAGGTTGCTTAACTTGTTAATGACAACTAGAGGTAATATTTAAATGTTTTGCTTGTGGTGCAATGGTGTTTGGAATGAGTTTGAAAAGTTTGCTATGTTTTTTGATATTTTGTGCTATTTTCAGTCATTATAAGTGGGATTTAATGAATAAGGTGTAAAATATGTGTGGTTGGAGGTTTTGATTATGTAGTAAGAATGTGTTGTTAATAGAGGTTACGGTATTTGCTAATAAGACTGGTAAAATTGTTAATGATAACTTTTTTATATAATAGACAGCGGTGATGACTACCACGCCTGACAAGAATCTACTAATAGTGGAAGCTGTTGGTCAAGGGAATCGCGCTTCAGGTCTGAAGGGGGAAACACGATGGTTTTTAGAATGTTATAATACGTGTCTGAAACTCTTTTTGGTCTTTTATTATATGCAAGTGGATGCGGTAGTTGGTGAGTAGGGGTGGAAACAGGCCAGGCCAGGCCAAGCTTGTGCCTTAACAAGCCAGGCTTGTTAAGGCACAAAACGGCTTGAGCCTGGCCTGTGGTCTGTTAGAGGCTTACTATTAAGCCTGAGCCTGGCTTGTACACAGGCCTGGCCTGACCTGTAGCCTGTTAAGGAGGCCTGAATTTGTAAGACCCTAAACAGGCCAAACAGGCTGACATCCTAAACAGGCCAAAACAGGCCCACACAAACAGGCCAAAAACAGGCCTAGTTACAATTTTTTTTCAAGGCTCTCAGAAGTAAATGACCGATCCAAAATTCCAACAACTTTAGATTCCTAATTTCGAAGTCTTTGCCACAATAGAATTCAAGTAACAGCAAGCATATATATATATATATACATACACATATATATATATATAATATATATATATATATATGTGTATGTATATATATATATATATATGCTTGCTGTTACTTGAATTCTATTGTGGCAAAGACTTCGAAATTAGGAATCTAAAGTTGTTGGAATTTTGGATCGGTCATTTACTTCTGAGAGCCTTGAAAAAAAATTGTAACTAGGCCTGTTTTTGGCCTGTTTGTGTGGGCCTGTTTTGGCCTGTTTAGGATGTCAGCCTGTTTGGCCTGTTTAGGGTCTTACAAATTCAGGCCTCCTTAACAGGCTACAGGTCAGCCAAACAGGCTGACATCCTAAACAGGCCAAAATAGGCCAAAAACAGGCCTAGTTACAATTTTTTTTCAAGGCTCTCAGAAGTAAATGACCGATCCAAAATTCCAACAACTTTAGATTCCTAATTTCGAAGTCTTTGCCACAATAGAATTCAAGTAACAGCAAGCATATATATATATATATATATATACATACATACATATATATATGTATATATATATATGTATGTATATATATATATATGTGTGTATATATATATATGTGTGTGTGTGTGTGTGTGTGTGTATTTTTATCCTTCCACAATTCCAGATACAGCGATGACAGCAACAAAGTGTGTGAGAGACTGTCCAGCAACAAAAACAGTCCAAACTTAATAATGGTTGTACCGTGAAAAGTTACATTAAGAAATAATAGCTTAGAATGCACACTATAATCAGTTTAACTCAGAATGCACCACTATAATTAGTTTAATAACACCTCATACTCCAAGGAAAAGTGAACCACTATAATGCAGATACATAACACCTCATACTCCAAGCAAAAATGCAGTAAATAGATGCACTGCAATGACAATTACATTATGTAGTAAAGATTGCTACCTCAACAGCAAAAATTAAAAAAGAAAAGGTATACACATTGAAAATGATATATTATAAGGCTATAAGCTGAACTTCAACTTAAAAGGATTTCAGCTTAAAAAGAAAAAAAATACTCATATTGATCTTGAGCTCGCATAAGAGCATTAGCAGATATTGCAGAACATAATGTCACACTCACAGCCTGAGATGATATGAGTGGCTAGATTGAACACTTCTAGAAGTTTGCAAATCTTTTCAACCTTCTTCCAATCCTCTTCAGATGGTGCATAATTGTAATGTGGTTCTCTTTCCTTGTAATCAGGAAAGACAACCTTGAACTTTAAAGCAGTAGACAACATCCTATATGTAGAATTCCACTTTGTTGGACAATCAAGAATGAATTTCTTTTCCTTCAAATGTTTCTGCTCAACAATGTCACAAAATGCTTTTAGCCTTGAATTATTGTAGTTGATATACTTCACACTCTCACGAACATTATTTATAATGTCTTTGATTCTACCAAGGCCATCTTGTACCAACAAATTTAATATATGCGCACAACATCTGATGTGAAACAAGTTACCACCCAGAGGTAATGAACTACTAAGTGATAAGGTGTCTCGAAGAGCCCTTAAGCAAGAATCATTATAAGAAGCATTATCAACTGATACGGAAAACACTTTGTTTTCAATTCCCCAAGCCTTTAAACACTTGAAAATAGCATCAGCTACATCAATTCCTCGTCTAAGAGCAAGAACCTTGACAAAACTCAACACTCTCTTTTGAAGATTCCACCCCACATTAATGAAATGCCCAGTGAGAACCATATATTCATTCACTTGATGACTAGATTTCCACATATCTGTAGTTAAGCTAATCTTGCTAACACCTTGTAATAAGGCCTTCAATTGTTTCTTCTCTGCTTCATATATAGCCAAACAATCACTCCTGGCTGTCTTGAGAGAAAATTTCTGAAATTCAGAATTACAATATTGAAATCCCCACATCCATACTTCATCCTCAACAATGCTAAATGGATGCTCATGCACCATGATCGCAGTAGCAATTATTTCCCTCATCTTCTCATTAGAATATCTGGCACTTGATGCTAGAAATGGATTAATGCACACATTTGAAGGTTGAAATGGAATGGTGGATTGCTTATTTCTTGCAGCAACATGTAGCTTCCTTGAATCACAAGATTTTATATGTCTCCATAGATGGGAAGTGCTAGCTCCCTTCCCTGAGTATGAAAATAGACTTTTGCAATACTTGCATTTAGCTTTGAGCCCATCATTAGTTTCAACTTGATCAAAATCATCCCAAATAGGTGAAGTTTTTCGCCTCTTCTTCTTAATGATATCGTCATCGCCATCTTTTTTCTCACCGGTTTGTTGACTACTTTGTTGACCAGTCTGTTGACTAGCTTGTTGACTTGAGTCAGTTGGTGCTTGTTGACAAACCTCAATAGCATTAGGAGGAACTGAACTAGATGACATTGTTTCACTCTTAAAGGGAGATGACATTCACTAGAACTAAAACATAAAACAACCAAAATTTTATAATTTAATTAACCAAATATAGGATAGCTGTTCAAGAATAGCTATGTAAAAATTATAAATAACCTGAAAGAATGGTTTTGTTACGGCATTTAACACTAATACAACATTGGCTTGCTACTTTCACTTCAATTATTCAACACTCACTTCCAAAATTTTCAAGTTGCCAATGCCATTATTTAACTCTAATATGGAAAAAATTTATGAATTTTACTTTCATTATTCAACGCTTTCAAATTTTTCAAGTTGCACTCTTTACCACAACCAAAACTAACAAGTGTCAATTCTATTATTTAATTCTAAAACAACAAAAATTTAAAACTATTACTTTCATTACACAAGACTCATGATTTACAAGTTGCTTCAACCTTTTACCACGAGCTATATTTTACAAGTGATGGTTTTATTATTTAGCACTAACAGGACAACCAACAGGGGACGAACTGAATCCAACAAATGGCATATGTAACAGAACAGCCAACAGGGGACGAACTGAATCCAACTTAAGGTCTTAAATTCCTTTTATTTCATCTCAACTCAACAGAACAGGGGACGAACTGAGACACTACACAGGATATACATATATTTATATATACAAGATAATCAATCCAGAGCTCAAGCTTAACGATTTCAAGCCTTGAATCAGAGCACATTTCAATAATAAACAAACAAATTAAAATAACAAATACTTACCTAATGGCTGAATTGAAACACAGCGAAGAGAGTCTTCGATAGTGAACCACCGAGAAAGAGTAGTGCTGAACTGAAACACAGTGAATCTTCGATGGTGAGAGACGGCGGAGAGAGACTTCGACGGTGGACCACCGATCTAGCGGATTGAGCGTGAGAGACGACTGAGAGAGTGGGAGAAGACGGAGAGAGGAGGGACAGCGGTCGACGGACTGGTTGCCGACTTCTGCTCAGCCGAAAGTCGGTCACTCGCTGAGGGGGGCTACAGGAATCGAAGGTCGGACACTTGGAGGTCCAGATCTGGGAGGGAGTCGCGACACGAGCTCTCGCGGAGGCTGATTTCAACTGAAACAAGTTTTTGAAATTTTGGGAATTAGGTTAGTAAATTAAGGATGAAGGGGCCGATAAAAAAAATTAAGGAAGGAGGGAGTGGAAGATTTGTAATTTTATATTATCTCAATATATATTTTTTTAATAAAATATTAACAGGCTCAGGCCGGCCTCACAAGCCTGTCAATAGGCCTTGGCCTAGCCTGTTAAGATAAACAGGCTTATAAAGAGGCCCTGGCATGGCCTTTTAGCTTGACAAGCCAGGCTTGAACAGGCCTCTAACAGGCCAGGCCGCATGCCCTTGTTAGCCGGCCTGCCCTGTTTCCACCCCTACTGGTGAGCACAATATTAGATATTATTTTATCCTATCCTAATTATAATTATAAGATAAAATTGATTTTTTTTGAAGAAATTAAAGAAGTTAATTAAATTACTTTAGAATATTTATATTTATATTTTTTTCTTCAAACTAATTAGTTTAAATAATAAATTAATATATAATCTAATGATACATAACATATGATATGATTAAGCAATTTATTTAGCTTCTTTAATTTCTCCAAAAAAATCAATTTTACCTTATATTTAGGACCAAAGATAATAGATAATAGGCGGAAGGTATTAAAATACCCATCTACATATATTATATATGTGCCTGACACCATATATATTTTTTTGGATACAAAACTAAACATCTTCGTTACAAGAGGGTAAAAAATACCAACTCCGTTGACCCTAACGCCCGCCATTTCAAATTATGGATCCCAATTTTTTATACACATGTCTCCCACTAAACAAACATGCATCTCCCATCACAACGTTACTTGCCATTTCGTCTTTGGGTACTCTAAATAATTATTACCTCTCCCTCCAACCAATCAGTTTCATCCACGTGTCCACCCAATTCCTCTTTATTTGTCCCGCCACTGTTATTTATCCCCACTTCTGTTCAATCATTTTCCTTCGTGCTTCTGTTTTTCTTTTCCTTTCCCAATCTCTCTGTAATTTTTTCTTCCGAAGCAACCATGGAAGTTCCTGTAATTCACAGAATCAACAATTTCCAGATTGCTTCTTCATCTCTCCCAGGTATTCAATATGTTTCCGTAGCTTACAATTTCGGTAAATGGAGTGCTGTGATTCTCGTTCTCGTTGCGGCCTTCGGGAGTATCATCAACAGAATCAAGATTCTCATCCTCAGATTGCGCCACTAGACTCAGTCTCTTGCTTCCAGTAATCTTCTCATCGATCTCGATGATTATAGCAGTTGCTCTGACTGCGAGGACGGAAGCTACTCGTCACTGTCCTCTGTATCATCAGAGTACAAAGAAGACGAAGATGAGCAAGCTGAGTCATCTGGATCTTTCCACTGGTGGCGCGTCGATGAAGATTTCCTGGTCAGAGGCTCCGGTCATCAGCTCGATGACCACTTGCAGAGTGGTAAATTGAGGCATCGACGCCGCTATAGCATTGAAGAGATTTTTTCGCTATTGGAGATCGCGAACAGCAAGAGTATGGTGAAGCTATGGGACAACATAGGATTTGGGCTGGAATTAGACTTCGATGATTATGAATCATCTTGCTCCGCTGCCGCCGTCCCTGGAGCCTGGGTGTCCCGCCAAAAACCGTCCGGCCCTGTGCTCTTGTCTCCGTATTTCCTTCATCGACATTGACATTGTCAGCCCCACTTGACGCCATTCAGTCGTTCACTCTGTAACAAAGCAAACTCATAAATTAATTAGATTGGTGGTGGAGTTTGGAGCTGAGATGGAAGATGGATGTTTATTTAGCAGAAAATGTGTGGATCTTTATTTTATCTACTCATACTCCTAGTTATCTAATAGGGTCAAACAATGGTTAATATAGATATGATGGATACATGTGTACAAAAACTGGGACTCACAATTTGAAATGGACGAATATTGGGGGTAACTAACAGAATTGGTATTTTTGTAGCCTTTTACAATGATAATAGATAGTTTTGTACCCAAGGAAATATATATGATGTCAGATGCACATGTGACATATGTAAATGAGTATTTTTGCACCTCCATCCTAAATAATAAAGTAATACGGAGATCATGTGATAAGAATCTAACAAGATTCACAGTAAGTTTAAATAAATAAATAAATAAATAAATAAATATATATATATATATATATATATATATATTAAATACGAGTCCATTCTATTATTTGATCAGTTTTTGCATATATATATATATATATATATATATATATACCATAGCTTATGCAGACCTGGGCAACATGCATTTTTTGATGCAGAATTTAAAAATAAGGACACACTTGCAAAATCAAAGTATGTACAGATATTTACTAAGAAGATCCAATAAACAAAACTAAGATGAGGTTTGACCGAAAATGATCCGGGTTATAGAAGGAACCATGTCCTCTTTCATACATGGACCATTTACAGAGAATTCCTTTCGAATCTCATACAGAGCATTCATAATTTGGAATCTCGACCTTCTCCCTTCAGACCATAACAGCACAGCCTTCCTTCGTTTCCTACTGGAGGCGTATTCATCTTACTTTCATTTATCTCGTCCTAAAATTAAAAAAGACTCTTTTTTTTTTACATATTGCCCAGTAACATAATCTATAATACTTCCCTTATGATCTAATAAAATTTCCCCCTTAGATCCCTAAAGGAGTTTAGCCCCTCATACCTGGTTATTCTTCAGTAATTGATAATTAAAGATAATATTTGTTGCAGCTACTACGGAGAACTTCTCGCACAACTCACAAACACAAGAGAGAGAATTCTGAGAAAGATTACTTTGCATTCAAAGGTGATTGCAATTACAGGAGAGGTGCCTTACTGAGAGGCTTACATGAGTATTTATAGAGTCGAGTGACCAACTCTGATTACAAGCAGACACTTTTACTTTACAGATCATCTAATAAAGGACGATAAGGTTCTTACAAGATAAGATACTTTGCTAAAAGCATTACTTTCCTGAGTGCTCTTCTTTTTTCTTGTCGGTCACGTTTTTCTTTTCTTCATTTGACTGCTTCTGCCGACACTTATATTTGTAGTCTTCTGCCGACACCTCTTTTACAAAAGGCTTGGGTCCATGGTAATATTTGGGTTTTTATCTTTTCCACGAACTTCTTGGCAGTATTCACACTCATGATTTGGGTATTCCCCAATTAGTTGACAAATTCTTCTTCTTGTATCAGGAGTATTTTCCATTTTATTTTTCTTTATTTGGTCATACCATAACCCAAATTGCTTGTCATTCTTCGGCTTCTTTCCAAGAGAATACATACAAGTCTTATCTGTACAATAACACACATATATTTTTTCTTCCTTTTCTGGGTTTATAGTCATATTTGCTATCTTTATACGATTCATCTCCTGGAATATTATATGGTAGTCTTGAGCCCTTATATTAGATACACAAAACTGGAAATCTTCATCGTCTGTTATGTCTTCTTTTACTTCTGGTTCATATACCAAAGGCTTCTTGGTAGTTCCAAGTCTAATAAGATTTATAGGCATATAAAATTGGTCTGGGGTAATTTCAGCTATAGTTGAATAACACCTTATGAATACTTGGTGTTGAGTTACTATATCATAGTAATCTCCTACAGCTTTTATGAATTTTTCGGGTAATTCGGCTATTTCAGATAAATTTCTGGAAGGGTATATACTCTGAATTAATCCATATTGATACAAGGTTCTGACAATACCTGGAGGAGTTCCTGGGTATATGATGGCTTTATTAAATGCATAATGAGACACATATTTAATAGTTTTATGAGATAAAGAAAGATGGTTTAACTTTTTGATAATAACTTTATAGAAATTATAGAGCTTTGGGATTTCAAAGATGTCTGCATTTGGTTCTTTTGGAGGAGGAGAATTATTGGAAGGCTTCTCTTTTTCTTTTTCTTGGGTCTTCATTATTTGAGAAAAAGTTAAAGTCTCTGGAGATGGCTGTCTTATTGGAGTTGAGGTTAATAAAGAGTTAGAGGTTAACAGAGATTCAAGTCCGAATGACTCGATTATATTTTGAGTATTGTGAGTAGAAGACTCACCTAGAGTGGATGACTCCATTATAGGTAAAATAGGCTTATAAGGTTCAACCTCTTTGCCCTTATTCGAAGTCTGGACATCTGTCCTTATAAGTGGATTGGCATCAGCCTTACAGAGCTTCAAATTCTCAAGCTGAATATAGATGTCATTAAGAGAATCATTAATACCAGATATAGAGCTTGTTAACCCTTGTATACTGGTACTAACTTGACTACTTAATAGACTCATATTCATTTCAAGAATATTCATCTTCATTATAAGTTGATTCATCACTGGGGAAGATTCTTCTTCCTTATTCGTCTGATTTATAGGACTTTTTCCACCAATTCGGCTTACTGGCTCCATCTGCTTAAATAATCAGCAACTAGGTTATTCTTCCCTTTAATATATTCAACTTCATAATCATAATAAGATAGATCTGCTTGCCATTTAATCAACATTTTACTACTTAACTTATTTTGTTTTATTCCTCTAGATAACCAATGTTTAACCTGTGTATTATCTGTCTTTATTACAAATTTATTATTTACTATAAATAATTCTAATTTTTCTATAGCTTTTACAACAGCTAATAATTCTTTCCAATTCGAATGATATCTACTTTGTGAATCATTAAATTTTCCACTTGCATATCTAGTTATTTTTTCAATTCCTTCTTCATCTTCATAATATAAAGCTGCTCCCCAATAATTGTCAGAAGCATCTGTATATATAATCCATCTTATATTTTCTTTTAAGGGTATAGTTAATTTTGGTAAATCTTTACACATAACTTTTATATTTTCTACTATCTTTTCTATATTACTATCCCATTTCCATATAGTCTTTTCTCCTGCTAACTTAGATATTTTTGAGGTTAATGCTGATAAATTAGGAATATAATTTCTAGCCTGGTTTACTAATCCTAAAAAAGATTGTAAATCCTTCTTATTATTTATCTTTTTAAATTGTAATATTTTCTGGCTTATATGGTCTTGTAATTCTATTCCATCCTTAGTTAATATTTGTCCTAGAAAATTTACTTTTTCTTTTCTTAATTCCATTTTTGATGGTGATATATTTAGTCCTTTTTCTTCTATAATGTTTACAAATTGTTCTAAATGAATTTCATGTTCTTTTTCATCTTTTGAAAATATTAATATATCATCAATGTAAATTACAGCAAATTCTCTTATTGGTAATAACATTTTTGATACATATTCTTGGAATATACTTGGGCTATTATGATAACCCATTGGTAATACGTTCCATTCATATAGTCCTTCTGAAGTACTGAAAGCTGTATATTTTTTACTATCTTCTTCAAGTTTTATTTGGAAAAATCCTGACTTATAGTCAAATTTACTAAATATAGTTTTTCCTCTTATTAAGTTAAATAATAAATCCATTTTAGGTATTGGGTACCTATTCCTTATAGCTAATTCATTTAATTTTTGATAATTTATTACCATCCTGGTTTTTCCTCTTTTTTCTTCGCTATGTTTAGACACAATTATAGCTGGTGAAGAGTATTCTGATCTACTTTCTCTTATAAGATTATATTTTTTCATTTCTTCTATATGCATTATAAATTCTTTCCTATCTTCTTTTGTCCATGCATAAGGTTTACAATTTATTTCTTTACTATAATCTTTTAATTCTATTTTTGCCATAGGCTTAGACTTTTCCCAATGTATTAAAGGATTATCACTATAATTATCTATAATTTTCTGCTCTATAGTTTTTATCTCTATAATATTTAAATTTGCTAACATATGTTGTATTTCTACTGGGTTATTATTTTGTAAAAACTGTACTTCGTATTCATTATTCTTTTTCTGAAATTTTTCATCTTTTCTTCTATATGGCCTAGTTATTCTAATACCCCAAGCTTCATGTTTACATGGTGTTGTTAATATTAAAGCTTTACTGATCATATGTATAGGAAAATATTGTTCTAAGAAATCTAATCCTAGAATTACATCACAAGAGGGTTCATTATATTGATTTAATTCTTTTATTACTAATTCATAATTTCCTATTTGAACTTTTACATCTTTTGCTTCTAATTCTAACATATGAATTTCTTTTCCTGCACTTTCCATTCTTAACATTTTATTTTTTTCTTTTCCACAGTTCTGGTGGTAATACATTATATTTGGCTACAGTTAAGTTTGCTCCAGTGTCTACTAAAGCATGATATTTTCTAGCTCTATATTTAGCATATATAAATTTTATAAGTATGTAGTATAAGGGTCTATTCATATTCTAGACAACATTTCTAACCGTTCTTTTAATGTTTTCTTAATTTCTTTTCTATCTTTTCTTTCCCTCATTACTCTAGCATATTCTTCTTCATACAATAAATAATGATTGTCATATATAAAATTTAATCGTCTATTTTCCCATTTATAGGTTTTGTTTAATCTTTTAATTATCATTCTTAAGAAACTCTTATCATTTTTTGGTATTACAGTTATATATTCTCTTTTCTTATATGCCCAATATTCTCCATCTATTATCAGTCTACTTTTATTTCTTAATTCTTCATTTAGCATATGAATATCTCCCATATTAAACTCTAGATAATAAATCTAATTGTCTTTTTAATTCCCTTTTGATATTTCTTCTTCTTCTTTTTCTACTTATAATTATATTGACCATTTGTATATATTCTCTATCATGATATTGTAATTGTTCTAATATTGGTCCCTTAATTATATGTTCTAATCTATTTCCTTTATCTAATTTATGTATTAAATACCTTAATAATCCTTTATTAGTTTTAGGTATTTTTTTTATTATTATAATACCAATTATTCTCATCATAAAGTATAATCCTTGTATTCATTTAAGCTCTTGATAACAAATTTAATTGTTTTTTAAATTCATCTTCTACTTCATATCTATAATGCATTCTTCTTATTTGATATTGTATTAATCTCACCCTTACTTGTCTATTATCTATATCTTGTAATGCTAATCTTAATGCTTGTTCTTGTATCTCATCCCATTGTCTTAATTTATTAATAAATTTTCTCATTAACCCTTTTTCTATTTTAGGTATTTTTATTCCTATATTATTTTCAAAATAATACCAATTATTGTCATCATAAAGTGTTATCTTTTTATCCATTTAAGATCTAGATAATACTTTTAATCTTTTCTTTAATTCTTTTTTAATATCATTCCTATTCATCATATTATTTACTACTGCATTATAAGCTTCTACAAAATCTTGTGGTTGATTATTATATACTATCCTTAATTGTCTTTTTTCTTTTTCATTGCATCTATTTATTTGGTGAATTATATGATTCATCATTGACTTATCAGATTTGGGTATAACTATTTTTTCATCATCTATGTAATAATAATCGTTACTATTATCTTCTGCTAAAATTACTCTTATTATTTTTGCTGTGTAGTGTGTATTGATCATCATATTAATTTTTGAATTATAATTGTCTGATAGTTTATGTTAAAGATTATTCTATCTTGCTGAATTCTGTAAGGTTTTACTTTTTCTAAGAAATCTTTTCCTAAGGTTATCTTATATGACTTATTCGAATCTTGTTCTACCCATAAGATTAATTGTATTACATCTCTTTTATTGAATCTTAATAATATATCTGTTTTTATACCTTCATCTGTTTCTTCATAATTATTTTCTGTATATCCTACTTCTATTTTACTGCTTTCTATATTTTCGTCTATTAATGTTATTATTTCTTGCCAAATTCCATTCTTTTTTATTTCTATTATTATCTTATTTTGTCTATTTTCCTTTGTTATATCTAAACTTGTTATTCTCTTATTTATTTCAACTAATTCTGGTTTTATAGGATTTACTAAAGACATTTCTGCTAATCTACTGCTACTAGCTATATCAATACTTTTTCTTGGATTTATTTGTAAAGGTTCATATAATGTATTTATTTTTAATGATCTATTACCTAGATTATTATTTGCTATTAATCTTTTTCCTCTATTATCATGAATACTTACGGTTTTGTCTAATTCTATTTCTAATAATTCTGGTAAAGTTATATTTATAGGATCTATCTTTACTTCTTTTAATATAGGCATAAATTGTTTTTCTATACTTACTCTTCCTATTGACTTATTATATATTTTATGTTCATTTGTAAATACTAATCCATCCATTGCTGTTATGCTTATAGTTTTAGCACCTTCTAATAATTTTATTCCTTTTAACTTATGATATACCATTATTGATTGATCTATATGTTCATCATTTCTTGATATTGCAAAATTAGTATTTAAAGTAAATTTTAATTTTTGATATATTAAATTTCCTGTTAACATTCCTAATATACTGTCTTGTACACTACTTATTATCCTTCCATCTGTTATTAATAATTCTATAGGTGAATCTATTCCTTCTTTAAAATAGGCTTTTACTAATAACTGTACTCTTGCAATATAGATTTCAGTAACTTCTTCTTTAAAAGGTAGTTTAGATATTTCATTTTCTATTAATCCTTTACTTATTAATGGTATTCTTAATATTCCTTCTGTTAAGGTTGATTCTATAGGATGTTTCTTTTGTAATATTACACATTGACTTTTAATATCCTTTTTTGATTTTATTATCCTATTTACTCTATTCATGAAAGTTTCATTAACTATTTGGTCTGGTTTTAAATTTAGTTTCATATCTTTTATTTTTTCATATTGTTTCGCATTAAATGTTAATCTTTTTTCTACACTTCCTTCTGATGTATTTCTATGTTCTTCATAAGTTTCATATTCATCCTCTTCCTTTATTCCTTCTACTTCTTTTCCTTTCATCATATATAATTTAAAGTCTTCTTCTTCTTAACTTAAATATTCTATTTCTGATTCTGATTCCTCTGATTCTGATTCATTATCTTCTTCATTTTCACTTACTAATTTTATTTTATATATTTCTATTCCAGGATTTTCTATATCACTATATATTTCTTCATCAAATTCTAAGGGTTCTAATTCATATTCATGAGCTTGTTCTAATATATTCATAAATTTCTTATCTCTTGGTTCTTTACATTCTGTTGATATATGACCTATTTTTCCACAATTATAACATCTACATTTTCTAGGTTGTTTATTATAATTTATTTTATTTCCTTTCTTAAAGTATTTTCTGAAATATTTCTTAGGTTTATATTTCTTATAAAACTTTTCTTTTGGATATTTTTTAAATTTATATCTATATTTATTATATCTCTTCATTGGTTTCCATTTTCTATTTTTATATTTATTTTCATATTTTCCTTTTTTATATTTTCTTCTCGTCTTCTTATTTTCATCTTTACATCCCCATCTGTGCGGTTTTTCATATTCTCCACATCTTAATATTAATTTATTCTGTTTATAATATTTCATATTTCTCCATGCTTGTTTATATTTTTCAGATAAGTAATTTCTTAAATAATCTATTCTTTTTCCTAAGGAATCTATATAAGGTATCAATTCTGGGGTTTCCTTAAATATTTTAGTATAATCATCTATTATTTCATCTCTTATTAATTTCGGTAATTTTCTATAAAAAAGTTCTAAATATTTTATTCTTTTCATTTCTGGATTTTCTTTTATTTCATAATAATATTTCTGAAATTCACATATATAAGGATTTAAGTGTTTTGGTTCTAGTGAGCATATTTCTATTTGATATAATCTTTTTATAGCCTCATTACTAGTTATTTGTTCCTCTAATGTATTACTTCTTCCTACGAATTCTGTTCTAAGTACGTATTCATATCTTTTTACTAATTTAACATAATATTCTTTTCTACTATTATACTCTTCTTTTGCTATCTGTCTTATTTGATTTCTCCAACTTTCTTCTTGACTTCTCCACCAATAATATACATTTCCTAAAAATGTTGATTCTATAAGTAAATTAGTTGATTGAAAATCTAAATTATTTCTTCCTATTAATGCTATTATAGTTGCTCTTGACCATTCTTCTATTATTTTTTCTGGGTCTAATACACAGTCTAAATTTAACCATATTCCAGATACTGGTATACTTTTACTTTCATATTGATCTATAGGTGTTGGAGTAAATCCTTTTCCTCTTGGTATTTCAAATCTTATATCAAATTCTTGATTTTCTGTTTTCTTATCATGTGGTAATTCTTCTTTATCTATTTCATTTTCTCTTTGTTCTTTATGTTTATTATAATCATGTTCTGTTCTTATCTTAGATGAATCTTCTTCTGATTTTTTACTTGCACTTGCATCACCTTGTTCATGTATACTTACTCCAACATTTAGTTCTTTATAATCTTCTATATTTCCTCTAATAGTTGTTGCATTTCTAAAATCTTTTTGGATTTGTTCTAGTTCATGTTCTTCTAATCCCATTAATTGTTCAATTTCATCATCTTCCTCATCTATTACATTCATCATTTTTATTTGTGGATTATATATATTAAAAATATCTATTATATCCTTAGAATATATTATTTCTGCAATTTTACTTCCTTCTTCAATTTCTTCATTTTTTTTATAACTTTCTCTTTTAGCTTTACCTTTTGTTATTTCTAATAATTGTTTTTTCTCTTCTTCTGTAATTCCTAAATTGGTTAATTTATCATTTATAGTCCATAAATTATTATTCATTATTTGTTGTCCTTTCATTATTTGTTCGGCTATTAATCTAGTCTGTCTTACATTTTCATCCATGTTTTGTTTATATATCTTTTCTTTAGTATTTTCTAATTTCTCCATTTCTTCTAAAGCTTTCATCATATTTAATTTTCTGTGTTTATTAATTATTGGTTCCAATAGATCATGTTCATGTTTTATTTCGGGTTCTTCTATTTCCATATCTGTTACTCCTAAGGAATTCATTATAGTTTTCACATTTGATTTTATTATTTTTAAATCTTCGGAATTACTATCTATTTTCTTTTTCATATTATATATTCTTTCTTCTAAAGATTGACTTAAAAATTCTATTCTTTCTTTTCTATTACTGGGTTTTTCTAATTTTACTTTTTCTTTTATATCTTCTGGGACCATTTCTAATATTTCTTCTAAACCATATATTTCCATTAAATCATAAATATTTGGATTTATATATGTACCTAATTGTTTCATCATATACATATTATTCCAATTCATTAAATTCCATGTATTATCTCCATTTCCTCCTGGCATAAAGGTTGTAAATATACAAGTTTCTTCTTGATTTCCTATTAGATGTAAATGAGAACTTACAGGTAAGTTATTTATTTCTACTTCATACATTCTAGGTTCTAATTTTTTTATAATATTCATCTTATATTTCTACAACTATCAATTATAAGATTGTAAACAATAAATTTAACTATTTTATAAACAATATATAGCAAATTTTAAAACTCTTATATCCTCAAAAAAGATAACGAAAGTAGTATGAGAATTAATAGGGATCTAAAAGTTCCATTTTATCGAACCATAAGCTCTGATACCATAGCTTATGCAGACCTGGGCAACATGCATTTTTTGATGCGGAATTTAAAAATAAGGACACACTTGCAAAATCAAAGTATGTACAGATATTTACTAAGAAGATCCAATAAACAAAACTAAGATGAGGTTTGACCGAAAATGATCCGGGTTATAGAAGGAACCATGTCCTCTTTCATACATGGACCATTTACAGAGAATTCCTTTCGAATCTCATACAGAGCATTCATAATTTGGAATCTCGACCTTCTCCCTTCAGACCATAACAGCACAGCCTTCCTTCGTTTCCTACTGGAGGCGTATTCATCTTACTTTCATTTATCTCGTCCTAAAATTAAAAAAGACTCTAAAGTACACACCCTCGGATCTCAATAGGGTCTGATTCTCTTAGAATCATTTTTCTCCTTTTCTTCTCAAAATCCCATCTCCTTCATCAGATTTAAAAAAAATGGATGGTCTAGATTTAATATTTTATAAAAATATTATTTTAAACATAAATAAATAAACTTAAACTGTTAAAATATGATTTACTCAATTCATAATTGTAATACAAATAGAATTAATTAAAAAATTAATTTATAAAACAATATAATTATAGTTTTAGAAAATATTAAATCTGAACCATTCATTTTTTGATTTAAGGGTGGAAATGAAATTCTGAGAAGAAAATGAGAAAAAGAATTTTGAGAGTATCCACCCCTTTCTCAATTACACAAGCATCCCTCCAAATAGGGAAAAGAGTTTTTCCACTAACTTCTCTCTCCACTTAATATCTCATTCATTGGATCATGTTTTAATGAGTAAGGTTTAATGATATGTAAAAAATATTATTATTATTATTATATTACATATAATAAAAATCTACTATTATAATATTGTTAACTAACATTAAATCTCACCCATTAAAATATAATTCAGGAGGGGAAGGGGGGGGGGGTGAGCTAATTAAATATTAACAAATATGCCCTTAGTATTTTATTTAGATATCAAAATTATTATTTACTAAGTTATAAATCGCAAAAAACCTACTACCTCACTTATATATGATAAAAAATCTTGTATATATTTGAAATGATGATTTTATTAATTTTAATATGTTAAATTATTAAATTTAATATTTTTTAAATTTAAATATAAATCTTAAATTAAATTATAATTCTAAGATAACAAAAATAATTATGGTATAATCTGGATATATTGAATACTTGTGACGTTAGGAGTCATCGAGAAGGACGTGCATGAACATAATATAGCGTGTCGGATATGGCTTTTTTAAGTGAAAATAGGAATTGCATTAATAACCTAAGTATGCACAAGATGGCAATCAGAAAAGCAAAATCAAAACTGTAAAGAAAATTACATGAGATTAGGTTCTAGTGTAAAATAAGGCGGTTATGGAAGTCCATGGCATGAATGGTGTGTGGTCGCGAGGCAAGGACTTCGTTGCCTAGTCGGTGCAGGTAGATCTTTTCAATGGTGAACAGGGAACGGTTGAGCGAATCCCAGAGTTTCCAACACATGACTCCAAAAGTTATGTTACAGGTTGAGTTCCCATATCTACTTTTGAGATTAGAAGTAAGCCAGTCTACAAATGTGCCACCGTGGAACCTGGTTTAAAGATGCGTCGGTATGAGCAAGTTCCAACAGGAAGAGGCGAAGCTACAGATTCGTAATAAATGGTTCAGGTCTTCCTTTCCTTTTCTGCAGCGTTCACGTAAATCATTTGTGGTTCAGATCTTCGTGTCAGATATGGCTTTAATTTTAAGCTAATTAACATAAGGGCTTCTAGAATCATTCTTTTAAATATAAATTTTTTATATTATGATGTGATCGATCTGAGTAGGGGGTGGGGCAGGAAAAATTTTGAAACTTTAATTTCGTGCTTTTTATATTGTGATTACTCTGACGGAAATAGCAGAAATAGCAAGAGCATGACAGAAGAGTTAAATAGCATAATCCATTTATTCAAACAGCCGGATAGCAATAGACTAATTTAAACAGAATTTAACATATGAAAGAAGAGTTTAAGAACAATAAAACATATTTTAGTCGCTCTGAAATTTTCAACACAACTAGGTGGTGAAGATAATAAGGAGAGTTGTAAATCGTTGCAATTAGTAAGATAATATTTGATTAAATAGATTTTATTAAATACATTTTTTTAGATAAATCTTCTGATTTATTTAGTTGATTCTAGTAACAATTAGATACTTTTTGTAATCAGATAGGTAAACTTGAGATAATAAAAAATTAGTATGAGTATTTCAATTAAGAAAAGACATAATATTTCTCATTCTTCCAAAAAGTTCAAAATTTGAAGGGCACCTAAGGAGGGACAGAGGAGCACTAAAGGATAAAATCCCCCCCCCCCCCCCCCGGCTCCAAAATTTTTCCCAACCAAACGTGCAAACCCACCCCTCCTCTTGAAAAACCTCGAACCAAACAATGTATAAGTAGAGAGAATGGTTAATCCGTCTTATATCCAGGCAGTCGTTTGTGGAAATTTCATGAGCCAACTTCCCCGTGAGATAATTTATCGTTTAAATCACCCATACTATAACTCCAAAGATCTTATTGTAACGTTGTACAATCAAACTGTACAATGCAAGTCATTTGGCTTCTTCCTATATATATGGCTTCATTATTATATTTCATTTTCCTTGCTGGCCTAAAACGGATCAAAGATCGATCAATTACTCTTGGTGCACAAACTTATATATAGTTCTCTGAACTCTTCTCTTCACATCACATTCCAGTGAACTAAGTAAACGAGAAACATGGCAATCACAAAGACTCAAATCCCCATGTCTGGTCTCGTGATCTTGGTCTCCTTCCTCGTGCTGGCTCACAATGTGAATTCAGTTTCCTTCAAGTTCGACAATTTCTCATCTTCTTCCACACGCAATGCCATAACCCTCCAAGGCGATTCCTTTACATCAAACAACGCTCTTCAACTCACAAGTGCTCTTCCAAATAGAGCAGGAAGAGCCTCGTATTCGGCACCAATTCATATTTGGGATTCTCAAACGGGAAAGCTAGCTTGGTTCAGCACTACCTTCTCCTTTGTCTTATCACCTACAAGCCCTGGACCCTTTGGTGATGGATTCTCCTTCTTCTTAGCTCCATTCATATCAAACATTCCTCAGAACTCGTACGGTGGATACCTCGGACTCTTCGATCCTGAGACTGCTCTGAATTCATTTAAGAACGAGATTGTTGCCGTTGAGTTTGATACATTTGGGAACTCGTGGGACCCAGTGCTTCAGCATGTTGGGATTGATATAAACTCTATTGCTTCAGTGTCAACTGTGGCTTTGCCTAGTGTTAATGTTCAGAGCGGATTAACTGGATTTGCCACCGTGAACTATGAGCCTAATGAGAAGAATTTGAGTGTGATTTTGACTTACCCTCAAAGCAAAGTGAATGTGACAACCACTAGCCTCTCTTTTACGGTTGATTTTAGGACTCTTCTTCCAGAATGGGTTAGGGTTGGGTTCTCTGCTTCCACTGGACAGGTTGTGGAGCTACACAAGATTCTTACATGGAGTTTCAGTTCCAGCTTCAATTAGAAAACAAGAATTAATGGGGATTCAAACGCGTCATGTTTTGGTGTGGGTCGATTTATTTTTCACTGAATTTTATAGTTTTGTTTGTGATTACTTTTAAGATGGGTGTAGTATCACGAGAGGACTACTCTTGAGTATTTTCATCTTCAATAAATCAATAAAGTCAAGTGTTTTGGTTGAAATTAATAATTAGAATTAGAATATATCCTTATGCTTGAGCAAAATATAAAGTCTAGGCTAATTAAATTCTAGTCCAACTAAAACATACATTCATATATATCCCTAATGTGAGAATTTAGTATTCATACTAAAAACAAACAATATAAGCATAAAATTAAAACCCCAAAACATAGAATTAAGTAAAGTGGGAAGGCAATTTTAATTAATTAGATGAACAGGGGACTAATTAAGGTGGGCTCTACTATCAATCCTTCTTTAATCTTCCTATAATGAAGTCTTTATCCACATTAATTCTTCCAGAAAGTTTTATCACTGACTCTTCAGCCTAGAATTTGATGTCTTCACTCCCAATGATACTGAATGAGGTGTATAAACTACACTCATCAATTACCTGGTCAAACTCTAACCCCTTCCCTTGTATACTTCATCCCGTCCTTAATATAAGACATATTTACCTAAATTGATTAAATTAATGAAGCTAATTAAATTAGTTAATATGAAATGTATTTTCTAAAACACTCTAGTTATCTTTCTTAATTCTCTCATTCCCTTTACTTGATTATTGTTAAGGAAACATCAATAGAATTAAATTAGAAAAAGATTGATAAATATGAAAAATATATCTTATATTTATGATCAAGATTAACTCCCTAAATATGTTTTATATTTTGAAGAGGAGGGAGTATATCATATTGCAGAACAAGGTCAATTCTGGTTTTATTTAATTATTTGATGAAGAAAAATGATATTCAGAGGAAATTAATGCTAAATGCATGCAATCATGGAGTATACTGATTGCAAACTTTGAAGTGCATCGTTTATGGTCAACTACTCACACGCACGTACGAAATCATTTAATTTTTATTAGTTGAATTGATTTCAAATTCACTTTAATTTAAATTGACGTAGATATTAATTGATCGTTTCATACAATGTGTTATATTTTCATTTTAGGCTAGCCTGCCTATTTATAAAGCTCTCATGCATACTCTACATATAGCTGCAAATGGTGATATTCTCCATGGTGTATTATTTCTAGCCATTTAGCCCGCAAATACACCTAAGGTTGCAGTTTAAAGGTGACGAATATAAAAAATATATTTTATATTTAAAATTAAGATAAACTGAAACAGAACAGCGAGAGGAGAATGAAACAGAACAGGGAGAATTAACATAGTAGAGCAGTCAATGTTGACATTCAAGCATATGACTGAAATGATGCAAGGCATGACGATTATGCAGAGGGAGTAGGTGGGATAAGAGTTAGTAAAGCCCAACGTTTCTGACTCTTGTAATATTTTAATAGGTATTTTAGTAGTATAAATAGGTGAATGAGATTCATTGTAAAATATCAAGATTTGGAATAAACACATTTGAGTTTGGTTTTTATACCATTTTGGTATCAAAGCTAGTTCTAGAGAGCCAGAGAGCGAAAGAGTGAGGAGTGGGTGAGAAAAAAAAAATGTGAGAAAAAGGGGGTGTCGGATTTTCACTCTCGGAACGTTTTTTGAAGAAACCGACCTCACCATCGTGTTCAGAAGGTCGAAAAATCTAGGAATAGCCTCGGTCACCACCGTGAAACACCTCCACGCGCCTCCACGGACGTCGTCAGAAAGTCGCCGGAAAAGTCGCCAGAATTTCAGACAGTCGCTGGAGTCCAGAGGTTGAAGACGACCCAGTCAGCTGCCACGTCATCACTAATCTGATCAGTCAGCGCCACGTCGTCCAATCATCTTACGCCACGTGTCAATAGCGCCACGCCAGCATCACCGTCAGCATTGCCACGTTACCCCGTCCAATCAGCAACCACGTCATCAGTCAACGCAACGTGGACCAATCACTGACTGCCACGTGTCATAACCGCCATGTCATCAATCCCAGTCAGCCAAACTTTCAGAAATTGCAATTTGACCCCTAAATTAAGTGAAAATTACAATTTCTGCCCTAAAACTTTCTGAAATTATATTTTGCCCCAAATTTCTTCCAAAATTACATTTCGGACCCTAAAACTTTTTGAAATTACATTTTTGCCCCAAATTTCTGCCAAAATTACATTTCGGACCCCAAAACTTTCTGAAATTACATTTTGACCCTAGATTTTTGCCAAAATTACATTTTCATCCCTGAAAGTTAAGAAATTACCTTTCGACCCCATTTGTCCATAAAATTTTCAGTTTTACCCCTTACTTGCCATAAAAACCGATCATATCCTTGTACTTTTTCATCCTATACCTAACCTCACAAGAACAATTCCAAAATGCCTCCAAGACGCAGAAACACACGCGAAAATTGAGATGGACGAGATGAGACGCCGGATACAGGAACTGAAAACCACTGTACAAACGCAGCAAGCCATGCTAGAATCTCGCAGTGAATATCCAGATGATTCAGATAATAATAGTTTGTCGTCTACTGACTACCGCCGCCGTCCTCAACAACAGCAATTCTGCCTTAATGACATTAAGATAGACATACCTGAATTTGAGGGAAGACTTCAACCAGACGAATTCGTCGATTGGCTTCAAACTGTCGAACGAGTTTTTGAATATAAAGAGATTCCCGATGAGCAGAAAGTCAAAATTATCGCCATCAAATTAAAGAAACATGCCTCTATATGGTGGGAAAATCTCAAGAAAAGGCGTGAAAGAGAAGGAAAAAGCAAGATCAGGAAGTGGGACAAAATGCGACGTGAGCTCTCACGTAAGTTTCTTCCAGATAATTATTATTAAGATAATTTCCTTCAATTACATAATCTCCGCCAAAAGGCTATGACTGTGGAAGAATATACGAGGGAATTTGAAAAACTCATGATGAAGTGTGATATCCAAGAGAGGGAGGAGCAAACAATAGCCCGTTATATCGGATGATTAAATATCAACATTGCTCATCCGGTACAGCTCCAACAATACTGGACTCTGGATGACGTCATTCGTCTAGCCATCCGTATTGAGAAACAGTTGCCCAAAAGGTTTCCGTTTCAACCGTCTTCCTCCACCGAAAATCCTTTTGATGAACATAAAACACACATGCATCAACCTACACAAATGCATCAGCATAACCCTTCAAGCAAGCCTACACAAGTATATCAGTCTAACTCTTCAAGCAAGCCTCCACTAAAGGCTATCAAAGAATTTAGCTCCAAAGCACCTAAGTGCTTCAAATACCAAGGGTTAGGTCATATCGCTTCAGAATGTCCTACCCGCAGAGTGGTTACTATTATTGAAGGGGAAACTTCTGCAGTTTTTGAAGAAGAAAAGGAGCTCATACCCGACAAAGAACCTGTCTTTGATGAAGAGCCAATTTTTGATGAAGAAGTCATTCCTCCTGATCAAGGTGAAACACTTGTGATTAGACGAAGCTTGCATACAGCCACAGTGAAAGAAGAGCCTTGGCTACGTCACAACATTTTTCATACTCGTTGCACCGCTCAAGGTAAAGTTTGTGACGTCATTATCGACAACGGAAGCTGTGAAAATGTAGTCTCTAACTACATGGTAGAAAAGTTGCAACTACCAACTTACAACCATCCGTACCCATACAAGCTCCAATGGTTCAATAAAGGAAGCGCGGTCAAAGTGTCAAAACGATGCCTTGTTACTTTTTCTATTGGAAAAAGGTATCACGATGAAGTTTGGTGTGATGTTATTCCGATGGACGCTTGTCATCTTCTTTTGGGAAGACCTTGGCAATATGATCGACACGCTCTATACGATGGGTATGCAAACACATATTCCTTCCAGAAGGATGATGTGAAGATTCAGCTTGAACCTTTGCCACAAGATAAACACGTCAAAATCAAAAATAAGCCCAAGTCATTTTTACTGAAGCATAAAGTTTCATATCAATCTCCATTCATTGATGATGATGTTGTTTTTGACTCGAGGACGAGTCATGTCCAACCCCGGGAGAATGAAACAGAACAGGGAGAATTAACATAGCAGAGCAGCCAATGTTGACATTCAAGCATATGACTGAAATGATGCAAGGCATGACGATTATGCAGAGGGAGTAGGTGGGAGAAGAGTTGGTGAAGCCCAACGTTTCTGACTCTTGTAATATTTTAATAGGTATTTTAGTAGTATAAATAGGTGAATGAGATTCATTGTAAAATATCAAGATTTGGAATAAATACATTTGAGTTTGGTTTCTATAGCATAAACCTTTTAGATAGGTTCTATATTATTAAGAACCGGAGGAGTATATGTCATTAATTAAAGAAATGCTAGATAATATATAGACTTTGTTATATCATAAATAAATTCCATTGTGTAATAATGTTAGACTTTGATCCAACTTTAGAAGCAAAGAATGCATACTCTGCCGTGCTAACTTAAGAACATGCATGACGTGGATATTCAAGCCTTCAATCTGCAGAAAACACCTTGCAGTACTAATTAATACGATAATTATTACTAATTAGAGTGTTATAAGAATTATTCCAAGAAGAAACAACGCCGGGGCCGGCTTTATTCTTGACGTAAGATATACAATAATTTTGACCTAATATTCTTGTCTTGTATACCTGTCTCCTTGTATATGTTTTAACTTGCTTCACGATCATAATTATCTGTCTAATATATAAAATCCTCGTGCAAAAACTAAAGTTGCCGGCCAGCCGGTTGAATTGGCCATCCCAATTATCTCAAGGCTGTTTTTTTTTCTTTTGCCAACCAGACCAACTAACTCAAGGTTTTTATATTTTATCAACATAAATTAATATTTTCTCCTATAAAATATGTCTGAATCAGATGGCTGGTTTTTCGTTTATGATAAGATAATGTGTAAATCAAAATTAAAAATTATCAAAATTTCTTTAAGAATAATATCACTTTCATTCATTAACAAAATTAAAAAAAGTAATAGAGTAATATTTAAGCTTTTTTTAAAGAAAGACAAAAAATGATTTACTCACTTTCGTTACTATCTTTGGTCCTTAATATAAGATTCAGTTGGCTTTTTTTGAGAAATTAAAGAAACTGAATAAATTATTTTAAAGTATTTATATTTATCATTTTTATACTAAATTAATTATCTAACTTATAAACTAATATATAATCTAATAATATACAACATATGATATGATTAAGTTACTTATTTAACTTATTTAATCTCTTAAAAAAATCAAATGGATCTTATATTAAGGACTGAAGGAAGTGCATATTAATAGTAATTAATCTAAATTTAAATCTAATTATCATTAAATAAAGGTTGACTTAAGTAGGACGAAGCTACTACCTCTGGTCCTTTATATAAGACTCGGTTAATTTTTTTAGAGAGATTAAGAAAGTTAAATAAATTATTTTAAGTATTTTTATTTAACTTGTTATACCAAACTAGTTTATCTGACTTACAAACTGATATACAATCAAATGATACACATCATATGCTATAATTAACTAAATTATTTAGCTTCTTTAATTTTTCAAAAAAAGTTGGCGGAGTTTTATATTAAGGACCAGAGGGAATATTTGTTTTTAACTTAAGGTTGATTGAAATTTAACTAAAGTCGTTTGAGGTTTACACTTTGTGATTGTGAATGTAAAAAAATTGGATCGTACTCATTAGAAGAACTATTCTTAAACGACTTTAATTCTCAAATATAATTTACTAGAGTAATTAAATTTTAGTGTAACTCTTGAGTTAATTCTTTTATATGAATTAGTCCCTCCATGAGTAAAATATAAGAAGGCGTAATTTTGGTGGAGTGAATCAATTAATCAATATCCAATACACACACACACACACACACTATTCGTTATAGAATTCCATGTACAAGCTATACAATGTGGTTTACTCTGTCCCAGATCCTGTGTAACAAGGGCACATAACAAAAGAAAAGGATAACAATTTTCTGAAAGCAAAACACGAGGCAAACTTCGAAAGTGTAGTAATTGACGATCCATCGAGTTGACACTTGACATGTCGATTTTTTTGTTTTTTTGTTTTGCCACTTCACATGTCGAATTAGTGAATTACCGATCACCTCAAGTGTTTGTCTTTTTCCCTATCCTCTGGCAAGCTTACTGGTAGTAGTTGAACCCCGAGTGGAGATCTATCGAAGACGTAAACGAAACAACTAATATAGATTTCACAATCCTACAACACATCAGGTCAAAAGTTCATTACATAATGACTCTCTATTTCTTTATGTTCATTCTATGTCACTGCTCGAAGGTGACATAGTTTTTTGTGTAAGACCACATTTCTTAATTTGGGGGACCTCCCAACTCCCAATAATAATTCAAAAAGATTATCAACCTCATTAATTTAATTATCAATATATGCCTTGGTCACTTCGTCCATTATCCACATGCTTTTCCTTCTCTCTTGCTTTTGGCCGGCAATGGCATCCTCTGGTTCTGTGTTCTTTATGTTGATCTTCATTTTGCTCTTATCCCTCCAAGACACTGTGCACTCTGTTTCCTTTAACTTCACCAAATTCCAACCAAACATGAACCTAATACAATTCCAAGGTGATGCCTTTTCGTCCGATGACGTTCTTCAGCTCACAAAGAATCGACTCGATGGCCCAATCACAAGCAGTGTTGGTCGAGCCTCGCACGCTGAACCGGTTCGTGTGTGGGATAAAAAAACCGGGAAGCTCACAGACTTCACCACCCATTTTACCTTCATCATGCAAGCTGTTGTTTCCACACAATTCGGCGATGGTATATCCTTCTTCATTTCTCCTTTCCAATCTGAAATCCCAAATAACTCAGCAGGCGGCTTCCTTGGTCTCTTCAGTGCAGAATCTGCATTCAATAATAATAATGCCAATAATTCCATAGTTGCAGTTGAGTTCGACAGCTTTAACAACACGTGGGATCCAACCTCGGACCATGTCGGAATCAACGTTAATTCCATTGTATCAGTTGCAAATGTTTCAGGGAAAAGCAGCATGAAGGATGGGAAAATTGGTAATGTTTGGATAGAATATAATTCCACCACGAAAAATCTAAGTGTGTTCCTTACTTATGCTAAAGATCCAATTTTTATGGGTAATTCTAGCGTTTGGCATGTTATTGATTTGAGGGAAGTTTTGCCAGAATGGGTCCGTGTTGGATTCTCTGCTTCTACAGGGCATTGGGTTGAGTTACACAAAATTGTATCTTGGTCGTTCAATTCAAGCTTGGAAAGTGATATCAATAATGGGAAAAACAAGAAGGTTGTTTTGGGGGTTAGTTTAAGTGTAGCTCTTGGTTTTCTTATATGTGGTTCTGGGCTGTTATGGTTCATTATCTGGAGAAAGAAACATTACAGGAAGAAGGAAGAAAAAGGTGAAGGCTTTGAAGCTTCCATGGATGATGAATTTGAGAAAGGAACAGCCAAAGAGATTCACCTACCAGGAGCTAAGTCAAGCAACAAATCAATTCTCTGAAGCAGGGAAGCTAGGAGAAGGAGGATTTGGAGGTGTATACGAAGGTTTTCTCACAAATGAAAACCTACAAGTAGCTGTGAAGAGAGTTTCAAAAGGATCAAAACAGGGGAAAAAAGAATACATATCAGAAGTGAGAATCATCAGCAGGTTGAGACACCGAAACTTAGTACAACTCATTGGTTGGTGCCATGAACAAGGTGAGTTCCTTCTTGTTTACGAATTCATGCCTAATGGAAGTCTAGATTCCCACTTATTTGGAAACAAAACCCCACTTACTTGGACAGTAAGGTGCAAAATAGCCTTGGGCTTGGCCTCTTCTCTCTTGTATCTCCACGAAGAATGGAAACAATGCGTAGTTCACAGAGATATCAAGTCAAGTAATGTCATGTTAGACGCAAACTTCAACGCAAAACTCGGTGATTTCGGCCTTGCGAGGCTAGTTGACCATGAACTTGGGTCTCAAACCACAGTTCTAGCAGGCACAATGGGGTACTTAGCCCCAGAGTGCGTAACCACAGGAAAAGCAAGTAAAGAATCTGATGTTTACAGTTTCGGGGTAGTAGCCCTAGAGATCGCATGTGGAAGAAGACCGGTAGAAGTAAGAGCTGAGGAACCTGGGAAGGTAAGAATGGTGGAGTGGGTGTGGGACCTATATGGGAAAGGGAAGCTTCTAGAAGCTGCTGATAAGAAACTGAATTTGGAATATGATGAGAGACAAATAGAAAGCTTGATGGTTGTAGGGTTATGGTGTTGCCATCCTGATCAGAGGATGAGACCTTCCATAAGGCAAGTCATAAAAGTTCTGAACTTTGAAGCTGCTTTGCCAAGTCTTCCTTCAAAGCTTCCTGTTCCTATGTATTATGCTCCTCCAATGGAAATGTGCAGATTCTCATACACATCGTCTGGGCCCACTACTGCATCAACCAAAGGATCATCTTCATACTCATCAGTATCAGGAGGATCCAGAAAGTCCCTCTTGTTAGCACAATGATGATTCATGATATAATAGCTTTCGTACTTTGATTGATACATATAATATATGCTTTTTTGTCTAACCTCCTGATTGGATTTGAATGGTTGGTTGGGATTTTTCTGCATTATAGATTGATGGTTGTAAGTTTTTGTTTTCAAAAGCCACAAATTAAAGGAAGTATGTGTTTTTGTTTGTCTGAACCAGAAAGGAAAGAATGAATGAGCGATACGGAGGGGCGAGGGAAGTGAAAAGATAAAGAACATATGGGAGAGTAAGGGATTTTCATTTAAGAGAATTAAATGAAAAGTTTTTAAAAAGATGCTACTACCATTGAATATTGATGATTATCTTGAGAGTGTGGAGATTAAGAAAAGGTTGGCCAACAAAAAAAAAGGATGATTAAGAAAAGTAAGGGACCAAGGAACTGAATGGGCAATCCATAATGGACATGGGCTAGACATTTGGCATATGGGCCACCGACAACTAGGGAGTTCAGTTTTAATGGTTTTTGAAAAAAGAGCTTTCAGTTATTGTGTTTTTAATTTTGTATTGAGTAAAATTCTCACTTCAATATCTTCTCAACTGGATTTTTTAATTTAATAATTCAAATAAATTTGTTTTAATTTTCCCTTTCAGTAATATATTATATATTTGGTCTCTCATAGATAATTAAAAAAAATTACTAATAATGTCCCACAATCTAATTGCTGCAAAGAAGTGAAAAAAAATACAAAGATGATGAATGGTGTGCCAATTGATAAGATATCCATAATAATTTTCAATAAATATATTGTTAATTTCATTTGCATTAATAGACAAAAAGATGAGAACAACATTATGGACAACTGTTTACAGATGGCGCAAAGGGTTTGGATTAAGCCTTATTTGATCTTGAGTTAGGAGCAGTGCTTCAAGCCTTCAAGATATGCATCATTTACATATATTGCAACATGTTATACTCCCGCGTATCCTTAATATAATATCTAATTACGAAATTGATGTTAATCCTGAATGTAAAACATATTTTATATTTTTATCCATTTTTTCTAAATAAATCCTATTAATATTCCCACTACAATGATCAAGTAGGAGAATAAGGGAGAGAATTAAAGAAGATAATTATGGTGTTTTAGAAAAAATATATCATATTAACTAATTTAACTAACATCTTTAATATACTCAAATTAGTTAATTAGATCTTGCATTAACCATAAACTATTTTTTAGAGCAAAAGTAACTATAAATTTTTAAAATTGGGTAAAACCATTAAATTTAACTAACTTTCATCTATTACAATGAGAAAATTCATCTTTTGGCCCTTAAAGTTTTGGCGGCTCACTTATAACTTAGTTCTTAAACTTTTGACTCCCTTGCAACTCAGTCCCTAATGTTTTTTAATCATTTTATGTGGCAAAAAAAATGTTAAAAATACTATTAAAAATTGCTTAAGTGAATTTTACATAAATTTAAAAAATTAATAAGCATTATAAGTAGCTTCAACCTTTTCTCTAATCTGACTCGTTCGCTGTCCTCTAATAATTCAAAAGGATCTATCAAGGACATCGTGAATGCCCAATGAGGTTTCTGAAAAGCAGAGGCAGATGAGGATGTAAGTTGGTTGGGACGACTGGACGAGGACACTATTTTTTTATGTAAAATCAATCTAAGAAATTTTTAACAGTACTTTAACATTTTTTTGTCACATAGGATGACTCAAAAACATCAGGGGCTGAGTTGCAAGCGAGTCAAAAGTTCAAGGACTGAGTGATACCAAGTCAAACTCTAGAGATTGACTTAGAAATGAGTCAAAATTTCAAAGGCCAGAAGATTAATTTTCTCCATTATAATATATAGAAGTTAGATGAGTTAACAGTTTTGCTCAAATTTAAAAAATTTATAATTACTTTTACTCCTAAAAATAATTTATGGTTATTGTTACATTTTTTATAAGAGTTGAAAGTCATTTTCGCACTTTAAACCTAAAATTTATAAATATTCTATCCATTTTAACACTTTACTTGTAGGCTTCCAGAATTTGCCGTATTTTAAAACTTGATCATATGTAAGAATAGAATTCTCACTCTTTTGCCTAAAAAATTGATCCAATAACTTAAGTTTCTTCTTTGACCCTTAATCTAAGATCTAAGTAACTAATTTGAATAAATTAATTAGAGATATTAGTTAAGTTAATTAATATGATATTTTTTTAACATCATCATTATCTTTCTTAATTCCCTCACTCCCTCTCCTAACTACTTAATTATTATTGAGAGAATATTAATAAAATAAACTTGGGAAACATGGATTAAAATATGAAATAGTTCTTATTTTTAAGATTAATGTTAATTCCCTAACTAATTTGATTCTGTTATAAAAGTATATGTGATAAGAGAGAAGATTGATAGGATTCAGAGAAAATCGATAGAATTTCTAGAGAGAAGTTAGAGAGATATTTTCATTCAGTTCAATTGAAACAATCGATTACAGCTCTTTATATAGAGGTAGATATTTAACCTTGGTTGTATTACCATGGTTATATTTAAATAATCATGGTTACTTTATATCGTCTTTATGTCCTTGTCTTCTTTTGCTGTTTTTATGTCCTTGTCTTCTTTTGCTTTTGCTTTGTGTCAAATCATCTTTTCTTCTTTATGTCAATTTGATTGGAAGAGTAATATGAGTCAATGGACATCAACATATTTAATATTCATAACACTCCCCCTTG
This sequence comes from Inga laurina, assembly GCA_963855925.1. Classification (NCBI taxonomy): domain Eukaryota; kingdom Viridiplantae; phylum Streptophyta; class Magnoliopsida; order Fabales; family Fabaceae; genus Inga; species Inga laurina. The sequence goes on from OY979710.1 coordinate 52,740,579, forward strand.
GATGTCCATTATGAATGTGCCTCATTAAAAACTTTAACTAGGAAAAACCCAGTGGGATAAAAACCTAGCCAAAGAAAAGAGTACATCATTCATTGATACACCGTCGAGTGCTGCCTCATTAAAAACCTTTCTAGTAAAACCCAGTGGGACAAAACCTAGATAAGGGAAAAAGAGTACAGCGTGTATCGACCCCCCTCTTGATAATATCAGTTGAAATCTTTGAATCTCCGAAGACCAATATCATGAACAAGTTTTTCAAAGCTTGTACCTGGAAGTGACTTGGTGAATAAATCTGCTAGATTTTCACTTGAACTGATTTGCTGGATATCTATTTCACCATCCTTTTGAAGATCACGAGTGAAAAAGAATTTTGGTGAAATATGCTTTGTTCTATCGCCCTTGATATAACTTTCTTTAAGTTGAGCGATACATGCAGCATTATCCTCATAGAGGATTGTTGGGATCATTTTGCCGGAAGATAAATAACAATTTGTACGTATATGATGTATTACGGACCTCAACCACATACATTCTCTACTTGCTTCATGTATTGCTAGAATTTCTGCATGATTAGATGATGTGGCTGATATAGTCTGTTTCATAGATCGCCATGAAATAGCTGCACCTCCACATGTAAATAGATAGCCCGTTTTTGATTTACCATTATGTGAATCAGATAAAAATCCAGCATCTGCATAACCAACCAGTTCATGCTTGGATACATTTGAGTAGTATAACCCCATGTCTGTTGTACCTCTGAGATAACGAAGAATGTGCTTTATTCCATTCCAATGCCTTCGTGTTGGTGAAGAACTATATCTTGCTAGTAAATTAACAGCAAATGATATATCAGGCCGTGTGTGATTAGCAAGATACATTAGTGCTCCAATAGCACTAAGATATGGTACTTCTGGACCAAGTAGTTCTTCATCACATTCTTCACTAATTTCTCGAGGTCGGAATGGGTCTTTATCCACCTTCAAAGATCTTACAATCATTGGGGTACATAATGGATGAGATTTATCCATGTAAAATCGCTCTAGGACCTTCTTTGTATAAGTTTCTTGATATACAAAGATCCCTTTCTTGAAGTACTCGATCTGTAATCCAAGACAAAATTTCGTTCTTCCCAAGTCCTTCATTTCAAATTCTTTCTTCAAACAATTAATTGCCTTTTGAAGTTCTTCAGGAGTTCCAATGATGTTGATATCATCAACATAAACAACAATTATAGCAAACTCACTATTAAATCTTTTCATAAAGATGCATGGGCATATCAGATCATTTTTGTATCCTTCTTTCAACAAATATTCATTAAGGCGATTATACCACATGCGCCCTGATTGCTTCAGGCCATACATGGACTTATTTAACTTAACTGAGTATTGTTCTCGAGAACTTGAATTGGATGCTTCTGGCATCTTAAGTCCTTCAGCGACTTTCATATAAATATCATTATCTAGTGATCCATATAAATATCCATTAGATGTAAATCAAGTCCTGCATCTACTGCTAGACTGATTAAATAACGAAAAGTAGTCGCATCCACTACTAGTGAATACGTTTCTTCAAAATCAATGCCAGGTCTTTGCGTAAAACCTTGGGCTACTAGACGTGCCTTATATCTAGTTATTTTGCCCTATTCATTTCTTTTTCTTACAAAGACCCATTTGCATCCAACTGGTTTTACATCTTCAGGTGTAAGGACTACAGGTCCAAATACTTTTTATTTTGCCAATGATTTTAATTCTGCATTAATAGCATCTTTCCATAGGGGCCAATCTTTTCTTTGTTGGCTCTCACTAATGGATTTTGGCTCATGATCCTCATTATCATTCATTACATCATATGCTATATGATAAGCAAAGATGTCATCAACGTTGACTTCATTTCTATCCCATCGGATTCCATTCATAACATAATTTATCGAGATCTCATTATTTTCACATATATCAGGTACCTGGGTCTCTTCTGGGACTACAACATTCTCTTCTGGAGATAATATCTCTTCAGGAGATGGCTCTTCTGGAGCTATTAATTTTTCTTCATTATCCTCGACTTGACCATCTATATTCTTTGCTCCTTTTCTTTTTCGAGGATTTTTATCTTTGGAACCGATGGGTCTGCCACGCTTCAGGCGTGCTTTGGATTCAATCATAGCAGGTTGTCTTTCAGGGACATCAATTTTAATAGGAGCATTAGCATCTGGGATATGTGACTTTGTCACTTTCTTTGGGTCAGTAAATGCTTCTGGCATTTGATTAGCTAAATTCTGTAAATGAATTATCTTTTGAACTTCAAGTTCACATTGTTTTGTACGAGGATCAAAATGAGCCAATGATAATTCATTCCAACTAATTTCTTTACCCAGCTGCTTGTTTTCTCTCCCTAATGTTGGAAAAAATGATTCATCAAAATGACAATCGGCAAATCGCGCCGTAAATAAATCTCCTGTAGATGGTTCTAAACATTTTATAATTGATGGAGATTCATACCCAACATATATTCCCATATTTCTTTATGGGCCCATCTTGGTGCGTTGTGGCAGTGCTACAGGCACATATACTGCACACCCAAAAGTTCTTATGTAGGAAATATTAGGTTCCTGACCAAAAACCATTTGTAAGGGGGAAACCTTTAAATAACTTGTTGGCCTAATGCGAATTAACATTGCTGCATGCAAAATGGCATGGCCCCAAGCAGAAATTGGTAGATTAGATTTCATAAGTAAAGGTCTTGCAATTAGTTGCAACCTTTTAACCAATGATTCTGCAAGTCCATTTTGCGTGTGAACATAAGCTACAGGATGTCCAACATCAATTACAAGGGACATACAATATTCATTAAAAGCTTGTGATGTAAATTCACCAGTATTATCAAGACGTATTTTCTTGATAGGATAATCAGGGTAATGTGCTCTTAATCTAATCAATTGAGCAAGTAATCTCGCAAACGCCAGGTTGCAAGAAGATAATAAGCAAACATACGACCATTTAGTTGATGCATCAATTAAAACCATATAGTACCTAAATGGTCCACATGGTGGGTGTATTGGCCCACAAATATCTCCCTGTATCCATTCTAGAAATGTGAGAGACTCACTTTCTACTTTGCTTGGTGAGGGGCGAATAATTAACTTTCCCTTGGAACATGCAGCACATGAGAAATCATGGGATTGTGGTATTTGTTTACACTTCAGGGTATGTCCACATGAATTCCCAATTATTTGTCGCATCATTATTGAACCGGGATGGCCTAACCGGTCATGCCAAACATTAAATTCATTAGTAAACTTCTGGTTTACATTATCAAACTGCTGGTTTGTATTGGCAAACTTCTGGTATGCATTATTAAACTTCTGGTTCACAATAGTATGTGTTTCAATTGTGCTTATACATGTGTAAAACAAACCAGAAGAAAAAATAGGAAAACTTTCTAATATGTATTTTCTACCAGCAACTATATTTGTAATGACAAGATATTCCTTATTATCTTTAGTTGTTGTTTCTAAATGATATCCATTTCTGCGATATCTTTGAAACTCAATAAGTTTCTTTTAGACTTGGTAGAATAAAATGCATTATCAATGCATAATTTTTTTCCTTCAGGTAACAAAATATTAGCTCCTCCGGAGCCTTCAATTAAATTTATACTACCAGATATAGTCTGAACATTGGCTTCTCGTATTATCAGTGAAGAAAAATATTTATCATGTCTGAGTATGGTGTACGTTGTTGCACTATCAACAAGACATAAATGTTCAGGATTGATGCCAATGGGATTCATTCTTCATAAAAACATAATTAAAATTAATATATATGATAGAAACAACTTTAAATAAAATATAACAGTTAAAATTATATTAAAAAAATCTGCAACATCCAAATAGTTATTATCTATATCGCCATACTCAGAATTCTCGCCCTTTTTGGTTCTTTATCAGTCTTTTCCCACTTCTGGTAGGAATTTGAACCTCCATGATATCAACCACTGCCACGCCCACGTCTATAGCCACAATAAAATTCATTTGTTACTACATTCACTTCAGGGAATGGAGTTGAGCCTGTTGGACGGGATTCATGATTTTTCAACAAAAGCTCATTATTTTGTTCAGCCACAAGGAGACAAGAAATTAACTCAGAATATTTCTCGAAACCTTTTCACGATATTGCTGCTGCAGGAGCAAATTGGATGCATGAAATGTGGAGAATGTCTTTTCTAACATATAATCATCAGTAACATTTTCTCCACATAATTTCAATTTATAAGTAATCTGAACATAGCTGAGTTATATTCGCTTATAGATTTAAAATCTTGCAAGCGCAAAAGCATCCACTCAAAATGAGCTTTTGGAAGAATGATCATCTTCTGGTGATCATACATTTCTTTCAATAATATACCTTTCTTTCCCAGTAATATCAAGAGCCACAATTTCAAGTTTTGCTAGGTTTACCATGGTTCAAACTAATTAAAGAAATAAATAAAAATAATTAAAATATGAAATGTAAATATACAATACAATAACTGTAAATTCATAAAGACAATAAATAATTCATAAGGTAGGATAAGAAAATTAAAACATGTATGGCTTCGGGCCATTTAATCTCATGACTTCAGGCCATGTATAGCTTCGGACCATTTAATCTCAAGATGAGGAATTAACTATTATCTTCAGGATAAAAGTTGTACATGACTTCTGGCAGTACAATAAGATAAAATATAAAAATATATATAGCTTCTGGCCATATAATAAGATGAAAAATGTATATAACTTCTGGCTATATAATAAAAATGGATATGGCTTCTGGCCATATTATAAGAAATTAAAACATTATGACTTCTGATCATAATTTCAAGAATCAGATAAGTATGGCTTCTGGCCATAATAACAATAATAATAGTAATAATAATAATAATAATAATAATAATAATAATAATAATAATAATAATAATAATAATAATATAAAAATGATAACGATCTCCAATCTTAACCATGGAACCCGATGTTATATAACAATCGGTAAAAGTATCTCTCTAATTCCATATAGTGGCTCAGATTATCCCAGATCTATAAAATAAAACAGGATATATATAATCATTAAAGAAACCATAAGAATATCATACCTTCTTTTAGAGCTTCGTGCTGATAACGTGTTATAAAAGTATATGTGATAAGAGAGAAGATTGATAAAATTCAGAGAAAATCGATAGAATTTCTAGAGAGATGTTCTCATTCAGTTCAATTGAAACAATCGATTACAGCCCTTTATATAGAGGTAGAAATTTAACCCTGGTTGTATTACCATGGTTATATTTAAATGACCATGGTTACTTTGTATCGTCTTTATGTCCTTATCTTCTTTTGTTGTCTTTATGTCCTTGTCTTCTTTTGCTTTTATTTTGTGTCAAATCATCTTTTCTTTTTTATGTCAATTTGACTGGAAGAGTAATATGAGTGACATATTTGATACCATAACAGATTCTACATTAACACTAATATTAGATATATCACAAACTATTATCATGTACACATGGCACGATTATAAGAATAGTTGTTGACCAGTTGCATACAGCTGTCAAGTTGTTGCAAAAGTCTATATAATGCACTCTGCTCCACTTTACTCTGTGAATGATAGAGACCCGCAAATTCAATTATTGTTCATACTGCTCTTACACCGAAGTGTGTGTATAGAATTAAGTTAAGAATCTAGCATATGATAATGCATTTGACGGCTTTATAACTATGAATCATTATCTTCTTTCGATCAAAAAAAAAAATCATTATCTTCTGCTCAATGCCATGAATTTCATATAAATGTCAATATATAAAAACGCGCGCCCGCGCACAGTTAACTCAACTAAGAGGAGTTATTATTATTTCTGTTGTAAACAAGACAGTATACACGAAAATTGGGGATTGAACTGCAACAACACTTTATCGTTGGCCGAAGAAGTGGAAGAAGTAGCTTGACGACTACGGGTTGATGTTCCTTCGTTTTCCTACAAGAAATGACCAGTGCAAATTGCATGATTACTTACTTCTTCTGTTTGGCCAATTATAAACGAATTCATTAGCTCGTTTTACCTCAAAATCTTCAATAAATTCACCATGACCCATGAATCATGGTGACTCTATTAATATTAGCTCTCTCAAGTCACATTATTTTAAACGTCAAAGAATGACCCAGTTGTTCCTTTTTACTAGAAAACAGATACGAAGAATTCTCTGCTATTTACTATAATATTCCCAAGTAATTAATAAAAAAACAAAAAACAATAAGAAACAACAGGAAAACATAGCAACAAATAAATAAACAGACAAATACCCTTTTGACAATATGGTGGGGGTGGCCCAAGAAAGGACCTTTATAACACATCATCTGAGACAAAAATAAGAACTTTGACGTATGGGTTATAGAGGGACGAAAGTTTTTTAATGCTTAGCACATGTCCTCCACAGAACAACATCAAAGTCTATCTGATAAATAACAAATGCTTATATATATAAATATATATATATATATGAAAAACTAAAAGGCGTTAGCCGGTAATAAGTTTCCAAATGAACTGAAAAAATCATTGAAAAGGGAAAATGCAAAGTTGGTGTCCAACTTTTTTTACATGTGGTCCAGCTCTCTAGTAGATACTGCTGTGGAGAATTTAGTATAATAATAATAGAGTGTCATAGGTAATGAAGGAAAATGGTATCCGAAAGCAGAAAGTAGTGCTTCAGAGGAGAGAGATCATGGATGGGGGTGTTGAAAAAGTAATCACGAGTGGGGTTTTGGTTTTTTTTTTTTTTTGCTTTGATAATGTGTGGGGTTTTGGTTTTAATTTGTTGGTGTATCATGTGAATGGCTCACTCGCCATTTCCAATGATTAAAAAAATTGGATGACCATGGTTTCGGTTGCCAACTTTGTATGGGGCGGTTCCACTTCTCAAATTATTTTTCTTAGTGTTCAAACTTTTATTATTTTAGGCGGGTTTTTTTCCATTAATTCCTGTGTGCGTGTGTAGATATCATTTTACAATTCGTGTATGGCTCTGCATGTTATGTTATGATTAATTACATTTTTAAATAATATTTATTTTCCATTCCCGTGTGTGGTTGATTATATATGCATGCCAATAGTTGTTCATGATAAATATGTTACCCTTAAACTTTGATTCAAATGTTGTTAAACTTTAGAATGTATTGAGTTAAGAAATTAAAAAGGACTAAGTTGCTTTGGGTTAAACAATTATAGAAATTGAATTGTTTTAACTCAAAATTCCAGGATTAATTAAATTGGTAATTGATAAAAAAACACCAAAAGTTGAATTTTTATATGGAAAAAGAAAAGTAAACTTATCAGTGAGAATAAAAATGGAAACTTGCCTAAAAATAATTTGTAAATATATTGATACTTAAGTTTTTTTGGGGCATGAACTTACCTTGGTGAGATAGGAGACTAAACTAGTTTGTTTGTTTATCAAAATTATATACCTAAATGGACTTTCTTTTATCTACAATAATCCTCACAAAAAATCTATATTCAAAGAATCAAAGAAATTCAACTCTTTTCTTCTTTTGACTTTTAAAATAACAAAGATAAATTATTCTAATATTAACAGTCAAGGCTATATAAATGGCATGCACAAAGATTCCTTTTTTTAACTTTATGCTTGAGAGATGAGGCCTTGTTGGTAAGAAGAAAATTAGATTTATACGCTTAAATAGGTCATTATCATTGAATAATAATAATAATAATAATAATAATAATAATAATAATAATAATAATAATATATTATTATTATTATTATTATTATTATTTCTTTTGAATATTTTTAATTTTTTTATCAACAGATGTAAGTATTATTACTTCTTACCTATTTCCTATAATTTCATCTTTCTTTTCCTCATTTAATATATCGCGGGCCAAACATACCGAACAATTAATTATATTTGTCTAAACCATGGGCACAACCTAAAGATAATCTCAGCTTGATTATTGTACGTAGACTAGTTTGAATTTTGAATGTAAATGATGAACTATTCAACATAGCATGTAAATTTATTATGAGGATGAATTCCTAACGCCGTAGTCCCGTAGATATTAGGTGTGTACCGAACGCATCCATTTTAGGATTAAGTTACAATGATTATTGATTTGAAATTCAAAGTTCTAAGGGGCAAGTTTTATATATCAATTTAACGTCTTTAAAAGTCTTGGATTTTGTCAACCTTTGGTATAACAGCACAAACAACTACATTAACGAAACAGAATTTTCTTTGTAATTAAGTCAACTTTTTTGTTAAGCTGAATAATTAATATTCTGTCGCGGTCAAATTTTGGCCCTATCCCACAAAATCTCCGCAAAAATAAATTCATAAAATTTCCAATTTGAAGTCCTGATTGGTCATATGATATACTCAGTGCTCTTTCCCAAATCTGGCCCGGAGTTTTGCCCAAACATGACTCTTATACCCCTCCATGTATGGACCTTGTCCCAAGGCGAAGGAAAAATTATTGTCGTGTGAGAGAATGTGAAATCATGAAAACGGAGGGGCATGATATGTTTGTCAAAAATATCAGAAATTTAAAAAAAGGAATAAAGTAATTAACAAATAATTAAAGAATAAGGAAAGTAAAACATCAAAAAAAGTGGTAACCGCAAAAAGAAGCTTGGAGGGGTTTGGTTGTTATATATAAAGGCCATGCGCTCCGCATTATGCAAATGCGTACACGTTTTTTGAAGCTAACCATTAAGATTTCAAGAGAATTTAGTAACGAAGAGAAATCGAGAGAGAGAGAGAGACATGGTTAAAGTACACAGCTGGCCTTTCGTCTTCCATGGTTAGCTTTATCTCCCAGAAAACTTGTGTACATTGATAATTATCAAGGTTAGTCGAAGTTTATCAGGAAAAAACCAGTCTTTTCCTTCTGGGTATTGTTTGTCTTGGCTATATTGACGGTGTTAATTAATATCAGTGCTCACAATCATAATGCGATACTGTATTCTTGTTCTGGCCGACTGATTCGGTTTCCATCCTTTTCCCTTCAATTCCCATCACTTTTTATTGTTTTTCCAATCTGGACCGTTAGATTAAAATCTCACGGTCCATACTTTTCCTTTATTATAAAAATAATAATATTATTATATAATACTAATAATAATATTTTATAAAATATTAAATTTGTACCGTTGGATCTTAATCTATCGATTGAGATTAAGAAAATGATGGGAGGGAAAAGGACGGGAGGTGGGATCCGAAGCTGACAGCCTTTTTTTGGTGTGTTTTGCAGGTTTGGTTTTGGAGGAAGAAGATGAAGAAGGTGGGCGAGATCAGAATACAGGTTTTCTTGCTGTGGTGGTTTGGAATTACTGTGAAGTTCTGTTTCTTGCTGGTTGCTTGTTTCTCTTACGACGAGACCTCAGTTAGGTCCTCCCTCGCCTTCCTCTTCTTCTATTTTTATTTTTAATTATATCTCTTTGCTTTTTTGTTATCTTTACGTGACTCACAGAAATACAAAAAGGTCGTTATCAAAAAAAGAAATACAAAAAGGTTATTAGAAGGAAAGGCAAGAGAGAGAAGCTGAAAGTTAAAGATATAAAAAGAAACCATGACATTCTATTCCACTTAGATGTTACTGGTTTTGTTCTTTCCATTCCACCATAAGTTATTTGTAATAATTTTTTAAAAAACATAGAGGAAAGAGATCGAAGCTAGAGAGAGGGTCACGCTCACGGTTTACTTTATAACTTTTGTCCGATACATGTTCCTGTTTCTTCACGAACTCTCTGAAAAACGAAGTGCTTTATAATAATCTTTTTTATGGGATGGTTGGATTCAGCAATTGCTTACTTTTTCACTTGTCTTTCGTCATGGTGAAGAAAAGACATGGCGAGTTAGCCTTTCTGTTGCATCTTTATTCACACCTGACTCTCTACCCTTCACATGTCTGTGTCTTTTTGTTAGATAGTCCTTAACTTGTAGGGTATATGGTCTCATTATTTGTATGCTTTTGAGAAAATAACCAAATTCCGTGACTTATAGTAATCATGCACAATGGGGGTATTCACAAATTTTAGTAATTTCACTTTGAAAATATTAAAATATTAAACGGTTGTTAAAAATTGCTGTTCGAAAAATTTCTAAAAACCTATTATTCTAGAATTATTATTTTTAGGATAAAATTGCACTTTAAACTTCTTGAAATCCTTGAGACCCCACATCCTCCATCACATTACCAACAAAAAGTCTTTGCCTTGAAAACACATTTCATATAAATATATATAGATGTATATCTATATATCTCACGCTCTCTCTTGTTGGGTATTTACATCTCTCACTTTACTTGGAATAAGGACTTCCCTTTGCAACAAACATAGCAGAATAACAACGACTTCGGGCCTATGTAATGTAACTGATCATAATCATTTTCGTTAAATCTGATGTCATGGCTTTGAAATAATGGACCTGATGACGTAATGCTAGCTTTCAGATCATTTTATTCTTTGATTTAATTACTATAACGTTTTTCCTTTTTTTTTTTTTTCACCATGTTTCTAATAGCAGAAGAGAGTTGAGGGGAATAACAAACACTTCAGAACCCAGAGGGCCTACAATTTCTACAGTGAAGCTTAATAAAGAGGATCATGGCCAGGTGGTGATTGAGAATGGCATTGTTCAGATCACCCTGTCCAGCCCCGAGGGGTATATTCTTGGAATCTCATATGATGGAATCGACAATGTGCTAGAATCTCGTAACGAAGAACCAGACAGAGGGTACCCTGTTTCACACTTGCTCATGAAATTAATTAAAATGAGTTAATCCCAACACAGGTATATATATATATATATATATATATATATATATATATATAATAAGGTCTGAAACAAATTCCTATGTTCATGTATGTTTCCCAGGTATTTTGATGTGGTCTGGAATAAGCCAGGGAAAAACAGTACTTTTCAGAGGTATGATATAGTAATGTTTGACATGTTATATTTCATTACAAATTCCCAAACTATTATTTGATCTAGATAATTACACACGTACTGCAGAATCCATGGGACTGAATTTTCAGTAGTATCATTGGACAACAACCAAGTGGAGATTTCGTTTGTAAGAACATGGTCACCTTCCCTGGAAGGTGAAAATGTTCCCATATACATAGACCAAAGGTGGGTTTGATTCCAATTTCCAAGTTTTTTATTTCTCAAACCAACTCCAAAACCAAAACAGAGATATTGAATTTGATTTCTTTCAGGTATATATTGCGAAGAGGCGACTCTGGGTTTTACTCTTACACAATATTTGAACGCCCAGAAGGATTTCCAGCGGTGGAGGTTGATCAAATCAGGAATGTTTTCAAGCTCCAGGAAGAAAGGTAATTTAATTAATTCTCAGGAATAAAGTAAAATTTAAAGAACTCAGTCCCTGAAACGAATGAGCAAATAAGATTACGTAAATATGTGCAGGTTCGTGTATATGGCTATATCAGATTCAAGGCAGAGATACATGCCAAGCATGAAGGACAGAGAAACAGGGCAACCTCTGGCTTATCCTGAAGCTGTTCTCTTAACCAATCCATCTAACGAAGACTTTAGAGGAGAGGTGCCTCTCTCTCCCCCTCTCTCTCTCTATCTGATTTGAATTTTTCTGAAGAAATGAATTTAATTAATTAAAGTATTATTGATTAATGTGGATGGTTGAAATGGTTCAGGTGGACGACAAATATCAGTACTCTTGTGAGAATAAAGAAAACAGAGTGCATGGTTGGATTAGCGTTGATGCTGAAGCACCCATGGGCTTTTGGGTAATTACACCCTCTAACGAGTTTCGCAATGCTGGGCCCATCAAGCAAGACCTCACCTCTCATGTGGGCCCATTCTCCCTCTCTGTAAGGCTCTCCACTTTCACACTAAACTAAACCTTTTTCTTACGGCTTGATGCTAATGGTTTATCTACCTTGGTATTGATGCTTTTTAATAATTATTTTTAATTTAAAATAAAAATAAAAATTTAATTATGATTTTTGATAATATTTATTATGTATTTTTCGTTTTCAATAGTAAATAATCATTTCTCCTATATTTAAAATTTTGCATAATCAGTTGTAGGCCCAAAAAAAGTTGTTATATTGAAATGGGATGGAATCATGGTTATTTAATTTCTTGTCTATTTTGATCCAAACAGAAACGAACTTAAGTATATATGTGGTTTTGTCCAAAAAAGGAAAAAGGAAAAAGTACATGTGAGGTGCAAAGAAAAGTCATGATTGATGCTGCTAGATGAGGATGAACAAGAAAAAAAAAGTAGCTTTTAGATTTCTTATTTATTAATTTACTAAATTTGGGAGAATTTTAGATGTTTGTGAGCACTCACTACGCCGGGAAGGAAGTAACTATGGAATTTCAAGGAGGAGAGACTTATAAGAAGGTTTTCGGCCCTATTTTTGTGTATCTTAACACTGTTTCAAACTCTGAGAACCAACTAACACTCTGGACAGATGCTGTACAACAGGTAATTATAAAACATTTATCTGTTTCTATTCAAGTTAATTTCTCCATAAATTAAACAACATTATAACGTAATATTGTTCGTTTCAATTAGATGTCTAAGGAAGTCAAAAGGTGGCCTTATGATTTCCCTCAATCACAAGCTTACATTCCACCAAGTCAACGTGGGACCGTGTTTGGAAGATTACAGGTTCAAGATTGGTATATAAGAGGAGGCAGATTTCTATGTGCTGACTCTGCATATATTGGTCTTGCTCTTCCTGGTGCTGCAGGGTCATGGCAAAGAGAAAGCAAGGTATTTCTTGTCATGGAAGGGTTAAATTTGAAACAGAGGTTATATATTAATTCTGAAACTAAAATTTTTCAATTTTTATTGGTTATTTTATAGGGTTATCAGTTTTGAACCCAAGCAAGCAAGAAGGGCTATTTTGTGATAAACAAAGTTGTTCCTGGAGATTACAACTTGTTCGCATGGGTTCCTGGCTTTATTGGTGATTACATATATAACACCACAATCGTCATAACACCAGGTAGGTACAATAATTTTCTTCAGTATCCTTCTGGTTTGGTTCATATCCCATATTTGAAAACTGCTTCATATATTCACTTGTTTTTGAATCTGTAGGTTGTGTAATCAAGTTGGATTCACTTGTATATAATCCTCCAAGAAGTGGATCCACTGTTTGGGAAATTGGAGTCCCAGATCGCTCAGCTGCAGAATTCTATATCCCAGACCCTTACCCTACACTCATGAACAAATTATACAATGAACAGCCCAAAGACAAGTTAGTTCACATCCATATAACTTCCTTTTCTTTCACCCAATCACATTGTTTCATTGTGTTTTTTTTTTTTTTCCTCCTTTGACAGGTTTAGACAATATGGGTTATGGGAACATTATGCAGATTTATATCCAAACAGTGATCTGGTCTACACCATTGGTGTTAGTTCATATGATCAAGATTGGTTCTATGCTCATGTTACAAGGTAAGTTAGATTCCCTTTAAATATATATATATATATATATATATATAGTGTGTATATTTAGGATTCATACTGACATGAGTTTGACTCTTCTTTGAGCAGGCTCGTCGGAAATAAGACATACGAGGCAACGACATGGCAGATTAGATTTAATCTTCAAAATGACCCATTCAAAGGAAATTACACCCTCCAACTAGCCTTAGCAGCGGCCGCTAATGCTGACCTAAAGGTACACACTAAAACACATAACTTGAAGTTTTCTTACTGGTGTGTGTGTGTGTGTGTATTGCTTCAATGTGAATCAGTATAATCTGGGGGTCTTTTTTTTTTGGAGCAGATTTGGATTAATGGGCAAGGTAATGGTCCTGCTCTGTTTGAAACTGGGAAATTTGGAGGAGACAGTGCCATACCAAGGCATGGAATCCATGGATTGTACTGGTTGTTCAGCATTGGTGTCCCAAGCGATGTTTTGGTGACAGGGAATAACACTATCTATCTGCAACAGTCATTGGCCATAAATCCCTTTCAAGGGGTTATGTATGACTATATACGTTTAGAAAGACCACCAACTCTAAGGACTTGATTGTGTTTATATGCTAATTGGGTGTGTAATTAGTTCATGTCATACTTAATTCTTTCATTACATTCTTAACAAGTGTTGCATTACGTGTGTGTGTAAATGTGGGGGTTACAAGGCAGTATTGGCTTTTCTTGATGAAGAATTGAAGATAGTACTTTCATTCTTTCATACCTTGGAAATGGTGTGCGGCTTAGATATTGTGTTTGTTTAGAATAGTGATTGAAGTATTCAAAAGCATATTTTCAATTATGATTTATGGCATACGAGGTAAATATGTGAGAAAAATATTGTCTCAACTTATGCAAATAAGTATTTTTAAGATTCCAATCGTGATACCAAACATACTCATGGATAGAAATGGAAATGATGTGTAAGTATATTCTTATGTAACTATTTAAAAATAGAAATAATATAATCAATTTTTTGTTGGTTTTTTTATTTTTGCTTGCTTGATTGGTATTTTTTGTCTCTTGTTTTCCTCCCTTGAGTTTTGAGTTTGAAGTATCAGTTGTGCAACTAAAATAAATGAAATAAAATTAGTCTCCTCTGCTCGGAGGTGTCAGGAAAGAATTGTGTAATATATACTTGCACATAATTTTTTTAAAAAATAAAAGAGTTGACTAGTTTAGTTAACTATCTCTTATATTAAAAATCGGAATTACGTAAAAAAAATCAAATGATAAAAAAGAATAGGACTTTTATAAAATAATATACTATTTCTTGTTCATAATATAAAAACTAATTGACTAATTTAAGGAGGTTAAAGTAGTTAAATAAATTAGTTAATTATAATATATGTTACATGATATCTTTGAAATAATTATGTGTATCATTTTGATTTTACATAAATTTAAAAGTCAATCAAATTAGTTTAGAGAAAAATAATAAAAATATGAGATAAAATTAAAAAAAAAGTCTTATATTTTAAAACAATTCACTTCCAGACTATCTCTTATATTTTAAGATAAAAAGTAGGATAACTAGTAAAAAACACATATGGCCAATGTAGATGAATCATTACAAACAATCTAACAACTAGAAGCATAGTATACAAGTTCAGATAGAAACAAAAGACCCAGAAACAAATTGATTTATAGAACCACTCCAAACTAAAATCTGGAGTCCAAATACGAAACCGAGCACCAATGCTCTTCATATAAGCCATGACGCTGCTATCATACACGCCGTTGCAAAAAAAAAAAAAAAAAAAAACCAACGAGAAAGTAGGAAGAAAGTTTTCAAAATTTGAAAATTTAGTTCGACGAGGGTCAAATAAAATTGTTAGATATATCTTTAAAAATAAAAGTATCTTAAACAAATACGTAAAAATATTTCAAAGCTCAAAAGTTATTTTGAAGGAAGTCATTTAATGCCCGTTTGGATTAACGGTGGAAAAATGGTTCTTTTTACCATTTGATTTTTGGAAAAGTAAGGTAGAATTAAAAGTAAAAATATAAATGTGATTTGTGTTTGGATTAGCGGTAGGATAAGTGACTTTTTTTTTTAACCTTGAACCTGTTTGGATTAGAGTTTGAAAAGCCTATTTAGATGCACAATAATTGAAAAGGGCATGGATGCTACTACCTCTGGTCCTAATTGTAAGAAAAATTTGAATTTTTTTGGAGAAATTAAGGAAGTTAAATAAATTACTTAGTCATATCATATGTTATATATTCTTAGATTATATATTAATTTATTAGTCAAACTAATTAGTTTGAAAAAAAATATAAATATAAATATAAATACTCTAAAGTAATTTAATTAGTTTTCTTAATTTCTCTAAAAAAGTCAACTTTATTTTATAATTAGGATCAGAGGTAATATTGAATACTATATATATATATATATATATATATTATTAGAAGTGCAATGGAGGGAAAAATAACACAAATGAGCTTCACAAAAATACTGTAGTGGTGATATAAGCACACTCGATTTTAAAGCTTTGCCAAACGATGTAAAATTGTCCAATGTGCTTTTTTTAAGTAAAACGTGCGGTGGTCTTTGGCAACCGTTTTACCAAACAAACCCTAACTCTTCAAGTTCTGTCTAGTTCGAACTCATAACATATGAGAAGACTCTCGTGTTCAACACTAACATAATAACGCTCGAATATTGACAAAAAATCAGTACCCTGCCCAGTCATTAGAGGCCACCCAATTTTGAAGCTTTTATCATTGCTCGGTTGTTTTTCAAATTCCATATTCGTGTGGAGAATAAATAATCTGTTATTAACTGATGGTTCACGTTTGGATAATGTTCTATTGGCTCATTAATTATCAATATCATCCATTATTAAAAACTATAAATTTGTAATCAAAAAAAAAAAAAAAAAAAAAACTATAAATGAAATTATTTGAAGATGAATATTATTTATAAGTGGATTTAATGCAACTCTGCATAATGTGAACTTGCCTTGCCTCTAGTCCTTGTTTTATTCTAGACTGATGGTAGGACCTCATGACTCCATCATATCTGAGCGTTGTTAATTTTGATCCTCAAAAAACAATGAAAGTTCTTAACCTTAAATTCTCTCAGTAATCAAAATTATCATGTGAAGAACTTGATAATAAAACACTAATTTGGCTTTTTTTTAGTAATTAGAAGGTAAACACTAATAACATGAAATTACAAATGGAATTGAATTCACAACCTCCTGTCTATTGTGATGCTTTTATACCATTAGGATACAAAATCATTATCAATACTAACTTAACTTTGAGCCAAATGAAAGACAAAACTTTAATTATACCCTACCCGCAATCCTTAATGTAGAATCTAATTAAGGAGTTGCTATCAGTTCAAAATGCAAAACTATACTTATTTATCATATTTATCAATATTTTTCTAATTTACCCCTTTGATGCTATCTAAACAATAATCAAGTAAGAGAAAAATGGAGGAAATTAAAAAATATGATTGAGATATTTAAGAAAAATCATGTCATATTATTAAATTAATTAACTTTATTAATTTAATCAAATTACGTAAAAAAAATATAAAGTATGCTTAATATGTTTGACTTCATAGTGATTTCAAATGTAAAATTTTTATTGTTGTACTTTTTTATTTTCTTAATGCGATCTTTCATTTTATTATGAGAAATTTAGAGAGAAAGAATGATATTTATTAAAGATTATCATAAAAATTATTGTAATATTTAAAAGGACCAAATATTAAAATATAAATTTAAAAATTCTAAAATGCATTTAAATGAACCTCCTATACTTCCTCCAACATTTTTAGTTATATATTTAAAAGTTATACTAATTTTTAAAATTAACTAACTTAAAAAAATTTGAAATTTCCTTCAAATTTTACAAATTACGCAAATATTTATTAATTTATTAAAAAGAAAAATATACATACCTTATTCATTTACTAGAAAATTAGAATTTTATTGTTAAAATACACACAAACTTTGATTGAAAATAAAAATTATATAATTTTAGCAAAACTTGATATTCTTTTATAATTTAATATATGAGTCAAAAAAAATTTAGGGAGAATTACATTGAGGTCCCATAGAAGAAAAAAATGAAGAAATGATCCCTATAGATTGCAAAATAAAAAATGGTCCCATTAACAACTCCATGAGCCTGTATTAACAACTCATTAACAACTCCAGGAGCCTGTATTGACAACTCAATGTGACCATTTTTTCATTTCTCCTCTTTCTTGGGACCTGAATGTAATTCTCCCAAAAATTTATATGCTTCTATAAATTAAACAAAATTTACACAATTTTAAGCAATTCAAAAAATAAAAATTGTAATGTTAAAAAATTTATGTAAGTTTTAAAAATAAAAATTATCAATGTAGCATTAATAAAAAAAATCAGATAATATATTATATTTTTTATGCGAAATTGATAATCAGAATTCATATCCAAAACGGATGGTTATTTTACAAGCATTCCTAGTGATAGGGAGAGTCTCAAGGAAGTAAAAAAAGGAAGAGGCAGAGAAAAAACAGAGACCCTCTAATTCAGATCTACTTGTATGTTTCCCAGCATGCTTAAATTTGCAAATACAGAACACAAGAAGGATTTTTTTCTAATGCAAACACAATTTCAAAGAAACATTATCCACATTCCACACCACCAAAGAAAAAAGTATTGTCAACCTTGTAATCATCAGACAAAACCTTGGTCTTTCATCTCCTGCGATTTTCAGCATATCCCAGAACAAGGTCCTGCATTGGTAATTAATTATTAAAGTCGGTCCACGAATATTCTCATTCAGGGTCTTCATATCAGATCACTGTTCTTCTTCTGAAATGAAGTTGCTAGTTTTGGATTTGCAGGTTTCATATTTAGCTGTGAAAGATGGAGGTAGGTGATATAAGGAAACGAGTTTTCTTGTTGTGGTGGTTTGGAATGAACCTGAAGCTTTTCTTTTTGCACTGTGGTTGTTCTGACAACAAGATCTCAGAAAGGTTTTTTAGTTAATAAACTCAAACTTAAATAGAAATATAACATAATTTTAGTTATATGAATGATCAGTTTAACCCGTTTTTTTTCCCCCACTTTCCAGCAGCAGAAAAATGTTGTTGAGAAATATAAACAGTAGTCCAAAACCCAGTTCTGAAGTTAAGGTGAATACAGAACATGGTAAGAGAGTAGTGGTGATGGACAATGGCATAGTCCAAGTCACTCTATCAAATCCCCAGGGGCATGTTGTGGGAATATCATATAATGGAATCGACAATGTACTAGAATCTAGTAATGATGATCGAGACAGAGGGTACCTGCTTCAGACTTGTTCATCATAAAATGTTCAACTTTTCATCAAAGTTGAAAGAATTTCCATTTTGTTCATGTTCCGCAGGTATTCTGATGTAGTTTGGGATTGTAAGCTAATGAAATCTCAAGGTTCTCTTCTTCATTCATTCAAAGTTACATATGATCTTTATATATACAAATTTACACGTATGAATTAGACAAGTCGTTCCTACTCCGTTCCTACTCTAGGACTTTCCTACACACCATTATTGACTGTGCTTCTTGTCGGTAAGGGATTTCGTTGACATTCTACTTCTAACACTCCCCCTCAAGTTGGAGCATATATATTGATCATGCCCAACTTGTTACAAAGATATTTAACCCGTGTCCCATGTAAGGCTTTTGTCAGAAGATCTGCCAGTTGGTCGTCGGATCGTATGTGCCCTGTAGATACAACATTTTCTTTGATCTTATCACAAATAAAATGACAATCAATCTCAATATGTTTTGTTCGTTCATGGAACACAGAATTTGAAGCTATATGAAGTGCTGCTTTATTGTCACACCATAGTTTTGCAGGCAATATCGTGGTAATGCCAATTTCCTTCAAGAGTTGAAATACCCACACAATTTCTTGTACTGACTGTGACATGGCTCTGTATTCTGCTTCTGCACTTGATTTTGACACAACTAATTGCTTCTTACTTCTCCAAGATATCAAATTTCCACCAACAAACACACAATAACCAGTAGTGGATCGTCTTGTGGCTTTAGATCCTGCATGATCCGCATCACAGAAACACTCGACTTTAGTGTGCCCATAATCTGTATAAAGAATATCAAGACCTGGAGAACCTTTCAAATAATGCAAGATATGTTCTAAAGCTTCCCATTGTGCCACTGTTGGTCCATGAATTGGCTGAGCCTACTGACTGAGAAGGTTATATCAGGACAAGTTACTGTTAGATAATTCAGTTTCCCAATAAGTCTTCTATATCTCTCAGAAAATGGAAATGGCTTTAATTTCTCTGGATCAATCTTCTTTTTCAAATCATCAGGAAGCTCATCAAACATACTAGCATCAAGATCTAGAAAGGGATTTGGAATCATGGGGATGCTGCTTGGTGCAGCTCCAAGTTTTCCAGTCTCCTTTAAGAGATCAAGAACATACTTTCTTTGAGTCAAAAGAATACCTTTCTTACTTCTCAAAACCTCAATACCAAGGAAGTACTTTAATGATCCTAAATCTTTTGTCTAGAAGTGAGAGTTCAAAAAGATTTTAAGTTCTGAGATTCCAGAACAATTACTTCCTGTAATCACAATATCATTAACATATACTACGAGAAGAATCATGCCTGTATCAGATTGTTGGTAGAACACAGAGTGATCACACTTGCTTTGACGTAACCCAAACTTCTTGACCACATTACAGAATTTATCAAACCAGGCTCGAGGACTTTGCTTTAGACCATACAATGACTTCCGGAGGTAGCATACTTTTCTATTCTCCCCCTGAGCAACGAACCCAGGTGGTTGCTCAATATAAACTTCTTACAGAAGATCGCCGTTTAAAAAGGCATTTTTAACATCCAATTGATGCAGTTGGGATCATTGTTGTATAATTTGTTCATGAGTTCTTTATTTGCGTTGGGGATATAGAATTCTGCTGCTGAGCGATCTGGAACCCCAATTTCCCAAACGGTACGACCATTTCTTGGAGGACTATATACAATATTACCCAAGTTGATCCAACCCCCTACACATCATACAGAACAATATGTTACATGTGAAAAATGAGAAAATGCTATATATTATTATATACCTGGTTCAATGGTGATTGCTGTATCATATTTATAATCACCAATAAAGCCTGGAACACATGCAAACAAATCATACTCTCCTGGTATAACATTCTGTATCGCGAAATAGCCTTCCTTGCTAGCTTTAGTCCAGAACTGATAACCCTATATAAGATGCTATAGAATTTGAGTTCAGAATTAATAACCCTAGTTTCAAAATAATCCTTCTTAATAAAAGAGCCAGTTGACTTCTTTAGGAGAAATTAAAAAAGCTAAATAATCAGTTTATAAATCAAGCAAAGTAAATTGGAGGGCGGCCTAGTGTACAAGACTTCCACCAAATGGAGGGATAGATATTTGCAGTTTTACTCCACAATTAGATAGGTTGTTTTGAACCTTTGACCTCGAGGTCACATGGCAATAACCTTACCTCTGTGTAAAGGCTCACCTCTAAATTAATTTGGAGGAAAATGATAAAAGTAAATACTTTAATGTAACTTATTTAGCTTCCTTAATTTCTTAAGAGAAAGTCGCCTTGGCTCCTATATTAAGCACCGGATGGAATACTAGCTATACCTTGCTATCTCTTTGCCATGATCCTGCTTCACCAGGCAGAGCTAAACCAACATAAGCAGAGTCACCATTTTGAAACCTGCCTCCTTGGATATACATATCTTGAACCAGTAATCTTCCAGCCACAGTTCCACGTTTGGGTGGTGGAATGTAGTCTCGTGATTTAGGGAAATCATAAGGCCAGCTTTGGACTTCCTTAAACATCTAATTGAACCAACCAAACACAACATATAACTGTTTACTTTCTTGGAACAAATTAATTAACTTGAGTAGAGGGAAATTAGTGCATTGAATTACCTGTTGTACAGCATCTTGCCAGAGAGTTTGTGTATTAACATTGCTCGAAATGGAGTTAAGATACACAAAAACAGGGCCAAAAACTTTTTTATAGGTCTCCCCTTCTTGAAACTCGATGACTAAATCCTTCCCAGCCAAGTGCATGCTCATAAACATCTACAAACCTGGAAAATATTAAATGGGAATACGGAAAAGGAAAAAAAAAAAAAAAACTACTCTGTTTCATAGTGTCTGGTGCAAGCATGGTGTTGTTATTAATTAGAAGTTGGAGACTTACAGATAGGGCAAATGGACCAACATGGGAGGTAAGGTCTTGCTTAAAGGGCCCACCATTGCGAAACTCATTGCTAGGTGTTATTATCCAGAACCCATTGGCTGCATCAGAATTAATGCTAATCCAACCATGTACTCTGTTGTCTTTATTCTGAAGAATATACTGATATTTGTCGTCCACCTAAACCAACCTCATAATCAAACCAGAACAAACAAGACAGATTCAAAAGCTACTCCCTCTTCACCCTATATAAGCCATATTTAAGAAGTTGATTTTGGTCATAAATATAAGACATAGTTTTTATATTTGTCAATCTTTTCTTAATTTACCTTATTGATGCTCCCTCAACAACAATCAAGGAGAAGAAGGAATAAGGGAATTAAGGAAGATGACTAAGGTATTTTAGAAAATATATATCATATTTACTACCTAAATAAACTTTCTTAATTTAATTGAATTAAGTAATATGTCTTATATTTTTTCTGGTTCTTAATATTAAAACCAGTTGACTTTTTTTGAAGAGATAAAAGAAAATACATAAATGAATTAATAATAGCATATGTTATGTATCATTTGATTGTATATCAGTTTAAAAGTCAGACAAATTAGTTTAGTATAAAAAAGATTATCATAAATACTTTAAAATAATTTATTTAACTTCATTAATCTCTTAAAAAAAAATTAACTGGATATTATATTAAGGATGCGAGGCAGAA